>JBBDGP010002448.1:7500-577500 GCA_037952835.1 Lithobates septentrionalis
TTACATAGTAGGTGAGGTTGGAAAAAAGACACAAGTCCATCAGGTCCAACTTATGTGTTTGATTATATGTCAGTATTGCATTGTATATCCCTGTATGTTGTGGTCATTCAGGTGCTTATCTAATAGTTTTTTGAAACTATCGATGCTTCCCGCTGAGACCACCGCCTGTGGAAGGGAATTCCCCATCCTTGCCGCTCTTACAGTAAAGAACCCTCTACGCAGTTTAAGGTTAAACCTCTTTTCTTCTAATTTTAATGAGTGGCCACAAGTCTTATTAAACTCCCTTCCACAAAAAAGTTTTATCCCTATTGTGGAGTCACCAGTATGGTATTTGTAGATTGAAATCATATCCCCTCTCAAGCGTCTCTTCTCCAGAGAGAATAAGTTCAGTGCTTGCAACCTTTCCTCATAACTAATATCCTCCAGACCTACTCGCTCTATTTCCAGGACATCCTTCCTGAGGACTGGTGCCCAGAACTGGACAACATACTCCAGGTGCGGCTTTATCTCTGGAGTTAACCCCCTTTTTAATGCATGCCAATATTCTGTTTGCTTTGTTAACAGCAGCTTGGCATTGCATGCCATTGCTGAGCCTATCATCTACTAGGACCCCAGGTCCTTTTCCATCCTAGATTCCCCCAGAGGTTCTCCCCCTAGTGAGTAGTTTGCATTCATATTTTTGCCACCCAAATGCATTATTTTACATTTTTCTACATTAAACCTCATTTGCCATGTAGTTGCCCAACCCATTAATTTGTTCAGATCTTCTTGCAAGGTTTCCACATCCTGCGGAGAAGTTATTGCCCTGCTTAGCTTAGTATCCGCAAATACAGAGATTGAACTGTTTATCCCATCCTCCAGATCGTTTATGAACAAATTAAACAGGATTGGTCCCAGCACAGAACCCTGGGGGACCCCACTTCCCACCCCTGACCATTCCGAGTATTCCCCATTTATCACCACCCTCTGAACTCACCCTTGCGACCAGTTTTCAATCCATGTACTCACCCTATGGTCCATGCCAACGGACCTTACTTTGTACAATAAACTATATGGGGAACTGTATCAAATGCTTTTGCAAAATCCCGATACACCACGTCTACGGACCTTCCTTTATCTAGCTGGCAGCTCACCTCCTCATAGAAGGTTAATAGATTGGTTTGGCAAGAATGATTCTTCATGAATTCATGCTGATTACTGCTAATGATACAGTTTTTCTTACTAAAAGCATGTATATATTCCCTTATCATCCCTTCCAAGTGCTTGCATACTATTGATGTTAGCCTAACTGGTCTGTAATTCCCAGGGATGTATTTTGGCCCTTTTTTAAATATTGGTGCTACATTGGATTTTCTCCAAACAGCTGGTACCATTCCAGTCAGTAGACTGTCAGTAAAAATTAGGAACAATGGTCCTTCTGGTCCCAATGATTTAATAATTGTTAAGTTTCCCAAGTGTATTTATAATTCTGTCCTCTGTTAGCCATGAGGGTGCTTCCTGTGATGTGTCATGAGGACAAACACTGCAGTTTTGGCTATTGAAGCCCCTCGATTCCCTCATGAAGACTGAGGAGAAGAATAAATTCAATACCTTTGCTATCTCCCCATTCTTTGTAACCAGATGTCCTTCATCATTCTTTATGTGGCCAATATGGTCTGTCCTCCATTTTTTACTGTTCATATACTTAAAGAATGTCTTGGGATTTTTTTTGCTCTCCTCCGCTATGTGTCTTTCGTGTTCTATCTTAGCCGCCCTAATTGCACCCTTACATCTTGTTGCATTCTTTGTAAAATCTGAATGCTGATGATGATCCCTTAGCCTTGTATTTTTTGAAGGCCTTCTCCTTTGCTTTTATTTGCATTTTTACATGGGAGTTAAGCCATCCAGGACTTTTGTTCGCTCTTTTAAATTTAGTTCCCAGTGGGATGCACTGGTTAATGCACTTATTTAATATGCTCTTAAAGCAAACCCATCTCTCCTCCGTGTTCTTTGTTTCTAAGATTTTATCCCAATTTATGTCTTCCAACAAGGTTCGTAGTTTAGGGAAGTTGGCTCTTTTGAAATTCGGTGTCTTTGTGTTCCCCTTGTGCTTCCTATTTGTGTGATTTATACTGAAGCCAATTGACCTGTGATCCCTGTTTCCTAAATTTCTCCATATTTACACATTCGTGATCAGGTCTGTATTGTTGGTAATCGGTAGATCTAGTAACACCTTGTTTCTAGTTGGTGCATCTACCATCTGACCCATGAAATTGTCCTGCAAAACATTTAGGAACTGGCAAGCCTTAGCCTGGGCGGAGGGAACCATGCAATCGTCTATGTCTGGATAATTAAATTCCCCATATGATAACACTTCCCATCCTTACTGCTAATTCAAATTGTGATAGGAGGTCTGTCCCCCCCTCCTCCCTCAGGTTAGGGGGCCTATAGCATACTCCCAGTATTATTTCCCCCTTAGCTTCATCCCTATGAGCTCTACCCATAAGGATTCCACCTCCTCCCTAGCTCCCTTAGTGATGGCATCTCCCACATTCACTTGTACATTATTCTTGATATATATGCATACCCCTCCCACTTTTTTACCCTCTCTATCCCTGTGAAAAAGGGAATACCCTTGAATGGTTGCCAGCCAATCATGAGAGCTGTTAAACCAGGTCTCTGAAATTCCCACAAAATCTAAATCTTCCTCATTCAACAGTATCTCTAGTTCTAGGCAGCGATCTCCAAACTGCGGCCCGGGGGGGCCAGATGCGACCCTTTGCTTGCTTTTATATGGCCCTTGGGGCCATAATTCTCCCCAATGACACCAATGAAGAGGCACAATTCCTCCCACTAATACCTATGATGGGGCACAATTTCTCCACATGACACCAACAATGGGCCCAATGACACCCAATGATGGGGCGCTGTTCCTCCCACTGAAACCAACAATGGGGCCCAATGACACCCAATGATGGGGCACTGTTCCTCCTACTGAGACCAACAATGGAACCCAAAGACACCCAATGATGAAAAAGGTACATGTGCTACTTTGCCTCGTTTGTCGCAAATAGGGCAGCCCATTAAAATGAATGGTTTGCCTCATGCCTGTGGCATGACACAAAAAACATGTGCGTGTGGCTCAATTTTGCGCACGTTCACAAAACGCTACAATGTGAATGCAATCCCAGCTGACTGCTACTCCTCCCACACAAATATGAGTATAAGACGGAGGATGCACAACACATCATGTGACAAGAGCAAGCAGCTGGAAAAGTGACTGCAGCAAAGAGAAGTTAGAAAAGGGGGTGGAGATTCATTCCCCGCAGACATGTTGCTGGCAAACATGTCCTTAATCCCAAAACCTGGAAAGAGTCATACCCTCCCACAGAACTTCCGCCCCATTTCCATCATTAATAATGACTTAAAAAATTTTTGCCGTCTACTGGCGGATCGACTGGCCTCGGTTATCACTCCCCTGGTTTCTCCTGATCAAACGTGCTTTATCCTAACTAGGCAAATCACAGATAACATACGGCTAGCAACTAATGTTATACATGATTCTGACATTAACTCCGTAAGTTTTTACTACTGTCAAAAGCCTTTGACAGTGTCCTCTGGCCCTATTTAGACTCCATTTTAGCCAATGGAGTTTATCCATGGCTTTAAGGCTCTCTATCACAATCTCCAAACCCGTATTAAGCTCCCTGGGTGCAACTCGGAATACTTTGCTTTAGGACATGGCACTAGACAGGGCTGTCCCCTCTCTCCCCTATTGTTCGCGTTGGCGATTGAACCACTGGCTCGCTCAATTACCTCTAACCCTAATATCAAAGGATACACAAAAAATGGCCAAGAATTTAAACTGAGCCTGTATGCAGATGACGTTCTCCTGTTTCTTTCGGACCCTCCAATCTCCCTCCTCAACCTCCTTTCCACCTTAGACACATTTCACCAACTTACGGGACTGGGAGTAAATCCATCCAAATGTGTAACTTTACCTATTAACCTCCCTCAACCCTTAACAAACAATCTCAAAGATAAATATGAATTTTCCTGGAGCTCGGGCACCTTATAATACCTAGGGATCTGTTTAATCCCCTCCCTCAAACTGTTGTACACACATAACTATCCCCAAGCCTTCGCTAATGTTTACTTACCCAGTGGTCGTCTTACCACATATCATTCCTAGGAAGAATTGAAGCAGTAAAAATGTCGATCCTCCCTAAGCTGCTATTTTTCTTTAGAGCCCTACCTCTTTATGTTCCTCGCTCTGCGATAATGGCTATACGGTCCGATCTGTTTAAATTTATCTGGCAAAACAAGAAACCTTGAATGAGCCGACTGTTGATGTATAGGGCACAGTCTGGAGGTGGCCTAGGTTGCCCTGATCTATGGAAATATTTCTTGGCTTCATGCCTCATACAATTAGCACAATGGCATTCTTTCTTCTCTATTCCATGGTTACAGTTTTAGAGGATCTCAGTTGTCCCCTTCTACCTTCTGGGTCTCCTTTGTTCATGCTCCGTCTTCCCTAAATATGTTGCACCACTCAATGGCATAGTGGGTCAGTTCCTCTACCTCTGGTCCCTTTATAGGGTAAAATTTAAATTGCTTTCTAGCGCCCCAAGTCTAGCTTCTTTCCCGGGTGATCCTTAGTTCCCCCCAGCCTTTGACAAAGACAACGAGTTCTCAAGTTGGACATCACAGGGCCTAGTGACTCTGGACTCTCTGCTGCAAGGTTCATCTTTTTGCTCATTTGAACATCTCCAACAGAATTATGCTCTCCCATAGCTCTGAATTCTATAAATACCGACAAATCTGTAATTTCTTCTCTAAAATGTCAACTCACGGCTCAAGGCTGCCAATAGAGAGGTAACACCATTTGAGAACCTTTTATAGAGAGGTCTCTAGAGATAGTCCCCCTATCTCAACCTTGTGTTAATACCTTAATGACCATAATAGTACAGCCACATCATAGCTATGCTGGGGTGGGAGACGGAGACTGGCCAGGAGATCTGGGAGAAGGATTGGTACAACATGGTCTCTAACATGCATAAATGCACACACACTCCGTAGCTATTAAAGAGACTGTTGTCAAGCTACACACCTGCTGGTATTATACCCCCTTTAGACTGAATAAGATTTTCCCCTTAGTTCCAGACACATGTTTTAGGGGTTGCCACGACAGGGGCACTCTTCTCCATACATTCTGGACCTGCTCAGTGTTGAAACCCATATGGCAAAGAGCCTCCTCAATGGTGCTCCAAATAACAGGTGCACCTGTGGCGCTGACCTACCATCTTATTTGCAGAGCTCCCGGAGATCCCCCCCATCAAAAGTTGGCACACACACTCTTCAGTGCCATCCACTGGGCAATTGCCGGTGTCCCTCTGTTTCATGGTCACAGGTGCTCCATCGCATGGAATGGATACCATGCACGTCTTCGAACGTAAGTGGGCTAATTGGTTGCCTTATCAGATATAATCTGTGTTTGGAGGGCTTCCTTGTATCCCCATTTAAGTTCATTAGGCGATTGGATAATTCTGGAAGTCAACGTACCCGGTACTGCCGATTCCTTTATTTTGGAAGATTCCTGTCTAGAGTATATCTTCTATGTAATCAATCTTTTTATCTTGCAGAAGCGGCTATGTTACTTTACTCAGTTTCTTTTCATTCTGAATTATGTTATTTTATTATTTTTCTTACTCAATGATATTTGGAGAGCGGTTTACCTGTACAATCATATGTTGGTTTTTGAATGTACACTCTATTCTCTGCCTGCATTTACATTTTTGTACTTGCTCAAATACGTTAATAAAAATGTTTGTAAACGAGAAATTAGAAATGGATTTTGATACCTGCTCAGTGGCGGCCTGTCCACTAGGGGTGCCCGGCGCCGTCCCCTCGCTCCACTCCACAGTCCACACCCCTATATGCAATGGATAGATTCATGCATAGCAAGAATCTATCCACGGCCACCGCCTCCACCCCCTATTCATGCATCCAGCCCCTTTCAGGGCACCAGGCGCATGAATTACAGTGGAGGTTTTTTTTGTTTTTGAAGCACCTGATTAGAGCCAGAGGCTCTAATAGGATTCAAAATCTGATGGGCTCGGGTCTCAGAGGATGCTCCCCGATCCCACCCAGGTGTGTTAGAACAGCAAATGAATATTCGCTGTTGAAACACTGATCCTCAATCCGGCCAATCAGAAGCGGGTGTGAGACCCAGTTTCTGATTGGCCGAAAAGAGAAGACTCACAATTGGCAGCCAAAGAGGAGGTAGGATACGGAAGCTGCCGTGATGAACAGCAGCAGAACGGGAGGCCACCGAGCAGGGGAAGCCACAGCTGAGCAGCGCAATCCGCCGCCCAGCAGAGGAAGCCTCCGGTGATGGGCTAAGTGCTACCAACCGACTGACCCGGGGGGGTGGCCATACTGTTTGCCGACCCCCCTCAAAAAATGTTTCCACTGGCCGCCACTGTACCTGCTTAGTGTTTTGATTACCTCGAGTTTCTCTTTAATGAAAAAAGAAAGAAATAGAACTGACAAAACAGACCGCTCAGCAGATGAAGCGATTATGTAGATGAGATGGCGGAGTACAGAAATAAAAGTTGTTCTAGTCGTTGTTCTAGATGAGGCAGCACAATGACGGCAGCACCAGATAACGTATTGTTTTATTAGTTCACCAGAAGCTGTATCATCATTACCGCCGCAAACTTTACAGGCTTTTCTGGATGAATCAAAGACCAAATTCATTTTAGGAACAAGAGATATATTATCGAGCCAACGAATACAAATAATCTGCGGAGCTGGAATCTTTTTCTGCTGAATTTCACTTCTCTTTATTCTGATTTATGAAAATGTTCTAAATAGATATTTAACTGAAATCTATACTTATTTACTTTTTTTTTTGTAGATATACTGCATATGTAAATGTTCCCAGCTTAAAGGCCAACACCAAAAAAAGTGTTCATTGGGTAATGATGGCTGCTGGTTGGGTATTATCCCCTAAAGATTGAAGTTGTGAATAGTAAGATCTAGTAGTGTCTTTGCCCCTCCCACAGTGGTGGGATTTCCCCACAGTAAATTGTGTCTTTGCCCCTCCTACAATGGCATAGCTCCCAACTGTCCCTGATTTTGAGGGACTGTCTCCGATTTGGAACATTGTCTCTCTGTCCCTCTTTCCTCCTCATTTGTCCCTCATTTTGGTCTGATCTCTATAATTGTATATAAAATGCACTATTTATCTTTCAAAAAGTATTTTCCAGTGCTAAACCGTTCATCTAATTTCCAAATTGCTTTATTTGCAAATGTCAAAAGCTAGTATAAAGGAATTTGTAGTGGTAAAAAAAAGCACTTGTGGATTTAACAAATCTTTTTTTGTATATTTCTCATTTAAGGGGGCGTGGCAGGGGGATGTGTCCTTTGCCTACAAACTTTTTCTAATAGGGGTCCCTCGTTCCAATCTCAAAAAGTTGGGAGGTATGCAATGGTGTGATTTCTTCCTAGTTAATTGTGTCCCCCCTGCCAAAATAGGGTAAATTTCCCAGGCTTGTTTGGGTCTTTGCCCCGCTCACAATAATGAGACTTTCCCATAGTTTTTGTGCCTCTATCACCAACAGGGGTGAGATTTTCTCAAAGTAGTTTGTGTATCTGATCCTCCCACAATCATAGGAATTCCCTAATTTTCTTTTTAACCCACCCCCCCACAATGGTGCGGTTTCCCTGCAGTAGTTTGTGTCTCAGCCCCTCCCACAGTGGTGAGATTTCCCCATAGTAGTTTTTGTCTCTGCCCCTCCCACAATTATGAGACTTCCCTACATTTTTTTTAATCCCCCCCCTCCCATAATGATGAGACCTTCCCACAGTAGTTTTTTTCCCTGCTCCTCCCACAATGATATGACTTCTCCACAGTTTTTGTGCCCCCATCTCCCACAGTGGTGAGATTTTCTCGAAGTAGTTTGTGTATCTGCTCCTCCCACAATTATAAGAATTTCCTACATTTTTTTAATCCGCCTCTCCTACAATGGTGAGATTTCCCTGCCTTTAGTTTGTATCTCTGCCCCTCCCACAATGATGAGATTTCCCCACAGTAGTTTGTGTCTCTGCCCCTCCCACAATGGTGAGATTTCCCCACAGTAGATTGTGTCTCTGCCCCTCCCACAATGATAAGAATTCCCTACCTTCTTTTTAATCCGCCCCTCCCACAATAGTGAGGTTTCCCACAGTAGTTTATGTATCCACCCTCCCATAATGATGAGACCTTCCCACAGTAGTTTGTGTCCCTGCTCCTCCCACAATGATATGGCTTCCCCACAGTTTTTGTGCCTCCATTTCCCACAATGGTGATATTTTCCTGCAGTAGTTTGTGTCTCTGCCTCTCCCACAAAGGTGAGATTTCCCCACAATAGTTTGTGTCTCTGCCCCTCCCACAATGATAAGAATTCCCTACTTTCTTTTTAATCCGCCCCTCCCACAATGATGAGACCTTCCCACAGTAGTTTGTTTCCCTGCTCCTCCCACAGTGGTGAAATTTCCCTGCAGTAGTTTGTGTCTCTGCCCCTCCCACAATGGTGAGATTACCCCACAGTAGTTTATGTCTCCGCCCTCCCACAATTATAAGTTCTTCCCACAGAAGTTTGTGTCCCTGCTCCTCCCACAATGATATGACTTCCTCACAGTTTTTGTGCCTCCATCTCCCACAGTGGTGAGATTTTCTGGAAGTAGTTTGTGTATCCGCTCCTCCCACAATCATAAAAATTCCCTACATTTTTTAAATCCGCCCCTCCTACAATGGTGAGATTTTCCTGCAGTAGTTTCTGTCTCTGCTCCTCCCACAATGGTGAGACTTCCCCTCAGTAGTCTGTGTCCCTGCCCCTCCCACAATGATGAGACTTTCCCACAGTTATTTGTGTCTCCATCTCCCACATTGCTGACATTTCCCCGTAGTAATTTATGTCTCTGTTCCTCCCATATTGGAGAGATGGTGATGTTCTTCTTCAGCGGCCAACCTTAGACTGGCTTCAGCTCTACTTCAGCTCAGAAGACCGGATGTGCAAATCCTCCACATTCCCTCTAAATGATAGTAGCGGTGATGACATCATCACGCACTAATGTCGTTGATATGCCGTACCCAATAAATGGACGCCATTAGCCTACGAAGACTCGCTGAGCAGCTTCATTTTTTCTTCTTGTAGGGCCCTGCCAGTCTGACCTCAGTGGTCCTGAATTCACACCATCAAGGGGTTAGGTCCCCTTTGGAGACCTCCCCGTAGTTTTATGTTATGATCTAATTTGTAGATATCAGTATATAAACCTAAACCTATCACGAGCAATGTGATCAAGGATTCCCAGAGACCGTGTTTTGCTTTTGAAAGTGTCATGGAATATATATGTATACACTACTGGATTGTCTGTAAGTAGAGGGCAATCTTTCTGCTTTTCGCTCTATATACCTTCTGTCAGCCCTCAAAAATTCCACTCGGCTGCTCGCATTTTGCGAGTGAATTTTGAGGGCTGGCGAGCTATGGCACCGCCGGCAGCCTGGGTGGAATGGGAGTCCGTCTCCAAGCGATCGCAGAGGGGAAGAGAGGGAGAGAGCCGCCTGGATGATCAGAGTGCAGCGCAGGGAACACAATGATAACAGCTTTCATTTCACATTGCCGTGTTCCCTGCCGCTCGCTGTCAAATAGAGCCCCTCTTCCTGGTCCCAGGACTTTGATAGGCAGATCACACGTCTAATCCCGGGACGGTGATCTGTCAATCAAAGTTCCCCGGCCAGGGGGCGGGGCTGTATATGACGAACACAGCAATTGAAATTAAAGCTGTTATCATTGTGTTCCCTGCACTGCGCTCTCATCATCCGGGCAGCTCTCCTGTTCCTCTCCTTCCCTGCACAGGTAGGCTGCATAGTGGACACAGGCTGCATGATGGATGGGGGACACAGGCTGCATGATGGATGGGGGACACAGGCTGCATGGTGGATGGTGGACACAGGCTGCATGATGGATGGGGGACACAGGCTGCATGGTGGATGGTGGACACAGGTTGCATGGTGGATGGTGGACACAGGCTGCATTTAGGGTTGGCACCTGTTCGGCATTCACCCGTACAGTTCGGGTTTGGAATCATGCGTCCGGGTTTCAGACTGTCTGAGACCCGGACACATTATTCAGATCGGACTAAGTCTCCCTCCTCCCCCCTTCTCTCTCCTGCCTCTAAGTTAGTACGCTAAGGTAAATCAGGGTTCTCAGAGCACTCATTACCTCAGAGCTCCCCTTTACACCAGAGGCCACAGTGCTTCCCTTTACATCAGAGTCCTCTTCGTACACCAGAGCATCCCTTATGTTAGAGTCCCCAGTGTTCTCCCTTACATCAGAGTCTGCAGAGTGCCCCCTTACGGTGAAAAGGAACTCTGCGAGTTCAGATGTAAAGGGGAGCTCTGCAGATTCAGATGTAAAAGGGGAACTCTGTGGACTCTGATGTAAAGGGGGACTCTTGTGATTAACTTCATATGATTAGAAATTTTATTTAATAGCAACATCTATGCATTGTTTATCTATGCATAATATGAAAAAAATTACTTTGCGACGCCGAAGTGTTCGGGTTTGACTTGAAGAAAAGGTGGCAACCCTAGCTGCATTGTGGATGGTGGAAACAGGCTGCATGGTGGATGGGATGG
The DNA here is from genome assembly GCA_037952835.1 of Lithobates septentrionalis. Lineage (NCBI taxonomy): Eukaryota > Metazoa > Chordata > Amphibia > Anura > Ranidae > Lithobates > Lithobates septentrionalis. The sequence goes on from JBBDGP010002448.1 coordinate 18,164, forward strand.
TGGACACAGGCTGCATGATGTATGGGGGACACAGGCTGCATGATGGATGGGGGCCACAGGCTGCATGGTGGATGGTGGACACAGGCTGCATGGTGGATGGTGGACACAGGCTGCATGGTGGATGGTGGACACAGGCTGCATGGTGGATGGTGGACACAGGCTGCATGGTGGATGGTGGACACAGGCTGCATGGTGGATGGTGGACACAGGCTGCATGGTGGATGGTGGACACAGGCTGCATGGTGGATGGTGAACAGGCTGCATGGTGGATGGTGAACAGGCTGCATGGTGGATGGGATGGTGGACCCAGGCTGCATGATGGATGGGGGACACAGGCTGCATGGTGGATGGTGGACACAGGCTGCATGGTGGATGGTGGACACAGGCTGCATGGTGGATGGTGGACACAGGCTGCATGGTGGATGGTGGACACAGGCTGCATGGTGGATGGTGGACACAGGCTGCATGGTGGATGGTGGACACAGGCTGCATGGTGGTCACAGGCTGCATGGTGGTCACAGGCTGCATGGTGGATGGTGGACACAGGCTGCATGGTGGATGGTGGACACAGGCTGCATGGTGGATGGTGGACACAGGCTGCATGGTGGATGGTGGACACAGGCTGCATGGTGGTCACAGGCTGCATGGTGGACACAGGCTGCATTGGTGGGCACAGGCTGCATTGGTGGGCACAGGCTGCATTGGTGGGCACAGGCAGCTTGCATTGATGGGCACGGATAAAGTTGTTGTTGTTAATATTTATTTTTATAACTTAATTCTGCATAAAACATTTAAGTGTAATTTAATGAGATAATTTATGAGGGCGTGTTTAGGGGCAGAATTATGGGCGGGCCGGGGTTGGGTGAGGCAACTGGTGGCGAGTAACCCTTGAGGCCTGGTTAGTAGCTCTAGACTTGAAATTTTGAGCCCTGATTCTGTAATATATATAAGCCTTTATTTAAGCACTTTAGATGTATGACTCCTCTCTCATCCCCGATGAAGGAGACAAATACAGACTCCGAAACGCGTTGGGTTGAGGACATCCATCGACAGTACCATTCTGTATATGTGCCTTTCCAGTGTATTCTGTTGTTTTCATGTGTACTCATCTGTGATACGATTTTTAATCATGGTTTTTTTTTTTTTTTTCAAATAAATTGATATACTTTCATATATACAATTTGAGCGCCTTAAAAGTCCCACCCCAAGGGGTTCACTCCCTTTCCACCAGCTTAACCACTAAAGTCAAAAGCCAACTACAAAAATTACAAAGTGCGTCATTAAAGTTGGCGAAGCCTCCCGCGGCCACGCGGTGCATATAAATTGGTCAATTTAGCAAAGAGAGAAATGAGTCACGTATTTTGCCTGGTTATCGACGACGCCAATCTTTGGCTGCGCGCCTATTCGTATATCTCCCTTTTCTTGTGCGTTTTTTTACATTGTTATGGCTGCCTCACAAGTCCCGTAATTATTCTTTGTTTAAAAAGCTAAACATTCAAAGCGGCTATGACAGAATCTCATTTTCTCCCCCGGCCCTCGGTTACTGAATACATTACAGACGAATATTAAGTTGCACAATCTGATTTCCATAAATGAATTTCTGTTCAATTGTCAGCTTTAAATTAAGTTAATCTTGTAAATCTGCCGGATTATAGAATTGTCGTCTTGTCAATAAGTGTCAGACTTTTCTTCTTTTTTTTTTTGTGTCTTTCATCTTTTTTGTTATTGTTTTAATTTGTAGGTGTTTTTTTTTTTGGGGGGGGGGGGGAGGGGGGGGGTGTTTAGGAGAGACAATTGTTTCACTCACCATAGAGGTGTCAAGTTTGTAATTATCAACCAAGCCGGGATGTCGGCAGCATAGTAATCAGGAGCGCCTGAAAGAAGACTAACTGGATGACGATTAAGAAATTGTCAGCGCCGGAGAACCGAGGTGAGACAATTCTCCATTACAGCTTATTGGAAAAACAATTCTTGCATGGCAATTATGGCGACTCGGTGGTTTGCATGTGCGCCTTGTAACACCGTAGTTGTGGATTTAGGTGGCAGCAGGGCCATGGAGAATTTATTATTGGTTGAACTAGATGGACTTGTGTCTTTTTTCAACCAGACTAGTAAACTATGCAAAAATACACTCTATTACCAAAAGTATTGGGACACCTGCCTTTACACACACATGAACTTTAATGGCATCCCAGTCTTAGACTGGCCATACATTATACAATGTTCTTATTCAATTCTCCTTTAGATTTACCAAAACCACATAATGTGAGGTCAAACCTAAACACTTTCAATGTGTATGCAGTCAGGCCGGCTCTTGCACTACATAGTTGAAGGTAAATCAAAAGGAACAAGAAATTTGTGTAGTGTATGGCCAGTCTTACTCCGTAGGGTTCAATATTGAGTTGGTCCACCCTTTGCAGCTATAACAGCTTCAAGTCTTCTGGGAAGGGTGTCCACAAGGTTTAGGAGTGTGTCTATGGGAATGTTTGACCATTCTTCCCGAAGCGCATTTGTGAGGTCAGGCACTGATGTTGGATGAGAAGGCTCATTGATGAACATGGGGAGGGAAGGCTGGCCCGTGTAGCCTGAATCAATTGTAGCTCAAATTGCTGAAAAAAGTAACTTTGGTTCTGATAGAAAGGTGTCAGAACACACAAAGCATCACAGTTTGTTGTGTATGGGACTGTGTAGCCGCAGACTGGTCAGGGTGCCCATAAGGGTTGCCACCTCATCCCCTTTAAAACTGAACACATCTTAATTACACAGGTTCTGTGGCTGATTAAGGTGAAAATTAAATTCACTTAGTGCCTTATCTGCATTAAATTAACCCCAGAACCTGTGTAATTCATATGTGTTTGGTTTTAAAGGGATGAGGTTGCAACCCTAGTGCCTATGCTGACCTGTGTCCACGGCCAAAAACACCTACAACGGGCGTGTGAGCTTCAGAACTGGATCAGAGAGCAATGGAAGAAGGTGGCTTGGTCAGATGAATTCAGGAATGGTTTGAGGAACACTTGACCTCCAAATTCTCCAGATCTCAACCCATTCAAGCATTTGTGGGATGTGCTGGAAAAACAGGTCCAATCCATCAAATCCATCAAAGCCACACCTCACAGCTTACAGGACTAAAAAAGATCTGCTACTGGTGGCTTGGTGGCAGATACCACAGCATACCTTCAGAGGTCTAGTGGAGTCCATGCCTTGATGGTTTATGGACCTTATGAATTACCTGTGTAACTCATATGTGTTCGGTTTTAAAGGGATGAGGTGGCAACCCTAGTGCCTATGCTGACCTGTGTCCACGGCCAAAAACACTTACAACGGGCGTGTGAGCTTCAGAACTGGATCAGAGAGCAATGGAAGAAGGTGGCTTGGTCTGATGAATTCAGGAATGGTTTGAGGGACACTTGACCTCCAAATTCTCCAGATCTCAACCCATTCAAGCATTTGTAGGGTGTGCTGGAAAAACAGGTCCAATCCATGGAAGCCCCACCTCATAGCTTACAGGACTAAAAAAGATCTGCTACTGGTGGCTTGGTGGCAGATACCACAGCATACCTTCAGAGGTCTAGTGGAGTCCACGCCTTGATGGGTTATGCAGTACGTGGTTGGTAATGTCCACTAAAATGGTTTGAAGGCTTCAGCAGATGGACAGCAAAGGTTACCCCGTTATTCACATTTTATGTGGTCTCCAGGACCGAGTATTATAAGTGCTGCAAGCATTCGATCAGCCCCAGGCTCTGCTGCATGCATTGACCATGGTGTCACCCACATGGCGTCCAAATCCTCGAGTTTTAGAGGACCGGGTGTTGGCTCATCTTTTTTATCATATATTATGAGCATAGGATGTAACGTCTGTCACTAAGCGCTTAGGTAAGACTATATTGTGCTTTTCACTTTTATTATGCTATAAAATACTGTACATTTAGGCATTAAAAGAGAAAATCAGATTTATGCCTGTTGTCTCCTCACTACATTTCTGTCCCTTTGTCATTAATCATCAGTTACGCCCGGGGTATTTTTTTATGAGCGTTTTCTCCACTATTTAGATGACACGTCTGTTGATTTTCAGCAGAATGGGTCTCTCCGCATCTATTTGTCCTTGTAAAATCGGTTGACAAGGCCGGTTTAGGCAGATTCCGCTCGCCGCTGATTATTATTGATGGTTCGGTAGGGCGGGGTGAGCGTCATATGGATGGCGAGATTCTCAGCGCACCTGTCAAGTCGCGTTGTTCTCGAGGCCCCAAAGTGCTGATTTTGTCACTTGTCCAGTTCAAGCCGCGTTCTATCTGTATCAGTCAGGATAACGAGGGAGGACGGCGGGACAAGGAATCCGTCTTCCCTTAAAGGACACAGATTTAATATAAATAAATAAATAACGTTATATTTTACTTTTTTATTCATGTATATTTTTTTAGATATTTTCTATATGTCAGTGGGATCGACTTAAAGGCAATGTTCTGTCTTTTTGATTTTCTAGCTGTAATTTATCACTGGGGGGGGGGGGCCTCACCTCGAAAGGTTGACCTGCCAAGTACCAGGTCAAATAACACTTTCCCCCACTTGATTAAAGCTTCACTTGGATTGCCTCCTGCTGTTGCCACTTATGATGGTATGTGACACTTCCACATTTATGGGTGTATGGCCCTTTAAAAGATCGAACTTCCTCCCTGCAATGGAGGGGTTTTCCATGGAGGGGTTCCCCATGGTGTAGTAAGTTCTTAAAAACGCTTTATTAGTTTAAAATTGCACTTACATCAGATAAAGAAACATGTGCATACAATGCAGACAGCGGGGCTGCGGCTCCCACGTCACTTTTGGTTTTAGGACTCAGTCACCTGGCTCCGCCCAACACGTTTCGTCATGGTCATGTGGCTTCCTCCTCCTGGGAGAACGGCTCCAGTTCAACCACGCCTGCCGGGTGATGCTCGCCCCCCCCATCTGAAGCAGCCCACGCTTGCCAGCCATCATTTTCCACTCGCTCTCTAATGAGAGAGCTCAATTCTTCCTCTGCACAGGAGGCTGTAATGATGGGCACAGGTGAAACTGTATGAACGGGCACAGGTGAGATTCTATTGATGGGCACAGGTGAGACTGTATTGATGGGCACAGGTAAAACTGTACAAACGGGCACAGGTGAGACTCTATTGATGGGCACAGGTGAGAGTGTATTGATGGGCACAGGTGAGACTGTACTAATAGGCACAGGTGAGACTGTACTGACGGGCACAGTTGAGACTGTACTGATGGGCACAGGTGAGACTGTATTGATGGGCACAAGTGAGACTGTACTGACGGCCACAGGTGAGACTGTTTTGATAGGCACAGGTGAGACTGTACTGATGGGCACAGATGAGACTCTATTGATGGGCACAGGTGAGACTGTACTGATGGGCACAGGTGAGACTGTATTGATGGGCACAAGTGAGACTGTACTGACGGCCACAGGTGAGACTGTTTTGATAGGCACAGGTGAGACTGTACTGATGGGCACAGATGAGACTCTATTGATGGGCACAGGTGAGACTGTACTGATGGGCACAGGTGAGACTGTACTGATGGGGGCACAGGTGAGACTGTACTGACAGGCAAATGTGAGACTGTACTGACGGGCACAGATGAGACTCTATTGATGGGCACAGGTGAGAGTGTATTGATGGGCACAGGTGAGACTGTACTAATAGGCACAGGTGAGACTGTACTGACGGGCACAGTTGAGACTGTACTGATGGGCACAGGTGAGACTGTATTGATGGGCACAAGTGAGACTGTACTGACGGCCACAGGTGAGACTGTACTGACGGCCACAGGTGAGACTGTATTGATAGGCACAGGTGAGACTGTACTGATGGGCACAGATGAGACTCTATTGATGGGCACAGGTGAGACTGTACTGATGGGCACAGGTGAGACTGTACTGATGGGCACAGGTGAGACTGTACTGATGGGCACAGGTGAGACTGTACTGATGGGCACAGGTGAGACTGTACTGACAGGCAAAGGTGAGACTGTACTGACGGGCACAGATGAGACTTTTCTGACAGGCACAGGTGAAACTGTATTGATGGGCACAGGTGAGACTGTATTGACCGAATGACTGGCACTGGTTACGCTGTATTGACGGGCACTGGTCACGCTGTAGTGATGGGCACTGGCGAGGCTGTGCTGACACTTCCACATTTATGGGTGTATGGCCCTTTAAAAGATCGAACTTCCTCCCTGCAATGGAGGGGTTTTCCATGGAGGGGTTCCCCATGGTGTAGTAAGTTCTTAAAAACGCTTTATTAGTTTAAAATTGCACTTACATCAGATAAAGAAACATGTGCATACAATGCAGACAGCGGGGCTGCGGCTCCCACGTCACTTTTGGTTTTAGGACTCAGTCACCTGGCTCCGCCCAACACGTTTCGTCATGGTCATGTGGCTTCCTCCTCCTGGGAGAACGGCTCCAGTTCAACCACGCCTGCCGGGTGATGCTCGCCCCCCCCATCTGAAGCAGCCCACGCTTGCCAGCCATCATTTTCCACTCGCTCTCTAATGAGAGAGCTCAATTCTTCCTCTGCACAGGAGGCTGTAATGATGGGCACAGGTGAAACTGTATGAACGGGCACAGGTGAGATGCTATTGATGGGCACAGGTGAGACTGTATTGATGGGCACAGGTAAAACTGTACAAACGGGCACAGGTGAGACTCTATTGATGGGCACAGGTGAGAGTGTATTGATGGGCACAGGTGAGACTGTACTAATAGGCACAGGTGAGACTGTACTGACGGGCACAGTTGAGACTGTACTGATGGGCACAGGTGAGACTGTATTGATGGGCACAAGTGAGACTGTACTGACGGCCACAGGTGAGACTGTTTTGATAGGCACAGGTGAGACTGTACTGATGGGCACAGATGAGACTCTATTGATGGGCACAGGTGAGACTGTACTGATGGGCACAGGTGAGACTGTATTGATGGGCACAAGTGAGACTGTACTGACGGCCACAGGTGAGACTGTTTTGATAGGCACAGGTGAGACTGTACTGATGGGCACAGATGAGACTCTATTGATGGGCACAGGTGAGACTGTACTGATGGGCACAGGTGAGACTGTACTGATGGGGGCACAGGTGAGACTGTACTGACAGGCAAATGTGAGACTGTACTGACGGGCACAGATGAGACTCTATTGATGGGCACAGGTGAGAGTGTATTGATGGGCACAGGTGAGACTGTACTAATAGGCACAGGTGAGACTGTACTGACGGGCACAGTTGAGACTGTACTGATGGGCACAGGTGAGACTGTATTGATGGGCACAAGTGAGACTGTACTGACGGCCACAGGTGAGACTGTACTGACGGCCACAGGTGAGACTGTATTGATAGGCACAGGTGAGACTGTACTGATGGGCACAGATGAGACTCTATTGATGGGCACAGGTGAGACTGTACTGATGGGCACAGGTGAGACTGTACTGATGGGCACAGGTGAGACTGTACTGATGGGCACAGGTGAGACTGTACTGATGGGCACAGGTGAGACTGTACTGACAGGCAAAGGTGAGACTGTACTGACGGGCACAGATGAGACTTTTCTGACAGGCACAGGTGAAACTGTATTGATGGGCACAGGTGAGACTGTATTGACCGAATGACTGGCACTGGTTACGCTGTATTGACGGGCACTGGTCACGCTGTAGTGATGGGCACTGGCGAGGCTGTGCTGATAGGCACAGATAAAGTGTTGTTAATATTTATTTTTGTAACTTAATTCTGCATAAATTATTTAAATGTCATTTCATGAGATAATTTATGAGGGCGTGTTTGGGGGCAGGATTAGTGGCGGGCATGGTTGGGGTTGGGTGGGGCAACTGGTGGCGACTGGCGAGTAACCCTTAAGGCCTGGCTAGTAGCTCAGGACTTGGAATTTTGAGCCCTGACATAGGGCCAGCCCGTTCACCTAAATGGGCTGCCCTAATTTCGTTTGTCACCTAAAAAGAAGCTCCTGCTCTTTTTTGGACACCGAGCTTAGCGCCATTTTTAAATGCGCATTTCACCACAGTCACCTCAAGATTCTGTCACACAACAGTTGCGGCAGAATCACCTCGCGTTTGGGGTGTCATTGAAGGATAATCGAACCAAATGCTCTTTGCAGCAATTGCCACGCGATCCAAAACACAAAGTGCGAACGCGGCCTGAAACACTTGTTTTGCCTGTGATTGCAATTCTGTTGTGCAACAATCGCAGCAGAATCGCATCACATTTGGGGTGCCAATAAGAATAACGCCAAGCGCATGTTACGCGTTTTGCCTCAGTTTGGATTTATGGTGATTCTGCCTGCGATTTTTAAATTTCATAATGAGAATGGGGCTTTACACTCAATGGCATCCCCCACGCATTGAAAAACGCTTTCTGAAAAAATCACCCTGCCTCAGTACTCCTCTCAGTCCTCATTCCTGATGCAAGAAGTGGGCTGGCTCTCGGGAAGAGTTATGCAAATTTCAAAACACCTTGAAGGGTGGGTGTTGGTTTGGAGAAGTGGGCGTTCCTAGGCAGACCACTCACATGTGATGCTAAACCTCCATAGCTGAAATCAGTGCCAGGACAAGATCATCTGGAGCCCACGGCGAACATGCCACCCTGTGCCCCCCCCCCCCCACCATGCATGAGCCATATGTGTCGAGAAAAATCCTCCCCTACCCTCCCACCCAAAAATGTTGGCACTAATCTACATGCTTACTCCCTAAGCATAAATTCCCCCTTCTCCCAGTACAAATCCACCCCTCCTGCTGAGATACCCCCTCCCAGCACAAATCTCCAACCTCCCACCCCCCCAATCCCCCCCCCAGCACAAATCCTCTACCCCTCAAATTTCCCCTCTGAATACACATCATCTCCCCTCCACTCCAAATCCCCCTCCTACCACAAATCTACCCCCCCCCCAAATTTCCCCTCCTACCACAAATCCTTCCCAAACAAAAATTTCCCCTTCTAGCACAATTCTCTTTCCCCCTTCACCATATTACCTCTTCTAGCAGAAACCTCCCGAATCCCCCCTCCAAGCACAAATCCCCCTCCCACCCCCCACCCCCAATCACCACTCCTAGCAATTCTTACCCCCTGCTGCCCCCCCAGAGTGCCCCTCCCAACATAAATCCTCACCCCCCTCAATTCCCCTGCAGCGCCCCCCCCCCACTTCACAGGATTCCACAGTGCCCCTCCTGCCAACCCCTTGTCCCAGGCCCGGTTGAAAGAACTGGAATTCATAGAATGAAAGGGGGCGGGCCAGGGACTGCTGTGGGCTGGGGACGAATATACTCCTGCAGCCAGGAAAAGAGATGGGCTGTATCCAGGGCCGGGACAAGGGGTGGACAGAAGGGGGCAGCTGCCCTGGGGCGCAGCGTGTATTGTAGGAATGGGGGAGGCCGCAAGTTCCTTCTACTCTAAGGCTGACAGGAGTAGTGACAGTGGCATCACTTCTGTCAGCTCAGCGCTGGAAGCAGCAAGGAGAGAACTAAAGAGCCAGGAGGTGCTGCTGTCTGTGCTCTCTCTCCCCCCCTCCTCCTCATAAGCTTGCACATAATGAAGGGGTGGGGGGCAAAATTTGGCATCTTTGCCCTGGGCACTGCTGAACGATCTTGTCCCAGCACTGGCTGTATCTGACTTGCCGCAGCTTCTAATGCACATTGTGAGAAGCTCACAGTGTGCAGTGAAGTCAGAGTAAATAATTTTGAGGTCCAGGAGTGGAGCCGGTAAAACTGTGGAAGACTGAAGGGGAGGCCGGAGGTCAGATTTAAGCGGCACTCCTAGCCAGCACTTTTCTGTTTTTTGCACTTTTTTCTTCTGCCCTTAGATGTCCATTTTTTCCATTAGAACACAAAGCACAATGTGTATGTTGCATTCGTTCGTCTGCTCCCGTCTTCTCTGGCTGTGACCTTGGCGGTGTCATTACCGCGGCTCAGAGGTGAGATCATTAGAGGCGGCAAATGTTTGGAAAGTGCAGAAGAAACAAACACAGAAATCTCTTTTGGCGCGCTAACAGATGCGTTCCGTGTTCCACCCCCCCCCCCCCCCCCCCCCGCCCAACAACATTCACTCTCTCTCAATGTATCTGTTCTTCTCACTCCCAGAGAATTTTTCTCTTCTTTCAATTTATTAGAATTAAATTACCTAATATTTAGTACATTGGAAGGCGGCCAAGCAATTGCCCTCTAGCAGAGAGCACGGCATAAATCACAGGCTCCTTCTGATTCTGATCGATAAAGGTCCAGAGGATGCGAGGAAACCGGCGGCATGTCAAACGCCGCATAAAAATGTGCCCGAGGTGTTCGATGGCTTCATCCGCGGGCAGGACGGCTGTAGCTGCCACCGTTCCATTTTTTTTTTTAACAAAGGCGCAATCCAATCCAGAGGGAAAATTAAAGCTGAACTCCGGGCGCAGCATGTTTTCATTGGAAAGTATTACTTAACCACTTGCCTACCGAACACTCCCCCCCCCCCCCCCTCCTGCCCAGGCCAATTTTCAGCTTTCAGCGCTGTCACCCTTTGAATGACAATTACTCAGTCATGTATCCATATGACATTTTTATCCTTTTTTTTTTACACAAATAGAGCTTTCTTTTGGTGGTATTTAATCACCACTGGGGTTTTATATTGTAGAAAGCAAACGAAAAAACACTGACAATTTAGAAAAAACATTTAAAAAAACATTTTTATAGTTTTTTTATAAAATTTTGTAAACAGGTCATTTTTCTCCTTCACTAATGTGCGCTGATGAGGCTGCATTGATGGGCACTGAAAGGAGGCACTGATGGGAACTAATAGATGGCACTGATGGGAACTGATGAGGCGCCACTGATGGGTACTGATAGATGGCACTGATGGGTACTGATAGATGGCACTGATGGGAACTGATGAGGCGGCACTGATGGGTACTGATAGATGGCACTGATGGGTACTGATAGATGGCACTGATGGGAACTGATGAGGTGGCACTGGTGGGAACTGATAAGGAGGCACTGGTGAACATTGATGAAGAGGCGCTGATGGGCACTGATGGCAACTAATAGGTGGCACTGATGGGAACTGATGAGTCGGCACTGGTGTACACTGATGAGGTGGCACTGATGGGCACTGATAGGCAGTCCTGATGGGCACTGATTGGCAGTCCTGATGGGCACTGATAGGCGGCACTGGTGGGCACTGGCAGGTGACACTGATTTGCAGCACTGGTGGACAGTGGACACTGATTGGCAGCACTGGTGGGCACTTTTGGGACTGCACTCATAATCAGGACACTGATAATCAGCACCCTGATTATCAGTGTCAATATCCATTTAACACAAGCTGGTTATCGGCTCTACTTTTCTCTCCTCCCGCTGTCAGTGCTCTCTCGGCCATTTCATTTGGTCCTCGCACCTCTCCTGCAGCTGCAGCACCCCCCCCCCTGCCTCTGCCCCCACCTTGTCTCAGCAGTCTGCAGCAGAGAGGAGGACAGAACTCTTCTTCCAGATCCTGCTCTTCTCTGTACAGCTGTGGAGAGGTTTGTCCCCCCCATCTCAGCGGTTGGCAGAAGAGAGAACAGAACTCCTCTTCCAGATCCTGCTCTTCTCTGTACAGCTGTGGAGAGGTTTGTCCATCCCCCCCATCTCAGCGGTTGGCAGAAGAGAGGACAGAACTCCTCTTCCAGATCCTGCTCTTCTCTGTACAGCTGTGGAGAGGTTTGTCCCTGTCCCCCCTTCCCCCATCTCAGCACCGCAGTTGGCAGGAGAGAGGAGGACAGAACTCCTACAGATCATGTGCCTCTCTGTGCAGCCACAGCACCACCTGGTCTCCACCTCCCCTGGTCAAAGCATTCAGCTGACTTCAGCCCTCCTCTGGTCCTCCTCCAGACCCTGCACTTTCTGCCTCCCACCTCCACCTCCAGCTTGTTCCCAAGGTAAGGAGGGTGCAACTGTAATGTAAGGATGGGTGGCTTCTGATGGTGGGGGGGCTCTTGATATCTGATGGGGGGGGGGGGGGTGTTCCGGACATCTAGTTTTACAGACAGTCTCCCTTTGAAGGCAACCATAATGCTGATGCAGCCTGCAATAAAATGGAGTTTGACACCTCTGTGTTACCTTGTAAAAGGAGCAGTGACATCATCATTGTGCCTGTGCTGAGAGCAGCGCTGTGGGAGAGGCCCAGCAGGCTCCACCCACTACAGAAAACTACAGAAGGGGGCCAGAGACAAGATCAGTCACCCTGCACAAGCAGAGAGAGAGAGAACAGTGCTGTAGGAGGGGCCCAGCAGGCTCCACCCACTATAGAAAGCTACAGGAGGGGGCGGAAACAAGAGCAGTCACCCTGCACAAGCAGAGAGAGAGCAGCGCTGTGGGAGGGGCCCAGCAAGCTCCACCCACTATAGAAAGCTCCAGGAGGGGGCGGCCACGGAGACAAGAGCAGTCACCCTGAACAAGCAGAGAGAGAGAACAGTGCTGTAGGAGGGGCCCAGCAGGCTCCACCCACTATAGAAAGCTACAGGAGGGGGCGGAGAAAAGACCAGTCACCCCGAACAAGCAGAAAGAGAACAGCGCTGTGGGAGGGGCCCAGCAGGCTCCACCCACTATAGAAAGCTACAGGAGGGGGCGGAAACAAGAGCAGTCACCCTGTACAAGCAGAGAGAGAGCAGCGCTGTGGGAGGGGCCCAGCAAGCTCCACCCACTATAGAAAGCTCCAGGAGGGGGCGGCCGCGGAGACAAGAGCAGTCACCCTGAACAAGCAGAGAGAGAGCAGCACTGTTGTGAGAGGGGCCCAGCAGGCTCCACCCACTATAGAAAGCTCAAAAAAAAAGAAAAATTATTGGTATAAACAAAATAAAATAAAATAAATTAAAGGGGCTTATACCACTTAAGTCAAACAGGCTTATGGTGACACCCACTGTATGTAGAAGACCATCAGGAATCCTGGACGGATCTTTAAATGATGGTGGTCCACAACCTGTTCACAGCATACAAGTAGACATGTGCAGGATGAAAAAATTTGTTTAGTTTCGTTTCGTTTCGATTCGTTATTTAACTAAATTCGTTTAGTTAAATTCGTTGCATTCGTTACATTCGTTTTCGGAATTCGTTTCGTTTCGTATTCGAATTCGAAAGAATTCGACCGTATTCGAAAAAAAACTATCAAATTCGAAAAAATTCTACTACATTCGAAAAAAACTGTCAAAATCGAAAAAATTCTACCACATTCGAAAAAAACTATCAAATTCGAAAAAATTCTACCACATTCGAAAAAAAACTATCAAATTCGAAAAAATTCTACTACATTCGAAAAAAACTGTCAAAATCGAAAAAATTCTACCACATTCGAAAAAAACTATCAAATTCGAAAAAATTCTACCACATTCGAAAAAAACTGTCAAATTCAAAAAAATTCTACCAAATTCGAAAAAAACTATCAAATTCGAAAAAATTCTACCACATTCGAGAAAAACTGTCAAATTCGAAAAAATTCTACCACATTCGAAAAAAACTATAAAATTCAAAAAAATTCTACCGCATTCGAAAAAAACATTAACTGAATTTGAAAAAGTAAACTATATATAACCATTTTGCGAAATTTGAAATTCGTATAGAATGAAATCGAATTCCAATAGAAAAGATAAGGATAGAATAGAAAGTATAAAAGAATCAGCATAGAAAAACAATAGAACAGAATAGAAAAAAAAATAATATATTGTATTCTAATCTTTTCTATTCGAATTCATTCTGTACCAAATTCCAATTTTGGAAGATGGTTATATATATATATATATATATATATATATTATATATTTTTTCTATTCTGTTCCATTGTTTTTCAATGCTATTCTTTTCTATTCTATTCTAAACTTTTCTATTCGAATTTGAATTAATTCTATGCGAAATTCGAATTTCGGAAGATGGCTTCTAAAATTAGAATTTCGTATAGAATGAATTCGAATTTGAGTAGAAAAGGTTAGAATAGAAAATAATAGAAATAGAACTGACTAGAAAAACAATAGAACAGAAGAGAATAAAATATAATATATATATTATATTTTTTTCTATTCTGTTTCATTGTTTTTCTATGCTATTCTTTTTTATTCTATTCTAAACTTTTCTATTTGAATTTGAATTCATTCTATACGAAATTAGAATTTCGGAAGATAGCTTCTGAAATTCGAATTTCGTATAGAATGAATTCGAATTTGAATAGAATATAATAGTAAAGAATAGACTAGAAAAACAATAGAACAGAACTGAACAAAATATAATATATATATTATATCTTATTCTATTCTGTTCTATTGTTTTTCTAGTCTATTCTTTCTACTCTATTTTAATCTTTTCTATTCAAATTCAAATTCATTTTTTTTTTTTTTTTTTTTGTTTAATATATTTTTATTAAAGTGAAGTATAACAAAGATATACATATATCTCAAAATGAATACATTCTTGAAAATACAGCAACGGGAGTTTCAGCACTCACAGATTTCAGTGGGTAGTTATAAGCTAACCCTCCAATAATTGGTTCAGCAGCTTAACAAAGAATTCAAATTCATTTTATACGAAATTCGAATTTCGGAAGATGGTTTTATATATATATATATATATATATATATATATATATATATATATATATATATTTTTTTTTATTATTATATTTTTTCTATTCTGTTCTATTGTTTTTCTATTATTTCCTATTATATTCTGATCTTTTCTATTTGAATTCAAATTCATTCTATACAAAATTCGAATTTCGGAAAATAGTTATATAGAAATAGAATGAAATCAAATTCTAATAGAAAAGAATAGAATAGAAAAACAATAGAACAGTAGAACAGAAATAGAAAGAAATGTTATATATATTTTTATATATTTTATATATATATATATATATATATATATATATATATATATATATATATAAAAAACCATCTTCCGAAATTGGAATTTGGTACAGAATGAATTTGAATAGAAAAGATTAGAATAGAATATTTTATATATTTTTTATTCTGTTCTATTGTTTTTCTATGCTATTCTTTTATATTATTTCCTGTTCTATTCTAATCTTTTCTATTTGAATTCATTCTGTACCAAATTCCAATTTCGGAAGATGGTTTTATATATATATATATATATATATATATATATATATATATATACACTACCGTTCAAAAGTTTGGGGTCACATTGAAATGTCCTTATTTTTGAAGGAAAAGCACTGTACTTTTAAATGAAGCTAACTTTAAACTAGTCCTAACTTTAAACAAATATACTCTATACATTGCTAATGTGGTAAATGACTATTCTAACTGCAAATGTCTAGTTTTTGGTGCAATATCTACATAGGTGTATAGAGGCCCATTTCCAGCAACTATCACTCCAGTGTTCTAATGGTACAATGTGTTTGCTCATTGGCTCAGAAGGCTAATTGATGATTAGCAAACCCTTGTGCAATCATGTTCACACATCTAAAAACAGTCTAGCTCCTTCCAGAAGCTACAAAACTGACCTTCCTGTGAGCAGATTGAGTTTCTGGAGCATCACATTTGTGGGGTCAATTAAACACTCAAAATGGCCAGAAAAAGAGAACTTTCATCTGAAACTCGACAGTCTATTCTTGTTCTTAGAAATGAAGGCTATTCCATGCGAGAAATTGCAAAGAAATTGAAGATTTCCTACAACGGTGTGTACTACTCCCTTCAGAGGACAGCACAAACAGGCTCTAACCAGAGTAGAAAAAGAAGTGGGAGGCCGCGTTGCACAACTAAGCAAGAAGATAAGCACATTAGAGTCTCTAGTTTGAGAAACAGACGCCTCACAGGTCCCCAACTGGCATCTTCATTAAATAGTACCCGCAAAACACCAGTGTCAACATCTACAGTGAAGAGGCGGCTGCGGGATTTTGGGCTTCAGGGCAGAGTGGCAAAGAAAAAGCCATATCTGAGACTGGCCAATAAAAGAAAAAGATTAAGATGGGCAAAAGAACACAGACATTGGACAGAGGAAGACTGGAAAAAAGTGTTGTGGACAGATGAATCCAAGTTTGAGGTGTTTGGATCACAAAGAAGAATGTTTGTGAGACGCAGAACAAATGAAAAGATGCTGGAAGAATGCCTGACGCCATCTGTTAAGCATGGTGGAGGTAATGTGATGGTCTGGGGTTGCTTTGGTGCTGGTAAGGTGGGAGCTTTGTACAGGGTAAAAGGGATTCTGAATAAGGAAGGCTATCACTCCATTTTGCAACGCCATGCCATACCCAGTGGACAGCGCTTGATTGGAGCCAATTTCATCCTACAACAGGACAATGACCCTAAACACACCTCCAAATTGTGCAAGAACTATTTACAGCAGAAGCAGGCAGCTGGTATTCTATCGGTAATGGAGTGGCCAGCACAGTCACCAGATCTGAACCCCATTGAGCTGTTGTGGGAGCAGCTTGACCGTATGGTACGCCAGAAGTGCCCATCCAACCAATCCAACTTGTGCGAGCTGCTTCTAGAAGCGTGGGGTGCAATTTCTCCAGCTTACCTCAATAAATTAACAGCTAGAATGCCAAAGGTGTGCAATGCTGTAATTGCTGCAAAAGGAGGATTCTTTGATGAAAGCAAAGTTTGATGTAAAAACAATGTTATTTCAAATACAAATCATTATTTCTAACCTTGTCAATGTCTTGACTCTATTTTCTATTCATTTCACAACGTATGGTGGTGAATAAGTGTGACTTTTCATGGAAAACACAAAATTGTTTGGGTGACCCCAAACTTTTGAACGGTAGTGTATATATATAATTTTTTTCTATTCTGTTCTATTGTTTTTCTGTTCTAGTCTTTTCTATTAGAATTCGATTTCATTCTGTTTCTGTATAACCATTTTTAGAAATTCAAATTTCGTATAGAATGATTTCGCATTCAAATAGAAAAGATTAGAATAAAATAGAAAATAATAGAAAAGAATAGAAAAACAATAGACCAGCATAGAAAAAATAGAACAGAATAGAATAAAATATATATATTATATTTTATTCTGTTCTGTTCTATTGTTTGTCTAGTCTATTATTTTCTATTCTAATCTTTTCTATTCAAATTCGAATTCATTCTTTACGAAATTCCACTTTCAGAAGCCATCTTCCGAAATTCGAATTTCGTATAGAATGAATTCAAATTCGAATAGAAAAGTTTAGAATAGAATAGAAAAGAATAGCACAGAAAAACAATGAAACAGAATAGAAAAAAATGATTGATATATATATATATATATATATATATATATATATATAAAACATCTTCCAAAATTCGAATTTCATATAGACCGAAATCAAATTTGAATATAAAAGATTAGAATAGAATAGAAAGTAATAGAAAAGAATAGACTGGAAAAACAATAGAACAGAATAGAAGAAAATATAATATATATATTATATTTTCTTCTATTCTGTTCTATTGTTTTTCTAGTCTAATCTTTTCTATTATTTTCTGTTCTAATCTTTTCTATTCAAATTCATTCTATACGAAATTTAAACTTCAGAAGCCATGTTCCGAAATTAGAATTTCGTATAGAATGAATTTGAAAAGACTATTATAGAATATAAAATAATAGAAAAGAAAAGCATAAAAAACAAAAGAAGAGAATAATAAAAAAAATTATATATATATATATATATATATATATATATATATATATATATATATATATATATATATATATATATATATATATATATATATATATATATATTCTATTGCTTTATTATTTTATATTTTTATTGTTTTTTTTAGAAAAACGTTTTCTACTTTTTTCGAATTCGATTCGAATTTGTTTTCGAATTCGATTCGAATATGTTTTCGAATTCGATTCGAATATGTTTTCGAATTCGATTCGAATATGTTTTCGAATTCGATTCGAATATGTTTTCGAATTCGATTCGAATATGTTTTCGAATTCGATTCGAATATGTTTTCGAATTCGTTCGTTTTTTTCGGATTCATTTAAATTCTTTACTTTTGTAATTCGGAAATTCGGATGCATCCGAATTTCCGAATAATGAAAAATTCATCCGAATTTCGATTCGGAACGAAAGGAGGTGCACATGCCTACATACAAGGAAATGAGGTTCAAATGGAAGGAGGAATGGCCACAGGATATCCTTTTGCTCACACGTTGAAACCAAAAATCAAAGAAGGGTTCCACATAGTGGGATACCCTTTAAAATTGCATTCATTAAGAAAGAGTAACAATAGAACACTCACGTTTCAGAAGTGCATAAAAGGCTCATAAAAAAGGCACGAGGAGGCGCAGTAATGTTGGCAGAGGTCGAGCCGACACGTTTTGTCTGATTAGACGTCATCTGGGGTATCACCTACTGCCGACACACCGCTCGTTGAAATAGGCTTTGTGGCCCCAAATTAGAATGATTGATCACCGGAAGTTCCGGTATAAAATTGCATAATTCCGGGTTTGGTCAGAACGCGGTCTAGTCCAAAAGAAAATATAAAAGATATTTGATCCATTGAATCAGATAAAAATGTGCCCCCAAGAATCAAACTTCACCGAAAGAAAACAAAAGAGCATCTTTATATAAAATGGGAAAAATGCGGTCCACACCTCGAGGCGGTTCGCATAACTTCCGGCAACCAGCACCATATATTGTGCACACACCGGAAGGAGAGACGAGAAACCAAGCCTCGCAAAACCCGCATCACTTCCTGTTCAGCGGACCCGAAGATGTGTGAGCGTCAATCCTCGTGTTAACCAATAGCACGTGGCAGGGAGAGGACCCAATGAACATTTTTCACGGATATACCGCAATAACTCCATGAAGATAAAGTTCATGGTGGGAACTGAAGCCAGGACCACAGTGCTGCAAGAACATGGCTCTACTTGTGTCTGGTATAAGCCACATAAGTTCATTATTGTCCCTAATGATCTATTGTCAATGAAAATATATGGAAATATAGCAATAACTTCTTATGGAAAGGTTCTATGGCAGGACCTGAAGCCAGGACCCCAGCGCTGCAAGAACAGGACGCTACTTGGTTGGACTCCATGTTTCTGAAATGAGCCACATAAGTCCACTATTGTACCTAATGATCCTTTATCAATAAAGATATATGGAAATTCAGCAATAACTCCAATGTGGGAGGGGTCCATGGGAGGAACTAAAGCCAGAACCCCAGCGCTGCAAGAACATGGAGCTACCTGCTTAGCCTCCACAATTTTGAAATGAGCCACATACGTTCATCATAGTACCTAATGATCGTTTTTCAATGAAGCTATATGGAAATATAGCAATAACACCATGTGGATAAGGTCTATAGTGGAAACTAAAGCCAGGACCCTGGTGCTGCAAGAACACGGCTCTACGTGGTTAGATTCCATGTATCTGGTATGAGCCACATAAGTTCATTATTGTACCTAATGATCTATTATCAATGAAGATATATGGAAATAACTTCATATGGATTGGGTCTATGGCAGGACCTGCAGCCAGGACCCCAGCGCTGCAAGAACAGGACGCTACCTTCATATTTTTTTAAATGAGCCACATACGTTCATTATTGTACCTAATGATCATTTTTCAATGAAGATATGGAAATGCACAAAAGTATTGGGACGCCTGCCTTTACACGCACATGAACTTTGATGGCATCCCAGTCTTAGTCCGTAGGGTTCAATATTGAGTTGGCCCTCCCTTTGCAGCTATAACAGCTTCAACTCTTCTGGGAAGGCCGTCCACAAGGTTTAGGAATGTGTCTATGGGAATGTTTGACCATTCTTCCAAAAGAGCATTTGTGAGGTCAGGCACTGATGTTGGATGAGAAGGCCTGGCTCGCAGTCTGCACTCTAATTCACCCCAAAGGTGTGCTATCAGGTTGAGGTCAGGACTCTGTACAGGCCAGTCAAGCTCCTCCACCCCAAACTCGCTCATCCATGTCTTTATGCACCTTGCTTTGTGCACTGGTCCAAATCATTTGGTGGAGGGGGGATTATGGTGTGGGGTTATTTTTCAGGGGTTGGGCTTGGCCCCTTAGTTCCAGTGAAGGGAACTCTTAAAGCGGAGCTCCGGTCATTTGTTTGTTCATTAAAAGTCAGAAGTGACAAAAAGTGTAGCTGCTGACTTTTAATAAAAGGCCACTCACCTGTCCCAAGGCCCAGCGGTGTACTCACCGCAGCTGTGGTCTCCCGATGTCCTCCCTCGGCATCTCTACTATGGGCACCCGGCTGTGAGAGCTTGCAGCTTCACAGCCGGGTGCCCACTGCACATGCGCGAGAGGCGCTGCGGTCTGTGACTGGCCCCAGAGTCATCTAGGACCTGTCATATGTCCCTGAAGACTTCGGGAGTGAGAGCTTCTGCTTCTGGTCACTAGGCGACCGCAACGGAAGTGAGAGCAGGTACCTGTCAAATTCGGGTACCTGCTCCCCCCCCCCCCCCCCCCCCGTCCCCAAAAGCTCAGTTTCACAAACGGGAGATGGGGAGGAGGCCTTAAAGCGGAAGTTCCATTTTTGGGTGGCTTTAAGGCATCATCATACCAAGACATTTTGGACAATTTCATGCTCCCAACTTTGTGGGAACAGTTTGGAGATGGCCCCTTCCTGTTCCAACATGACTGCGCACCAGTGCACAAAGCAAGGTCCATAAAGACATGGATGAGCGAGTTTGGGGTGGAGGAACTTGACTGGCCTGCACAGAGTCCTGACCTCAATGCACATGAACTTTAATGTCCCCACAACGGGGATCCTTACATCCACATCGCTTGTATAGATGCAAGCTAGCAAACTGAACGAAAAAAACCTGTGCACATGTACCAACTTAAAGCGGCTGTAAACCGCGGCAGGTAACCTCCCTTGCGGTATGATTATGTCAGATTTTTGCGTCTCAAAGCGGTACAATTATTTTGCATAGAAATTTGGCGTTTTATATTGTAGGCCTGTAATTCTTAGCAATAACACACTTATATCTGTCCAAACAAGAGTCTAGTAGACATCCCGGGTATGATGAAGTTTGAAACACAAAATCGTAAATTATAATATAATAAATAAATATAAATAATTATAGAAAATAATAATAGAATAATAAAAGAAATAAATTTCCCTACGATTCACTATCGCCCAATTCTGCAAGTGTTCTAATTTACTATCGCTGTTTTCTAGCTGGTCCAAAACCACTTTTGACAAAAAGGGACACTTTGTGGTTACTATGGACAATCTCCAGTTTCCAGGCAGAAAGAACAGTACAGTGGAACCGTGGAAACGTGAGGAACGTTTCGCAATATGAGCACTGTATTTTTAAAAATCGTAACTCGGTTTGCCAGTGTTGTCTCGCAAAACGAGCACGATTCAGGCCAAAGCGTGTGCAATACCGCGTTTGGCCTGAGGTGGTGGGGGGGAGCCCCGGAGCCAAGCGCCGCCGTTCGGAAATGCGCGGAAAGTCCCGAGGACTGCTTGGCTGACCTCGGCAAACCTCAGGAACGGAGTCTTTGCAAGGTTTGCCGAGGTCAGCCGAGGTGTCCTCGGGCCTTTCCGGCCGTTTCCAAGTCTCTCCGGCGCCCCCCCCCTAACTCTGGCCACATGCGGTATTGCATGCCATTGAAGTCAATGTGGAACAAATTATTTTCGTTTCCATTGACTTCAGTGGGGAAACTCGCTTTGATATGCGAGTACTTTGGATTACCAGCATACTCCTGGAACGGAGTATGCTCGTAATCCGAGGTTCCACTGTATATATAATATAAAACGGCATGCAGGGCTTTGGACAAAGCCCTAAGGACAAAAGGGATGTGAAATAATTTCATACAGTAATGTAATCTGTAAGATTACACTGTATTGTATGTGTTATGTTTTTTCACTTTTTTAAAATTTGCCGCCGGGCTCCACCCCCGTGCGTCGCGACGCTCTCAGGGAACGGAGCCCGGCACAGGGAGGCATCGGGCGGAGGACAGACCCCACGGACACAGCGGTGGGGGGGGACATCACAGGATCCCGGGGACAAGGTAATTAAACCGCACCAGGATCCTGCGATGCAATCCCGAGTGTGGCTCGGGGTTACCGCTAATGGTGCTGAAATTTAACCCCGAGCTACACTCGGGAATACTGCCAGGGAGGTTAAAAAAAAACATTTCCCCTGGAAGGCAATTGCATAATGCGCTAGCATGCACCGCATACTAGCACATTATGAAATGCTTGCCTTAGAACGAAGCACTCAAGCAGGGCTTACCTCCTCCCCTGGCCTTCCTTCTGAGTTCACGGGCTTCGGCTCTCCCACGCATGCAGAGAGCACTTGAGAGGTGGCGAGGAGACGTTGTGTCGGCTCTACCCAACCCGCTTTAACCCTTTGAACTCCACGCTGAACACACAGTTGCGGGCTGCTTGCAGAGTGCCGCCTTTCATTCGAATGGGTCAGTGGGTGCTATACCTGCTGAAAGCCACAGGGGGTAAAATTGCAGCCGCGGCACGTGAACAAGCCCAGCTGCTGCCTCTACAGCTAAAACATGGCAGTAAAAGCACGGCTCAGCAGCAGGGTTTTACTGCACCTCAACCGCTAGTGTGAACAATTAAATGTTTAAATAAATGTAAAAAAAAAAAATTTTATTTATTTTTTTTTTACATTGATAAGTGCTTATTTAATTAAAGCATGTTTTAATACATTTTACAATGTTTGTTTACGTTTATTTATTTCTAAAAGCGTGCATGTGTGTATATACTTACCTCTCAACTTTTTGAGATGGGAATGAGGGGCACCTATCAGCAAAAGCATGCAGGCATAGGACACACCCCCTGCCACGCCCCCTTAAAGGAGAATTGTACAAAAAAAAAAAAAAAAACAAGCTTGGTTAAACCCACAAGTGCTTTTTTACCACTACTATTCCTTTATATTGGCTTTTGGAGTTTACAAATGCAGCAATTTAGAAATCAGATGAAAGGTTTAGCTCTGGGAAACACTTTTTTATAGATAAAAAGTGCATTTTATATACAACTATATAGATCAGATCAAAATGAGGGACAAATGAGGAGGAAAGAGGGACAGAGGGACATTGCTCCAAATCAGGGACAGTCCCTCGAAATTAGGGACAGTTGGGAGGTATATATATATATATATATATATACACATACATGTGTGTTTGAGCTTTGGGGTGTACACCCTAATATAATAGGCTGTACACACCTACCTGCTTTTACACTTCTTTGACTCTCCAGACCTTCTAGTCAGCATTTCTTATAACTGTAGATACATTTCCCATCCTTCCCCTAGGTGGGACGGTGGGATTTGATGGACGGCACATTGACAGTGGAGGCAGATTTTTAGCGATTTGGTTAGGATAAGTTTCCTCAATCCCAGGCGGTAAATCATGTGCGAGGCCCAGGCGCCGGAGCGTGACAATATTTCTGCTCCGCGTCTTTTTTTTTTTTCGCCAGGCAGATCCTGAAGAGTAATGATTATGTGCGAAATTATCCCGCATGTGTCAGGATGTACTTACAGGAGATCTTCTCCCCGGCGGAGGTCACCGGCGGGTTACACAAACCCAGCTAAACGAGCGTCATCTCAGTAAATAGAAGTCATGCATGGGGAGGAGGGGGGGGGGGGGGAATTGGCAGAATCCGCTCTCCCCCTAATCATAATCCTCCTCCATACTGATGGATGGGCTACCGCTAAGTAAACAAGCAGAACGCACATGCAGAGCCCGCGGTGCACGCTCCGCAGCGCTCTGTCATAAGACGTCCCAGACTTGTGTGGGAGCTTCTGCCGGTAATTTGCCGGAATGGCGACCGCAGGAAAAAAAAACTCAATTCTCTATTTGGATTAAATGTCAATAAAGAGGACCTGTCACTGCCTTAGCAGGATTAAAACTGATCTCCAGGAATTAGACAAAATCCACACTTAAAGTGAGCGCCCCCCCCCCCCAACACACAAATCCCCCCCCCCCCCCACCATATTACCTTTTTTAGCACAAGCCCCTCAAAATTCCCCCTTCTAGCACAAATCAACTTCTCCCCAATCCCCCATCCTAGCCCAATTACCCCGAATCAACCCTGCTAGAACAAATCCACCCCCCCCAAAAAAAATTCCCTCTACAGGTACAGATCCCCTACCTCTCTCCCCCCACTCCAAATCGCCCCTCCCAGCACAAATTCTCCTCAATCCCTTATCCTAGCACAAATCCCCTCAATCAGCCTTGCTAGAACAAATCCACCCCCCAGCACAAATCCAACCCCCCAAAAAAATTCCCCCCTCCTAGTACAAATCCTCTAACCCCCCCCCACTCCAAAACTCCTCCCAGCACACATTCTCCCCCATCCTAGCGCAAATCCCCCCCTCAAATTTCCTCTTCTGGCACGAATCCCCTCAATCATCCTTGCTAAAACAAATCCAGCCCCCCCCCCAAAAAAAATCCCCTCCTAGCACAACCCCCCCCCCCCCATATTACCTTTTCTAGCACAAACCCCTAAAAATAACCCCTCCTACCACAAATCTTCTTCCCCCCCATCCCCCCAACACAAATTCCCTCAATCATCCCTGCTAGAACAAATCCACCCCCTCCAGCACAAATCCACCTCCCCAGAAAATTATTCCCCCCACCTAGTACACATTCTCGATCCCTCTCCCCCCCACTCCAAATTCCCCCTCCCAGCACAAATTCTTCACAATCCCCCCATCCTTGCACAAATCCCCCCCTCACACAAATTTCCTCTCCTGGCACAAATCCCCTCAATCATCCCCGCTAGAACAAATCAAGCCCCCCCCCAAAAAAAATCCCTTCGTAGCACAAATCCCCTCCCCCCCACCATATTACCTTTTCTAGCACAAACGCCTCAAAATTCCCCCTCCTAGCACAAATCAACTTCTCCCCAATCCCCCATCCTAGCACAAATCCCCCCAAATTCCCCCTCCTAGTACAAATTCTCTACCCAAATCCCCCCACTATAAATCCCCTCTCCCAGCACAAATTCTCCCCAATCCCCCATCCTAGCACAAATCCCCTCAATCAACCCTGCTAGAACAAATCCACCCCCCCCCCCCGAAAAAAATTCCCCCTCCAGGTACAGATCCCCTACCCCTCTCCCCCTACTCCAAATCTCCCCTCCCAGCACAAATTCTACCCAAGTACCTATCCTAGCACAAATCCCCTCAATCAGCCTTGTTAGAACAAATCCACCCCCTCCAAAAAAATAAAATTCCCCCCTCCTAGTACATATCCCTTACCCCCCCACTCCAAAACCTCTCCCAGCACACATCCCCCCAATCCCCCATCCTAGCACAACTCCCCTTCTATCACAAATCCCTTCCCCCACTACCATATTAACTTTTCTAGCACAAGCCCCTCAAAACTTCCCCTTCTAGCACAAATCGTCCTCCCCACCAAAGACCCTGAATAGCCACCAGAAACCCTGCATAGCCACCAGAAACCCTGCATACCCACCAGAAACCCAACATAGCCACCAGAGACCCCACATAGCCACCAGAGACCCCACATAGCCACCAGAGACCCCACATAGCCACCAGAAACCCTGCATAGCCACCAGAAACCCCACATAGCCACCAGAGACCCCACATAGCCACCAGAGACCCCACATAGCCACCAGAAACCCAGCATAGCCACCAGAGACCTCACATAGCCACCAGAGACCCCACATAGCCACCAGAGACCCCGCATAGCCACCAGAAACCCCACATAGCCACCAAAGACCCTGCATAGCCACCATAAACCCTGCATGGCCACCAGAGACCCCACATAGCCCCCATAAACCCTGCATGGCCACCAGAGACCCCACATAGCCACCAAAGACCCCACATAGCCACCAAAGACCCCGCATAGCCACCAGAGACCTCACATAGCCACCAAAGACCCCACATACCCACCAGAAACCCAACATAGCCACCAGAGACCCCACATAGCCACCAGACACCCCACATAGCCACCAAAGAACCCACATAGCCACCAGAGACCCCACATAGCAAGGTTCAAGGACCTTCACTTTCTCATGGATGAGGACTATCCTGTTCAGTCCAAGGTAGCCACCAAAGACCCCGCATACCCACCAGAAATCCTACATAGCAACCAGAAACCCCACATAGCCACCAGAGACCTCACATAGCCACCAGACACCCCACATAGCCATCAAAGAACCCACATAGCCCCCATAAACCCTGCATGGCCACCAAAGACCCCACATAGCCACCAAAGACCCCGCATAGCCACCAGAGACCTCACATAGCCACCAGAAACCCAGCATAGCCACCAGAAACCCAGCATAGCCACCAGAGACCCCACATAGCCACCAAAGACCCCGCATACCCACCAGAAACCCTGCATAGCCACCAGAAACCCTTCATAGCCACCAGAAACCCTGCATAGCCACCAGAAACCCAACGTAGCCACCAGAGACCCCACATAGCCACCAGAGATCCCACATAGCCACCA
The DNA here is from genome assembly GCA_037952835.1 of Lithobates septentrionalis. Classification (NCBI taxonomy): domain Eukaryota; kingdom Metazoa; phylum Chordata; class Amphibia; order Anura; family Ranidae; genus Lithobates; species Lithobates septentrionalis. The sequence goes on from JBBDGP010002448.1 coordinate 44,577, forward strand.
GAAACCCAGCATAGCCACCAGAGACCCCACATAGCCACCAGAGACCCCACATAGCCACCAGAGACCCCACATAGCCACCAGAGACCCCGCATAGCCACCAGAAACCCCACATAGCCACCAAAGATCCTGCATAGCCACCATAAACCCTGCATGGCCACCAGAGACCCCACATAGCCCCCATAAACCCTGCATGGCCACCAAAGACCCCACATAGCCACCAAAGACCCCGCATAGCCACCAGAGACCTCACATAGCCACCAGAAACCCAGCATAGCCACCAGAAACCCAGCATAGCCACCAGAGACCCCACATAGCCACCAAAGACCCCGCATACCCACCAGAAACCCCGCATACCCACCAGAAACGCCACATAGCCACCAGATACCCCACATACCCACCAAAGAACCCGCATAGCCACCAGAAACCCCGCATAGCAAGGTTCAAGGGCCTCCACTTTCTCATGGATGAGGACCATCCAGTTCAGTCAAAGGTAAAAAAAAGGCAGTGTAAAAATTGAAAATGGACCATTAACCTCTTTATAAGTATTTGGCACCCTGGAATTTTCTAGGGAAGGAACTTCAAAGACAATATCACTGTCAGATGAGGATAAGGAGGGGAGCATACGGTAAGAGTAGTGACCTTATTCAATAAATAAATGTGTTCACTTATGATTAAACAATGCCTACCGATATCAAAGCCAGATTGGAGACTATAGGCAAAACATCTTTCATGAATCCCCCAGCTGGGATCCGGGACCCCCGGAGAGTCATTCTGCTTTTTTAAAAAAATCTCTCCTCCATGTAAGATCTCACCAGGAGTCTTCTCTACACATCCACAGAACCATCTGTCGCAGCTTACAAGGCTGGAACGGATACCCACACCGCCGATCTCTCCTAGAAAAAGAAAAAAAAAAGTAATAAATAAAACTATTATTTTTAAAAGTAATGTAAAAATAAGATGTATTTATGTTGTAGGAACTTACAGAATTCAGCATATGGAGGCTGCAATAAAAATTAATGTGCCGACTTCAATAATAGAGTGCGGTCAGATTAAGTCGTTTTACAAATGTAGCGGCTTGTTGTTGTGAAGGGAGCCCACATTTATCATCAGACGCTATGAAAGGGAAAGGAATTTTGCAGCCGGCCCCAAAAATAATATTTTTCAAACGCGCCGTACAAAAGAAAAAAAAAAAAAAAAAAGGGACAATTGTGAATATGGAAGGCGGCAGCATCCAATGGTTAGAGAAAGGGCTCCGGGCAAGTGGTGTAAAATTGCATTAGCAGAAGCCCAGAGAGAAATTTAGCAACTACAGGAAAACCTTAGATTGCGAGCATAATTCGCTCCCGGAAACATGCTTGTAATCCAAAGCACTCTTATATCAAAGCAAATTTCCCCATAAGAAATAATGGAAACTCAAATGATTCGTTCAACAACCATTTATTCATAAATCCTTCAGTTTATAGTCCATATAAAAAGATTATAGCAATGTGATTTGGTTGTGTGACCATAAAATGTCCATCCACAAATGGAAGCCTCCACAAGGGGATTAGAAGCAAAATCCAGCTGGAGCTCCAGAGTATAAAATAGAAGAGAGGTGCCTCTAAGTGTAGCAATGTGGTTACATCTAATGAAGGTACAACATTTACCAACTCACATGGTTGATGATTAAAAGAGGCACATCTAAGTATGCAGGCATCCGGGGTAAAGCTGTCCACATAGACCGTCCTCCGCACCACCGGCTCTCACCGCTGTCAGTCTGCAATTGCGACCAGGAAGACTACCCTGCAGTAGAGCGATCTAAAAGCGAGGCTTGAACAGCTGATGGAGCGCAGCATGGAAGGGATGAGGTTGATGGCAGTGCGGGGGATGGTCTATGTGGTCAGCTTTACCCCGGATGCCTGCATACTTCATACTTGGATGTGCCTGTTTTAACCACTTAAGGACCGTGCCTATTTCTGAGATTTGTTGTTTACAAGTCAAAAACAGTTTTTTTTGCTAGAAAATTACTTAGAATCCCCAAACATTATTCATTTTTTTTTCTTCGAACACCCTAGAGAATAAAATGGCGGTCATTGCAATACTTTGTGTCACACCGTATTTGAGCAGCGGTCTTACTTTTTTTGGAAAAAAAACACTTTTTTTTAATTAAAAAATAAGACAAGAATAAAGTTAGCCCAATTTTTTTTCTATATTGTGAAAGATAATGTTATGCCGAGTAAATTGATACCAAACATGTCACGCTTCAAAATTGCGCCCACTCGAGGAATGGCGACAAACTTTTACCCTTAAAAATCTCCATAGGCGACGTTTAAAAAATTCTACAGGTTGCATGATTTGAGTTACAGAGGAGGTCTAGGGCTGGAATTATTGCTCTCGCTCTACCGATCACGGCGATACCTCCCATGTGTGGTTTGAACACCGTTTTCATATGCGGGCGTTACTCACGTATGCGTTCGCTTCTGCACGCGAGCTCGGCGGGACGGGGCGCATTTAAAAAAATGTTTTTCTTATTTATTTTACCTTTTTTTTGTTTTTACACTGTTTTTTTTTTTTCTTTTTTTAAAGTGTCACTTTTATTCCTATTACAAGGAATATTACAAGGAATATAAAAAAAGCATGGCAGGACCTCTTAAATATGAGATCTGGGGTCAAAAAGACGTCAGATCTCATATTTGCACTAAAATGCAATAATAAAAAAAAAACTTGTCATTTAAAAAAAAAAAATGGCCCTTTAAGAGCTATGGGCGGAAGTGACGTTTTGACGTAGCTTCTGCCCTGCATTGTTATGGGGGCCATCCTCCCCTCACTCGTCTCCTTGCCCAGCAAGGGTGAAGATCTGATTGCCGACGGCTCCGGTAAGCGGTGGAGGACACCGGAGCGCGGCGGGAGGGGGGGCCCTCTCCCACCGCCGATAAAAGTGATCTTGCGGCGAATCCGCCACAGAGACCACTTATATCTCAGACCGGACCACCCGCTGAAGAAGAGGATACCGGGGTTATAGCAGCTAGCTGCTGCCATACCAACCATATTCCTCTTCAAAGTACCTATAACGTCGGTGGGTGGTCCGGAAGTGATTTAATCATCAACCATGTGAGTTGCTAAATGTTGTACCTTCATTGACCATTTCCAGGCCAAGGATGTCATGTGACGTCCTGGACCTTGAGTGGGGATATCTGAATGATGGGTGCAGCTACAGGCATCATTCAGATATCATCTTTTTCAGCCAGTGATTCTGTGCAGCAGTTCAGCCGCTTAATCGTTCTTACAGGCGGCGGTAGGGGACATCCTCGCCCTCCCGCCGCCCTCCAGTGCTTCTGTGGACTCGCCCGTGTGATCGGCGAGCCAGAGAATGAATCAGTCGCCGCCGGAAGTTGACCACAGAGATTTCTGGTGACCGGATGGTCTCCAGTCATCTCTATGACCCTCCGAGGCCCGGGCGTGACGTTATGACGTCACGTCCAGGGCGGCGGAAGTAAACAATGCTAGGGACTCGGCTGGAAAGGCCGAGACAGTACTTTTTTTTTTTTTTATCTCGGTCTTTCCAGCCTGAAGGAGAGGTGTGGGGTCTTATAGACCCCACATCTCTCCATAAAGAGGACCTGTCACGCACTATTCCTGTTACAAGGGATGTTTACATTCCTTGTAATAGGAATAAAAGTGATAAAAAAAATGTAAAGAGAAAGTGTAAAAATAAAATACACAATAAAAATTTTTTTTAAGCGCCCCTGTCCCCACGTGCTGGTGCACAGAAGCGAACGCATACGTAAGTTGCGCTCACATATGTAAACGGCGTTCAAATCACACATGTGAGGTATCACCTCGAGAGCAAGAATTCTTGGCCAAGACCTCCTCTGTAACTCTAAACTGGTAACCTGTAAAAAAAAATAAAAGCATCACCTATGGAGATTTTTAAGTACCAAAGTTTGGCGCCATTTCACGAGTGTGCGCAATTTTAAAGCATGACAAGTTAGGTATCTATTTACTCGGCGTAACATCATCTTTCACATTATACAAAAAATTGGGCTAAATTTCCTGTTTTTTTCAATTAATTCATGAAACTGTTTTTTTTCCCCCAAAAAAAAAGTATTTGAAAAACTCCTGCGCAAATAACGTGACGTAAGAAGTTGCAACAATTGCCATTTTACTCCCTAGAGTCTCTGCTAATATATATATATATATATATATATATATATATATATATATATATATATAATGTTTGGGGGTTCTGAGAAATTTTCATGCAAAAAAAATTATGATTTATATGTAAGGAGTGCCAGAATAGGCCTGGTATGGAAGTGGTTGTAATTCTATCCCTTTATGTTCTATTAATTTTTTTTTTTTTTTATTTTGTACTCTGGCAGACCTGACCCCCCCCCCCCCCCGTTGCTCCACCCTGCACCGCACCCACCGGTCGCCAGCTCACTCACCCTGTGCTAAAAGGCGGCAGCGGGGGCGGCTTCCCCCCCTCAGTCTCCTCTGTGTCCCGGGCTTCCCATGCATCTCCTCGGCCGTATGTCTCCTCCTCCTTCCTCCTCATAGGCCAGTAGGATGGCTTCCCCTTTTCGGCCAATTTGGGAAGTGGGTGTCAGGGCTGGGCCCAGCCCTCCTTCGCTCGTCAGTCCTGCCTACTTAAGCTGTCCAGGCCAGATGATCTCTGCCTTCGCCTTGGTCACATCTCTAGAGACGCTCTTCCTGTGTTCCTGTTAAAGACTTGCTTGGCTGACATTCCTTCTGGCTCCAGATCCTGCTTGCTGTTCTACTATGCTCATCTCTGGCTCCCTGACGTTTTGGCTTGTCTGACTATCCGTTCCAGTTCCTGAACTCTGGCTATATTTTGATACTCTGTTTACCTTTTTTTTATTATTATTAAACAAGTGTGATTTAACTGTACTTCTGTCTCAGTCTGATTCTGACAGCGGGTCTCACGACCCACTTCCTGATTGGCCGGGAGGAGAATCAGTGTGATAAGAGCGAATATTTATGCGCTATTGTCACACAACTGGGTGGGCTCAGTTCGCAGTGCTCTGCGCCACGAGCCCACCCTTTTTTGAAGCCTATTAGAGTCTCTGGTTCTAATCACGTGCTTCAACCCCCCCCCACACACCCATTGGAATTTATGCATCCGGTGCCCTACATGTAGATTAGGGGGCCGGACACATGGATGGGGGGGCTGCCACTGTGTAGCACCCTCCTAGTGTAGAGTGGGCTGCTAGGTAATCAGAGGAGCAGGGGTTGACTAATTAGTGCTGCTCAGTTTTTCACAGGCTGCAGCCCTGTTGCTTCTCCCTGCCTTCTAGAGGATTCTAGAACTCTAGTGGGAAGAAGAACAGGGCATGCAGCCAGAATATTTATGGAACTCCAGCCAATCTCTGGGGAGGCGAGTCCAGTAGGTGGTAGAAGGGCTCATAAATAATCAGGGCAGGAGGGCTCTTGAGTCCAATCCCGCAGGAGGAGACCCCTGTGCTGGGCCTCAGTCCCTGCTGCAGGAACTTAGAAGAAGCTTTTAGAAAGACACAGAGGTCCCACTTAGATTTAACACGACTGGAGAGAACCAGGAGGAAGTTGGTGGGAAGAGTCCAGCTGTCCTGTGGTGGTGTGAGTCTCCCTCACTAGAAAGAGCCTGGTGGATATCGGCAGGAGGCAACCAATGATCCTGTGACGAAATGCTTTGTCTCTCTATCTGCCCAATTGACACCACTGTGTTGCGGTGGTCTACCGATGATGTGCGCTGTAACAAAAAGGACCGCGTGCAATACTTTTTTTCAGCGCATTGCAGTGTGAGGCAATCCACTCCCTCCCACTGCGTGGCCAGAAAGTGAACTTCATGAGATGTCTGTGTGAAAAAAAAAGGAAACAGCGTGATGTGCCGAGATCAGTGCATTATCACTATGCTGATCTTGGTCAGACCGCACTGTCCACCAACCGCTGCATTGCAATGCAAGCATCTGGTGTGAACATACCCCAAAACTCTACTTTGTTACAGTTCTTCTTTAACCACTTGCCTACCGGGCACTTTCACCCCCTTCCTGCCCAGGCCAATTTTCAGCTTTCAGTGCTCTTACACTTTGAATAACAATTGCGCGGTCATGCAACACTGTACCCAAATGAGATTTTTATCATTTTCTTCCCACAAATAGAGCTTTCTTTGGGTGGCATTTAATCACTGCTGAGTTTTTATTTTTTGAAAAACGACCCAAAAATTTTGAAATAAAAAAAACGGGTTTCCTAGTTTCTGTTATAAAATTTAGCGAACAGGTCATTTCTCTCCTTCACTGAAGTGCTCTGATGAGGCTGCACTTTCAAAATTTTTGGGTCGTATTTCATTTGTTTAGCGAAAAATAAAAAGCCCAGAAGTGATTAAATACCACCCAAAGAATGCTCTATTGATGGGCACTAATAGGTAGACATGTGCAATTCGTTTTCGTTCCGAATTAGTTTTTTAACAACTTTTGACAAATTCGTTAATTCGGAAATATCCGAATTAACCAAAACCCATTTAACAAATTTTTCTGAATATTCGTAAATTCGAATATTTGAAAATTCGAAAATTCGTCAATTGGTGTGATTATAACGATCAGTATTTATTTATGTAAAACCATTATCCCAAAAAGAAAGAAGATGATTGCTGTAACTCAGTGGCGTTGCTCTGAGGGCGAGGGGGGATGCGGGCCGTACCTGAGTGACACCCGTCAGAGGGGTGACACCATCAAGTAGGAAGTGATATCCGACCAAGATGGTGTCATCCCCATCTGTGGCGGCCCAGCGCCCTGTGGGGCACTGTGGCAGGTTAGACAGAAGACAGGCAGTTGTGGTGGTGGGAGTGACACCATGTTTAACAACGCCAGGTGACACCAACCCTAGTGACACCACTGCTGTAACTGATTATAAAGTAGTAGCTGGAGTCTGATTTCAATTTGTTAGTGTATTAAAATCTGCTAGTCCATCTAACACTCCCCTCCCATTCCCATTGGACTGGCAATGGTGCTGCCCAAAGGTGCCCCCTGTGCTGCTTCATCCAGAGTGGGAACATTCTAATACAAAAGGTGTGTTACTGGACAGATCATCAGGTAAAAACAGAGAGGGGGGGGGACAAAAAATAAAAATAAAACAAATGCAGCCAACACATCTAATGATTGGTAAGCTGCAATATATTACATTTTTGGTTTTGGGTTTAATACCGCTTTAAGGGGGAAAAAAAAAGGCAAACATGTAGTAATTGGCCTTTCTATGGCGCTCATGCAATACATTCACAATAAAGAACGATTGATGTTGCTGTGTAATGCGCCTTCACTTGTTTGATCGCTCCTTTTAAGTGCTTAAGAGTTAAAGCAACAAAAAAAGTGGTAAAATGGATATTTTTTTATTGATCGGCACGGCTGGTCTGTTCAGATATATTTTATCTCTATAAATGACAAGCTCTGTTCATCGCTTTGGAGATCTCCGTTCTGTATTTTGGTATTTTCCTGTGTGTGCGTTCATAAAGCTCCGGGAGATGAATTATGGCGGCTTGTAAAATTTGTGACTTCGTAAACACATATGTGAAATTTCCTGAACCGTGTCGTAGCGGAAAAGAGTTGAGAGATTTTTTTTTCAACACCAAATGGGCATTTTTTCCAATCAAACTTTTGCTTGTTAAAGGGCTAAAATCTGTATTTTTTCTTCTTTTAATGTCCAAAGCCCCCCCCCCCCCCCCCCACAGTCCCAACCCTACAACATCTGACCTAAAGCCTTTTGGTAATTTTAGCTGTTCTGCACTCCTCCTCCTCCTCCTATGTTGTCACTACTCTGATCTCCAAAGCCTTTCACAAATGTATCAGCTGATCCGAGATCTTTTCCACTACCAGCTCTGGAGCATAGTCCTATTGGGCGAGGAAACGGGTCAGGTTCCTACTGTCCAAGGCAACCTCTCCTAAGCTTTTTATCCCAAAAGAACCTTCAAAATAAGTTTTAGGTCTCAGGGTACTCCTGCTGAATCGTATTCATCAGTGATCAGTGAGAAGAATGTTCCTTACATTGGTGATCAGTGAGAAGAATGTTCCTTACATTGGTGATCAGTGAGAAGAATGTTCCTTACATTGGTGATCAGTGGGAAGAATGCCCCTTACATTGGGGATCAGTGGGAAGAATGTTCCTTACATTGGTGATCAGTGGGAAGAATGCCCCTTACATTGGGGATCAGTGGGAAGAATGTTCCTTACATTGGTGATCAGTGAGAAGAATGTTCCTTACATTGGTGATCAGTGAGAAGAATGTTCCTTACATTGGTGATCAGTGAGAAGAATGTTCCTTACATTGGTGATCAGTGGGAAGAATGTTCCTTACATTGGTGATCAGTGGGAAGAATGCCCCTTACATTGGTGATCAGTGGGAAGAATGTTCCTTACATTGGTGATCAGTGGGAAGAATGTTCCTTACATTGGTGATCAGTGAGAAGAATGCCCCTTACATTGGTGGTCAGTGGGAAGAATGCCCCTTACATTGGGGATCAGTGAGAAGAATGTTCCTTACATTGGAGATCAGTGAGAAGAATGTTCCTTACATTGGAGATCAGTGAGAAGAATGTCCCTTACATTGGGGATCAGTGAGAAGAATGTTCCTTACATTGGAGATCAGTGAGAAGAATGTCCCTTACATTGGGGATCAGTGAGAAGAATGTTCCTTACATTGGTGATCAGTGAGAAGAATGTTCCTTACATTGGTGATCAGTGAGAAGAATGTTCCTTACATTGGTGATCAGTGAGAAGAATGTTCCTTACATTGGTGATCAGTGAGAAGAATGTTTCTTACATTGGTGATCAGTGGGAAGAATGTTCCTTACATTGGTGATCAGTGAGAAGAATGCCCCTTACATTGGTGGTCAGTGGGAAGAATGCCCCTTACATTGGGGATCAGTGAGAAGAATGTTCCTTACATTGGAGATCAGTGAGAAGAATGTTCCTTACATTGGAGATCAGTGAGAAGAATGTCCCTTACATTGGGGATCAGTGAGAAGAATGTTCCTTACATTGGAGATCAGTGAGAAGAATGTCCCTTACATTGGGGATCAGTGAGAAGAATGTTCCTTACATTGGTGATCAGTGAGAAGAATGTTCCTTACATTGGTGATCAGTGAGAAGAATGTTCCTTACATTGGTGATCAGTGAGAAGAATGTTCCTTACATTGGTGGTCAGTGGGAAGAATGTTCCTTACATTGGTGATCAGTGGGAAGAATGTCCCTTACATTGGTGGTCAGTGGGAAGAATGCTCCTTACATTGGTGATCAGTGGGAAGAATGTCCCTTACATTGGTGGTCAGTGGGAAGAATGCTCCTTACATTGGTGATCAGTGGGAAGAATGCTCCTTACATTGGTGGTCAGTGGGAAGAATGCTCCTTACATTGGTGATCAGTGGGAAGAATGTTCCTTACATTGGTGATCAGTGAGAAGAATGTTTCTTACATTGGTGATCAGTGGGAAGAATGTCCCTTACATTGGTGGTCAGTGGGAAGAATGCTCCTTACATTGGTGGTCAGTGGGAAGAATGTTCCTTACATTGGTGATCAGTGAGAAGAATGCTCCTTACATTGGTGATCAGTGAGAAGAATGTCCCTTACATTGGTGATCAGTGGGAAGAATGTTCCTTACATTGGGGATCAGTGAGAAGAATGTTTCTTACATTGGTGATCAGTGGGAAGAATGATCCTTACATTGGTGATCAGTGGGAAGAATGTTCCTTACATTGGTGATCAGTGAGAAGAATGTTCCTTACATTGGTGATCAGTGAGAAGAATGTCCCTTACATTGGAGATCAGTGGGAAGAATGCTCCTTACATTGGTGATCAGTGAGAAGAATGTCCCTTACATTGGTGATCAGTGGGAAGAATGTTCCTTACATTGGTGATCAGTGGGAAGAATGCTCCTTACATTGGTGATCAGTGAGAAGAATGTCCCTTACATTGGTGATCAGTGAGAAGAATGTTCCTTACATTGGTGATCAGTGGGAAGAATGCTCCTTACATTGGTGATCAGTGGGAAGAATGCTCCTTACATTGGTGATCAGTGAGAAGAATGTCCCTTACATTGGTGATCAGTGGGAAGAATGTTCCTTACATTGGTGATCAGTGGGAAGAATGCTCCTTACATTGGTGATCAGTGAGAAGAATGTCCCTTACATTGGTGATCAGTGGGAAGAATGTTCCTTACATTGGTGATCAGTGGGAAGAATGCTCCTTACATTGGTGATCAGTGGGAAGAATGCTCCTTACATTGGTGATCAGTGAGAAGAATGTCCCTTACATTGGTGATCAGTGGGAAGAATGTCCCTTACATTGGTGATCAGTGAGAAGAATGCTCCTTACATTGGTGATCAGTGGGAAGAATGCTCCTTACATTGGTGATCAGTGAGAAGAATGTCCCTTACATTGGTGATCAGTGGGAAGAATGTTCCTTACATTGGTGATCAGTGGGAAGAATGCTCCTTACATTGGTGATCAGTGAGAAGAATGTCCCTTACATTGGTGATCAGTGGGAAGAATGTTCCTTACATTGGTGATCAGTGGGAAGAATGCTCCTTACATTGGTGATCAGTGGGAAGAATGTTCCTTACATTGGTGATCAGTGGGAAGAATGCTCCTTACATTGGTGATCAGTGAGAAGAATGTCCCTTACATTGGTGATCAGTGGGAAGAATGCTCCTTACATTGGTGATCAGTGGGAAGAATGTTCCTTACATTGGTGATCAGTGAGAAGAATGTCCCTTACATTGGTGATCAGTGAGAAGAATGTCCCTTACATTGGTGATCAGTGGGAAGAATGTCCCTTACATTGGTGATCAGTGGGAAGAATGTCCCTTACATTGGTGATCAGTGGGAAGAATGTTCCTTACATTGGTGGTCAGTGAGAAGAATGTTCCTTACTTTTTTTTTTATAAAATACACTTTTTTGAATTAAAAAATAAGACAACAGTTAAGTTAGTCCAATTTTTTTTATATTGTGAAAGATAATGTTACGCCGAGTAAATTGATACCCAATATATCACGCTTCAAAATTGCACCCGCTTGTGGAATGGTGACAAACATTTACCCTTAAAAACCTCCATAGGCAACGTTTAAAAATTTCTACAGGTTGCATGCTTTGAGTTACAGAGGAGGTCTAGGGCTGGAATTATTGCTCTCGCTCTACCGATCGCGGCGATACCTCCCATGTGTGGTTTGGACACCGTTTTCATATGCGAGCTCGGCGGGACGGGGCGCGTTTAGGAAAAAAAAAAAAATCTTATTTATTTTACCTTTTATTTTTTGTTCTTTTTAAAAAAAAATTGTGTCACTTTTATTCCTATTACAAGGAATGTAAACATCCCTTGTAATAGAAAAAAAGCATGACAGGACCTCTTAAATATGAGACCTGGGGGTCAAAAAGGTCTCAGATCTCATATTTGCACTAAAATTAAATTTAAAAAAAAATGTCCCTTTAAGAGCTATGGGCAGAAGTGAAGTTCATCTTTAAAGTATGGCTGTCTTCATCTGAGAGTATCCAATCTGTCCATACACCATAAGACGGAACACTCAGGTGTCTGCGTAAACCCCTGGCGTGGGGGGACCCCTGAGACTTGGGGGCGCTTGAACACGCAAATCTTGGCCTTTGGTAATAGTCTAGAGCTGGCTGGCCTCCCCTCTGATTTATTTAGGCTGCTTTGAAATGTTGTCTGTTGTACTTCAAAATATAAAAATAAATTTACTAATTCTGAAATTTGCATTGTGTGTGTGTACAGCGGGGGGGGGGGGGGATTCTGGAACTTTGCCAGGCTTTTCCTCTATGGTTTTCCCAGAGGTCCGCACGCGGCTCAGGGTAACTATTTCTCTTTAATTCGCTCATTTCCTTTAACAGTAAAATGCAATTTTTATTTTCTGATTCCTCCCTTTATAGCTGATGAACCTCAAAGGATTTTTTTTTTTTAATACATCTGTCAGTTTTAATATTCATCAGTGAGAAGATAATTTGGAGGAATTAAAATCAAGTCTGCAGAAGTCATTCACCATCAAACCATCATAAGTACACTTCTTCCAGGGAATTTCAGACTGCGCACAACCCTATCGCTGCTCATTTAAATCGGGTTAATTAGATGACACAAGTTTGGGCCGGGATGGAAATCTTAATTTCATTCCAGAGAGTTACAAAGATTACTTTTTTTTTTTTTTTTTTTCATCAGCTCGCTTTGTCTTTTTATAGAAATTTCAACTGGCAGTTAATGTGAACCATTAAAGCGGGGCCAGCGCTCGAAAAGTGAAGATTTGCTTTATTATAGGAAACATTCTGAAATGTCAATTGTACCGAAAAACAGAACACTAAAAAAGGAGCCTTTTGTTTTAAATTTTCTCCTGAAAAATAAAATACTTCCTGTGGCTAGACATTGGCAATTCGTTTCGGTTTAAATATAAATTCGGGCAAATTTTTGGTTATCCGGGGATTCAAAATAAATATTAACGAATATCGTTGAAAAATTGTTTCGATTCGTTTTCTAACCCAGTGTTTGGCGCTACCAATGAGCTCCAAATTCCCCCAACTTGTCACACCTAGACATGTGCAACTTGTTTCGGTTAGAATCTTTGACTATTTGGAGATTCAGATGTATCTGAATCTGCGAATCAAATAGTAATGAATAGTGATGATATTTGTTGAAACTTGTTAAAATAATTTTTTTTCTAACAAATTCAACATTTTCAGAACAATTGGAATTTGGATCGGTTGACTGATTCTGTGTGAAGAATAGCTGGTTGTTAAGCAGCGGGCCAGGAAGCCGGCCACCGTGTCCTTAGCAACCGATGACTCACCAGCTGTCAGCGGGCTTCCCCACTGACAGCTAAAATGTAAACAAAACAATGCCGGCAGTACAAAAATGTTTAAAAAATCAGCGCTGGGGTCTGCCCCCAATCCAAAACACCCCCCCCCATGTTGAGGAAATGTGGCCTGATATGGTTCAGGAGGGGGGTGGGCCGCTCGCTTGTTCCCCCCCCTTTCCTGGCCTGCTGAGCTGCATGCTCGGATAAGGGTCTATTGCAGGCATTGTTTTGTTTACATTTCAGCTGTCAGTGGGGAAGCCCGCTGACAGCTGATGAGTCATCGGTTGGTAAGGATGCGGCGGCAGGCTTCTTGGCCCACTGCTTAAAGAGGAAGTAAACCCTTATGGGTTTACTTCCTCTTTGTTTTCCTGCAAAGGTAAAGCATAATGAGCTACTATGCATCTTCTATCGTCTATCGCTGCTCCGGGGCTGTGACTGACTGAACACTAAAAAAAGAGCCTTTTGTTTTAAATTCCTCCTGAAAAATAAAATCCTTCCTGTGGCTAGACATGGGCAATTCGTTTTGGTTTGAATATAAATTCGGGCGAATTTTTGGTTATTCTGGGATTCGAAATAAATATTAACGAATATCGTTGAAAATTGTTTAGATTCGTTTTCTTTCTTTTTTTTCACATTTAAAGTTTTATTGAAAGATAGAGAAAATTACAAAATGCATTTTTCCGTGTATCACAAATACAACTGCACAAGCATTTTCAGTACAGCTTACATATGCGTAAGGTGAGCTTAAAATTCTATTCTAAATAAATGCAACTGTGTGTTTGAAAGTAACATTAAGTGTAGGTGGTCTCTAAATTCAAAAAGGAAACCTCAAGTTTAAACATGTGAGAAAATCATTAGACCTCCGTATCATGAGTTGACTTTGTTTATCCTCATGAAAAAAGAAACTGAAGATGTGCGGGGGCGTCATATATCATGCATTCATATCATTTAATAAAATATTTTTATAGTAAATAAACAGGTAAAGAAAGAACAGAGTTAAGAAAGAAGAAAAGTAGAGAGGATTCAGAAGAGTGGTGCGTGAATCTTAGGGAAATCACAGTTGGTTCATTATTTCTTCCTAAGTCTTAGAATATTTGAAGGTTAGCCATGGCTGCCATGTCTTATTAAATCTATCTACAGTACCCCTGTCCTGGGCCAGGGTGTCCTCTATCTCGTATATCTCTCTTATTTTATTCAACCATTCTGATATAGAGGGCACTCTGGTGGAGTTCCAGTGCAGAGGAATCAGCGATTTGGCTGCGTTAAGTAGGTGTTTGGTTAAAGAATGCTTACAGTATATCTTTTGATTGAGAAATCCGATACATGTAGTAAGCAGCATGCCGCATTTAAATTTAATGTGGTTTCTGTGATGAATTTAATTAAATTCTGGACTTCAGTCCAATAGCCTGTAATCAATTTACAGCTCCACCATACATGCATCAGAGTACCCACTTCCTGTTTGCACCTCCAACATATCTCAGATTTTTGATTGTCCCATTTATGAAGTCTATCAGGTGTGTGGTACCAAAGCATCAATAGTTTGTAGCTCGTTTCTTGTTGGCTTGTGTTCAAAGAGCATTTATGTGCCAATATCCATTGTTTCGTTGATATATCCTCATTTAGGTCATCTGACCACCTCCTCCTGTGTGTGTCCTCCTCCATGTTTTTCGGATATTGCAGCCAGGTGTAGGCAACTGAGGTGGCCCTATCAAGTGTGGATTTGCTATGGCAAATTGACTCCAGGTCTGTTAGGGGTCTATTTATGTCGCCGGTATTCCTAAATTTGCCTAGGTAGCTTCGTATTTGGAAGTATGTCAATTGGCGCAAGTGTGGTAGGTTCTTATCCGTTTTGATAGTTATCCAGCCTTTGAATCTATCTCCCTGAAAGTGGTCTCTTGAAAGTAGAGGGTTCCCGTCAGTTATGGATTGTAATGTCGTGTTTCGGTCGCCCGGCATAAAGTCAGGGTTGTCTTTTAGTGGAGTTAAAGGGCTGGGGATTGTGGTAACATCTTTTTTCTTGGCTACATTATGGAGTATCTCTAATGTGGTGCCTGTGATGGGATGTTTTTTTAAATCGCCAGGGTGTTTGTTCCTCGGGATCCATGGTGAAAACGTGAGTGGCATTGGGCTTAGTTCTGCTTCTAACCTCACCCAGTCCTTTGCATGTGCATGGCAGTGCCAATCAATCACCCTCGCTATGTGTGCTGCGTAATAATAATGCTTAAAATTCGGGAGACCAATCCCTCCTAGGTCCTTAGGTTGTGTCAATTTAGTCCGCTTTATCCTAGGTCTCTTTTCCCGCCAGAGGAACCCCAGCACCATGGAATTCAATGTTTTAAAAAATGTTTGCGGTATTTTAACTGGTAAGGTGCGCATAAGGTATAGGAGTTTAGGTAATATCACCATCTTGATGATTGCTGCCCTCCCAAACCACGAGAAGCAACCTAGGTTCCAACTACTGAGGCTCCTCCTGCAGCTCCGGAGCAGGGGGGTATAGTTCCTCTCAAAGACGGACTGTAGTTGTGGCGTTAACATTGTCCCTAAATATTTGAGAGCTGACGGTTCCCAACGAAATGTGGAATTGAGTTTAGTCTGTTCCAGGGTCTTGTCTGGGAGAGAGATGTTCAATGCCTCAGATTTTGAATAATTGATCTTTAAATTTGAGAGATACCCATAGTGTGAGAATTCTTTCAGTAAGTTAGGGATGGATATCAAAGGGTCTGTCAAAAAAAATAAAAGGTCATCGGCGTATGCCGCGATTTTAAACTCCCTGTCCTTCACCATAAATCCATGAACAGCATCATTTGTTTGAACCTTTCTAATAAAGGGTTCCAGCGATAGATTGAACAGCAGGGGCGACAGCGGGCATCCCTGTCTTGTCCCGTTTGTAATATGTACTTTCTTTGATAACCTGCCGTTGATTTTTAGCTGTGCAGTCGGGCTTTGATATAACGCAGAGATCCAGGACATCATATGTGTGCCCATGCCTACGTGCCTACAAACTGCCATCATGTAATCCCATGCTACTCTATCGAAGGCCTTCTCTGTGTCCGTGGAGAGGAGAAGACCCTCGATATTTCACGTTTTTGCTGCGTGAATCAGGAGTAGGGCTTTAGAAACATTGTCCTTGGCCTCTCTGCCCGGCACAAACGAAACCTGGTCTAGACCTATCAGTCTCGGAAGCAGGGGGCCCAATCTCATGGCAAGGACCTTTGCAAACAGTTTGACATCTATATTTAGTAGGAAGATTGGTCTGTAACTAGCACAATCTCCTGGGTCTTTGCCTTCCTTCGGTATTATCGCAATGTGTGCCGTAAGGAAGTCAGGGGTTACTTTTTTCTGCGAGGACAGGGAGTTCAAAGCGTCTCTAAGCGGGTTCGTTATGATGTCGGTGAAGGTTTTGTAGTAGATTGGGGAAAAGCCATCCGGCCCTGGGCTCTTACCTGTTTTGAGTTTATTAATGGCTTGCATAATTTCTTGGGTCATCAGAGGGTCCTCCAATAAGCGTGAGTCAGATTCTGTAAGGGTGGGTAGTCCACTCTGGACTAGATAGTCCTGGATAATGTGTGCCCTATCACCTGTCATGTGTGATTGTTTGTGTTGTTTGGGTAGGTTGTAAAGTTTAGTGTAAAATTTGTGGAAATGTTCCGCAATCGCCTCTGAAGTCACATCAAGCTTCCCATTCCTATTCTTGATACCAGTAATGTGGTTGTTAGCATTTTGTGTCCGCAACGCCCTGGCCAGGAGTTTGCCTGTCTTGTTCCCGGACTCGTGGTATATTTTTTTTTTTTAAAGAATAGCATACGTTTGGTTCTGTAATCTAAGATTTGTTGTAGTTCTTTCCTAGCTTCTAGGAGTTTGGTGGCAGAGTCAACAGAGAGAGATTGTTTATGTAAGCTTTCTAATGTGTTAATCTGCGTAACGAGCTTTGTTATATTAGCTTCTCTTTTATTCTCCTGTAGCCCATTGCAATCAGAATTCCTCTAATGGTACATTTGTGGGCTTCCCACACCATCAAAGGGTCAGCTCCTGGTGTGGCATTATTTTTAAAGAATTCGGTTAGGTTCGCAGTCAGTTCCGTAAAGAGTGATGGGTCTGTCAGTAACGATGCATTCAATCTCCAGGTCGGCTGTCTTTGTTCATGGTTCAGTAAATTCACAGACATGGATATAGGGGCATGATCCGAGATCGTCTGGACGCCCACTTGTGCGCCTGTCACTTGGGAAAGATCTTTTTGTGAGATAAAAAGATAATCTAGTCGAGCATATCTTGAATGAGGGATGGAAAAGTGTGTGAAATCCTTCCCGTCCGGGTTCAAGAAACGCCATGTATCTATCAACTGTAGGGACTGTAGAAGGGATTTAATTTTTTTAAGAATTTTGTATGAGAGACATGTCTTTCCGTTGGACGTGTCAGAGAGAGGGTTCAGTGGGACATTAAAATCTCCGCCCAGTATTATACATCCCGACGCAAACCCTGCAAGCTTCCTGATAATGCGTTGGCAAAATGGGACGTGTCCTCTATTGGGGAAATAGACGTTAGCTAGGGTTATCGGGGTTCCTCCATAGGATCCCCTGAGAAAAACAAACCTACCCTCCGGGTCACTTAATTGTTCAGCTAGTTTGAAAGGGGCCTCCTTGCTAATCAGGATAGAAACTCCCTTTGATTTCGAATCTGGGTTTGTAGCGTGAAATGCTCTAGTAAAGTGTGAGTTGGTAAGAGTGGGTGTATGATTTGTTTTAAAGTGGGTCTCCTGAATAGGGATGAGCCGAACACCCCCCGGTTCGGTTCGCACCAGAACCCGCGAACGGACCGAAAGTTCGCACGAACGTTAGAACCCCATTGACGTCTATGGGACTCGAACGTTCGAAATCAAAAGTGCTCATTTTAAAGGCTAATTTGCATGGTATTGTCCGAAAAAGGGTTTGGGGACCCGGGTCCTACCCCAGGGGACATGTATCAATGCAAAAAAAACTTTTAAAAACGGCCGTTTTTTCGGGAGCAGTGATTTTAATGATGCTTAAAGTAAAAAAAAAAAAGTGAAATATTCCTTTAAATATCGTACCTGGGGGGTGTCTATAGTATGCCTGTAAAGTGACGCGTGTTTCCCATGTTTAGAACAGTCCCTGCACCAAATGTCATTTTTAAAGGAAAAAATCTCATTTAAAACTGCTTGCGGGTTTAATGTCATGTTGGGTCATGGCAATATGGATGAAAATCAGTGAGACAAACGGCATGGGTACCCCCCCAGTCCATTACCAGGCCCTTTGGGTCCTGTATGGATATTAAGGGGAACCCCGCACCCAAATTAAAATAAGGAAAGGCCCTATATACTCTGAACAGCAGTATACAGGCGGTGCAAACAAGACAGGGACTGTAGGTTTGTTGTTAAGTAGAATCTCTTTGTAATTTTGAACGGGTACATTTTTAACGTGTTTAGCTCCAGCCAAAAAATCTTTTTTAAGCTTTTTGGAAAACATAGGGAAGGGTTATCACCCCTGTGACATTTGTTTTGCTGTCTTTCCTCCTCTTCAGAAGATTTCACCTCACTTTTTTGTCCCAATGAAAAATGTTTTTTGAAAATTTGGGTTTTTTTGTGGAACAAGGATTGGAAAGCATCAGTGGAAAGGAGAAATTGTTTTCCCATATTAACTCTTACAGGAGAGAATTTCCCTTCCTAGGGGTAGATTTCATCTCACTTCCTGTTGTCTCCTTCCGTTTGCAAGTAGGAGTCGTTTGTAAGTTAGATGTTTGAAAGTAGGGTCCTGCCCTATATACTCAGCAGAAATTTGGGCCTTAGGTGTTGCTGTGGCCACAACACTGTAAGCCCTCACAGGGCCCTGCTGTGAAATATTAGATCAAGAATTGTAATTACATGCCCCTGTTGAACAGGAGCTGAAAAATTAGGCCTTAAGCACTGGTGCTGGTGCCACAACACTGCAACCCCTCACAGACACTCTAGTTGGAACGCAGGAACGAGCCCTGCTGCAAAGTATTGCATCAAAAATTGTAATTACACGCCCCTGTTAGACAGGGGCAGAAAAATTGGTCCTTAGGCACTGGTGCTGGTGCCACAACACTGCAACCCCTCACAGACACTCTAGTTGGAACGCAGGAACGAGCCCTGCTGCAAAGTATTGCATCAAAAATTGTAATTACACGCCCCTGTTAGACAGGGGCAGAAAAATTGGGCCTTAGGCACTGGTGCTGGTGCCACAACACTGCAACCCCTCACAGACACTCTAGTTGGAATGCAGGAACGAGCCCTGCTGCAAAGTATTGCATCAAAAATTGTAATTACACGCCCCTGTTAGACAGGGGCAGAAAAATTGGGCCTTAGGCACTGGTGCTGGTGCCACAACACTGCAACCCCTCACAGACACTCTAGTTGGAATGCAGGAACGAGCCCTGTTGCAAAGTATTACATCAAAAATTGTAATTACACGCCCCTGTTAAACAGGGGCTGAAAAATTGTGCCTTAGGCACTGGTGGTGGCGCCCAGAACCAAAAATGTTCTTACAAGCTATCAGCGTGATGATTGAGGAGGAAGAGGATAATTACTCAGGGATAGTCACTCAGCATCAGCATAGGCAGTCTTTGAAGGGATCTGAAAAAAATTATTCAGTTACATCAGCATCAGGTGCTTGGTAGCTGGTGGTGATCCAAGACTGATTCATTTTTATGAAGATCAGCCGATCGACCGAGTCAGTGGACAGACGCACCCTGTGATCGGTTACCACGCCTCCAGCAGCACTGAATGTGCGGTCCGAAAGAACGCTGGATGCAGGACAGGCCAGTAGCTCAATTGCATACTGTGCAAGCTCTGGCCAGTGATCCATCCTCAAGACCCAGTAACCCAGAGGATTTTCGGTGGGAAAGGTGTCCAAGTCTGATCTTGCCCCTAGGTATTCCTGCACCATGTAAAACAGACGCTGGCGATGGTTGCTGGAACCGATCATACCTTGGGGCTGCGGACCAAAAAATTGTCTGAACGCATCGGTCAGACGGCCACCTTCTCCACCGCTCCTTCTTTGACTGACCGAAGCCTCAGCAACACGTTGTCCAGAAACAGGAGTTTGTAACCTCCCAGTCTCTGGGAACGCGTTGCACAGACCTTTCTGCAAGGGCTCCCGAAGATGTTTCATCCTCTGCTCCCTCTGCGATGGCCTCCTTGCTAATCAGGATAGAAACTCCCTTTGATTTCGAATCTGGGTTTGTAGCGTGAAATGCTCTAGTAAAGTGTGAGTTGGTAAGAGTGGGTGTATGATTTGTTTTAAAGTGGGTCTCCTGAATAGGGATGAGCCGAACACCCCCCGGTTCGGTTCGCACCAGAACCCGCGAACGGACCGAAAGTTCGCACGAACGTTAGAACCCCATTGACGTCTATGGGACTCGAACGTTCGAAATCAAAAGTGCTCATTTTAAAGGCTAATTTGCATGGTATTGTCCGAAAAAGGGTTTGGGGACCCGGGTCCTACCCCAGGGGACATGTATCAATGCAAAAAAAACTTTTAAAAACGGCCGTTTTTTCGGGAGCAGTGATTTTAATGATGCTTAAAGTAAAAAAAAAAAAGTGAAATATTCCTTTAAATATCGTACCTGGGGGGTGTCTATAGTATGCCTGTAAAGTGACGCGTGTTTCCCATGTTTAGAACAGTCCCTGCACCAAATGTCATTTTTAAAGGAAAAAATCTCATTTAAAACTGCTTGCGGGTTTAATGTCATGTTGGGTCATGGCAATATGGATGAAAATCAGTGAGACAAACGGCATGGGTACCCCCCCAGTCCATTACCAGGCCCTTTGGGTCCTGTATGGATATTAAGGGGAACCCCGCACCCAAATTAAAATAAGGAAAGGCCCTATATACTCTGAACAGCAGTATACAGGCGGTGCAAACAAGACAGGGACTGTAGGTTTGTTGTTAAGTAGAATCTCTTTGTAATTTTGAACGGGTACATTTTTAACGTGTTTAGCTCCAGCCAAAAAATCTTTTTTAAGCTTTTTGGAAAACATAGGGAAGGGTTATCACCCCTGTGACATTTGTTTTGCTGTCTTTCCTCCTCTTCAGAAGATTTCACCTCACTTTTTTGTCCCAATGAAAAATGTTTTTTGAAAATTTGGGTTTTTTTGTGGAACAAGGATTGGAAAGCATCAGTGGAAAGGAGAAATTGTTTTCCCATATTAACTCTTACAGGAGAGAATTTCCCTTCCTAGGGGTAGATTTCATCTCACTTCCTGTTGTCTCCTTCCGTTTGCAAGTAGGAGTCGTTTGTAAGTTAGATGTTTGAAAGTAGGGTCCTGCCCTATATACTCAGCAGAAATTTGGGCCTTAGGTGTTGCTGTGGCCACAACACTGTAAGCCCTCACAGGGCCCTGCTGTGAAATATTAGATCAAGAATTGTAATTACATGCCCCTGTTGAACAGGAGCTGAAAAATTAGGCCTTAAGCACTGGTGCTGGTGCCACAACACTGCAACCCCTCACAGACACTCTAGTTGGAACGCAGGAACGAGCCCTGCTGCAAAGTATTGCATCAAAATTGTAATTACACGCCCCTGTTAGACAGGGGCAGAAAAATTGGTCCTTAGGCACTGGTGCTGGTGCCACAACACTGCAACCCCTCACAGACACTCTAGTTGGAACGCAGGAACGAGCCCTGCTGCAAAGTATTGCATCAAAAATTGTAATTACACGCCCCTGTTAGACAGGGGCAGAAAAATTGGGCCTTAGGCACTGGTGCTGGTGCCACAACACTGCAACCCCTCACAGACACTCTAGTTGGAATGCAGGAACGAGCCCTGCTGCAAAGTATTGCATCAAAAATTGTAATTACACGCCCCTGTTAGACAGGGGCAGAAAAATTGGGCCTTAGGCACTGGTGCTGGTGCCACAACACTGCAACCCCTCACAGACACTCTAGTTGGAATGCAGGAACGAGCCCTGTTGCAAAGTATTACATCAAAAATTGTAATTACACGCCCCTGTTAAACAGGGGCTGAAAAATTGTGCCTTAGGCACTGGTGGTGGCGCCCAGAACCAAAAATGTTCTTACAAGCTATCAGCGTGATGATTGAGGAGGAAGAGGATAATTACTCAGGGATAGTCACTCAGCATCAGCATAGGCAGTCTTTGAAGGGATCTGAAAAAAATTATTCAGTTACATCAGCATCAGGTGCTTGGTAGCTGGTGGTGATCCAAGACTGATTCATTTTTATGAAGATCAGCCGATCGACCGAGTCAGTGGACAGACGCACCCTGTGATCGGTTACCACGCCTCCAGCAGCACTGAATGTGCGGTCCGAAAGAACGCTGGATGCAGGACAGGCCAGTAGCTCAATTGCATACTGTGCAAGCTCTGGCCAGTGATCCATCCTCAAGACCCAGTAACCCAGAGGATTTTCGGTGGGAAAGGTGTCCAAGTCTGATCTTGCCCCTAGGTATTCCTGCACCATGTAAAACAGACGCTGGCGATGGTTGCTGGAACCGATCATACCTTGGGGCTGCGGACCAAAAAATTGTCTGAACGCATCGGTCAGACGGCCACCTTCTCCACCGCTCCTTCTTTGACTGACCGAAGCCTCAGCAACACGTTGTCCAGAAACAGGAGTTTGTAACCTCCCAGTCTCTGGGAACGCGTTGCACAGACCTTTCTGCAAGGGCTCCCGAAGATGTTTCATCCTCTGCTCCCTCTGCGATGGCAAGATAAGGTCCGCAACCTTACCCTTGTAACGTGGATCAAGGAGGGTTGCCAGCCAGTATTGGTCCTTCTCCTTGATACCACGAATACGAGGATCCTTACGCAGGCTTTGCAGGATCAGGGAGGCCATGCAGCGTAGGTTTGCTGAGGCATTCGGTCCGGAGTCCTCTGGGTCACTAAGGACAACAACGTCCGCAGCCACCTCCTCCCAGCCACGTACAAGTCCATGTGTTCCTTGGGACTGATCCCTTAAAGACTGCTGATGCTGAGTGCCAGGCTCCACCTCCATACTGACACAATCTTCCTCCTCCTCCTCCTCCTCCTCGTCCTCTTCCTGTGTGATCGGCGGGCACGCAGGAACACTGTCTGGATAAAGGGGGCCTTGAGAGCTAAGGAAGTCCTCCTCTTCCTGCCTCTGTTCTGCCTCAAGTGCCCTGTCCATTATTCCACGCAGCGTGTGCTCCAACAGGTGGACAAGGGGGACAGTGTCACTGATGCATGCACTGTCAGTGCTCACCATCCTCGTGGCCTCCTCGAATGGTGACAGGACAGTGCATGCATCCCTGATCATGGCCCACTGGCATGGGGAAAAAAAACCAAGGTCCCCTGACCCTGTCCTGGTGCCATAGTCGCACAGGTACTCATTGATGGCCCTCTGCTGCGTGTGCAGCCGCTGCAGCATGGCCAACGTTGAGTTCCACCTGGTGGGCATGTCACAGATTAGGCGGTTCTTGGGCAGGTTAAACTCCTTTTGGAGGTCCGTCAGCCGAGCACTGGCATTATATGACCGGCGGAAATGCACACAGACTTTCCTGGCCTGCCTCAGGACATCCTGTAAGCCCGGGTACCTGCCCAAGAACCGCTGCACCACCAAGTTAAGGACGTGAGCCAAACAGGGCACATGGGTCAGTTGTCCCTGTCGGAGGGCAGAGAGGAGGTTGGTGCCATTGTCGCAAACCACCATTCCTGCCTTAAGTTGGCATGGCGTCAACCACCTCTGAACCTGCCCCTGCAGAGCTGACAGAACCTCTGCCCCAGTGTGGCTCCTGTCCCCCAAGCACACCAGCTCAAGCACCGCATGGCATCTTTTGGCCTGCGTACTTGCGTAGCCCCTTGAACGCCTATGGAGCACCGCTGGTTCCGAGGAAGAGGCCATGGAGGAAGAAGAAGAGGAGGGGGTGGAGGAGAGAGGTGTGTCACAATCAGCATTTTGGAGGCGTAGTGGCGGAACAATCTCCAACACTACTGCACCTTGTCCTGCATCCTTCCCAGCTGCCAGCAGAGTCACCCAATGCGCCGTGAAACTTAAGTAACGTCTCTGTCCATGCCTGCTGGACCATGAGTCAGCGGTAATATGCACCTTACCGCTGACCGCCCTGTCCAGCGAGGCATGGACATTGCCTTCCACATGCCGGTAGAGAGCCGGAATCGCCTTCCGTGAGAAAAAGTGGCGTTTGGGTACCTGCCACTGAGGAACCGCACATTCCACAAACTCACGGAAGGGGGCAGAGTCTACCAACTGAAAAGGCAGCAGTTGAAGTGCTAGCAATTTTGCCAAGCTAGCATTCAACCGCTGGGCATGTGGATGGCTGGGAGCAAACTTCTTTCGGCGGTGCAGCAGCTGGGGCAGGGAAATTTGCCTGGTACAATCTGACGTCGGTGTACCAAAAGCAGATTGCCCACAAGTACTTGGCTGTGACACACCTAATTCTACACCTTCATTCCTCTCACTGCAGGTCTCAGAGAGGACTGAAGGTCTAGTGGGGTTGGAAATCTCAGCTAATGAGGAGCAAGGAGAGATCCTCTTTGTTCTTTGGTGTGGGTCTTTTAGATATGCTTGCCAACGAACTGCATGGCAGGTCAACATATGTCTGGTCAAGCATGTGGTACCCAAGCAGGAGATGTTTTGGCCACGCGAGATACGCTTGAGACATATGTTGCAAATAGCAGCGGTGCGATCTGATGCACTCGTCTCAAAAAAGGCCCACACCAAAGAACTTTTTGAATAACGCGCAGAGACTGCAGCGCCCTGCACATGTGGAGCTTTGGGGTGTGATGCAGTCAATATGCTGCCCTTAGGCTGGCCCCTGGAGGGCATCCTGCCTTGTTGGTGATGTGCCGCCTCCTCCTCCTCCTCCTCTCTCCTATCAGGCACCCACGTTGAGTCAGTGACCTCATCATCCCCTCCCTCCTCATCACTGGAGCAAACCTGGCAGTATGCTGCAGCAGGGGGAGCATGACTGCCAGATTGCTGTCCTTCTTGGGCACCCCCTCTGTCCGTGCTCATGTTACTGCCTTCATCGAGCTCAGTATCATCATCAGAGCCTTCCAAACGCTGGGCATCCTCCTGGAGCATGTACCCAACACTGTGGTCAAACAGTTCGAGGGAATCCTCAGGAGGACATGGTGGAGCTAGGGAAGGAGTCACTGATGACATTGAGCTGAGGGAAGAGGCCGCTGCTTTGCCAGACAAAGCACCCTGGGCATGGGTAAGAGAGGATGAGGAGGATGAGGACGGCTTGGTCATCCACTCGACCAAGTCTTCCGCATGTTGCGGCTCAACACGGCCAGCTGCCGAAAAAAAGGCCAAGCGTGTCCCATGGCCACGTGCTGATGAGGATGCACCGTCTCCACGAACAGCACTAGACACAGAGCCTGCTTGCCCTCTCTTATTGGCTTGTGACTGTCTGCCTCTCCTTCTTGGCCTTCCAGACATACTAATGGCCTGTAGCTGCACTAAGCTGGGATAGAACACCTGTAATTTTCTTCAGGTAGCTTTATATACTGTAACCAGACAAGCCTGCCTGTCAGTAGGAAGATAACAGGAACGGATCTAGCTGAACACTGTGAGCAGGACGCACTGCACTAAATGTAAATAGCAGGAACGGATCTAGCTGAACACTGTGAGCAGGACGCACTGACTGCACTAAATGTAAATAGCAGGAACGGATCTAGCTGAACACTGTGAGCAGGACGCACTGACTGCACTAAATGTAAATAGCAGGAACGGATCTAGCTGAACACTGTGAGCAGGACGCACTGCACTAAATGTAAATAGCAGGAACGGATCTAGCTGAACACTGTGAGCAGGACGCACTGACTGCACTAAATGTAAATAGCAGGAACAGATCTAGCTGAACACTGTGAGCAGGACGCACTGACTGCACTAAATGTAAATAGCAGGAACGGATCTAGCTGAACACTGTGAGCAGGACGCACTGACTGCACTAAATGTAAATAGCAGGAACAGATCTAGCTGAACACTGTGAGTAAGACGCACTGACTGCACTAAATGTAAATAGCAGGAACGGATCTAGCTGAACACTGTAAGCAGGACGCACTGACTGCACTAAATGTAAATAGCAGGAACGGATCTAGCTGAACACTGTGAGCAGGACGCACTGCACTAAATGTAAATAGCAGGAACAGATCTAGCTGAACACTGTGAGCAGGACGCACTGCACTAAATGTAAATAGCAGGAACGGATCTAGCTGAACACTGTGAGCAGGACGCAATGCACTAAATGTAAATAGCAGGAACAGATCTAGCTGAACACTGTGAGCAGGACGCACTGCACTAAATGTAAATAGCAGGAACGGATCTAGCTGAACACTGTGAGCAGGACACACTGACTGCACTAAATGTAAATAGCAGGAACAGATCTAGCTGAACACTGTGAGCAGGACGCACTGCACTAAATGTAAATAGCAGGAACAGATCTAGCTGAACACTGTGAGCAGGACGCACTGCACTAAATGTAAATAGCAGGAACGGATCTAGCTGAACACTGTGAGCAGGACGCACTGACTGCACTAAATGTAAATAGCAGGAACGGATCTAGCTGAACACTGTGAGCAGGACGCACTGACTGCACTAAATGTAAATAGCAGGAACGGATCTAGCTGAACACTGTGAGCAGGACGCACTGCACTAAATGTAAATAGCAGGAACAGATCTAGCTGAACACTGTGAGCAGGACGCACTGCACTAAATGTAAATAGCAGGAACAGATCTAGCTGAACACTGTGAGCAGGACGCACTGCACTAAATGTAAATAGCAGGAACAGATCTAGCTGAACACTGTGAGCAGGACGCACTGACTGCACTAAATGTAAATAGCAGAAACGGATCTAGCTGAACACTGTGAGCAGGACGCACTGAGTGCACTAAATGTAAATAGCAGGAACGGATCTAGCTGAACACTGTGAGCAGGACGCACCACACTAAATGTAAATAGCAGGAACAGATCTAGCTGAACACTGTGAGCAGGACGCACTGCACTAAATGTAAATAGCAGGAACGGATCTAGCTGAACACTGTGAGCAGGACGCACTGCACTAAATGTAAATAGCAGGAACAGATCTAGCTGAACACTGTGAGCAGGACGCACTGCACTAAATGTAAATAGCAGGAACAGATCTAGCTGAACACTGTGAGCAGGACGCACTGCACTAAATGTAAATAGCAGGAACAGATCTAGCTGAACACTGTGAGCAGGACGCACTGACTGGACTAAATGTAAATAGCAGGAACGGATCTAGCTGAACACTGTGAGCAGGACGCACTGACTGCACTAAATGTAAATAGCAGGAACGGATCTAGCTGAACACTGTGAGCAGGACGCACTGCACTAAATGTAAATAGCAGGAACAGATCTAGCTGAACACTGTGAGCAGGACGCACTGCACTAAATGTAAATAGCAGGAACAGATCTAGCTGAACACTGTGAGCAGGACGCACTGCACTAAATGTAAATAGCAGGAACAGATCTAGCTGAACACTGTGAGCAGGACGCACTGACTGCACTAAATGTAAATAGCAGGAATGGATCTAGCTGAACACTGTGAGCAGGACGCACTGACTGCACTAAATGTAAATAGCAGGAACGGATCTAGCTGAACACTGTGAGCAGGACGCACTGCACTAAATGTAAATAGCAGGAACAGATCTAGCCTAATCTATCTAACTCAAATCAAATGACACTGTCTGTCTCTCTCTCTATCAGCACACCGGAACACACTACACAGGGCCGCCGTGCAGGCGGCCTTATATAGTGTGGGGCGTGTACTAAATCCCCTGAGCCATAATTGGCCAAAGCCACCCTGGCTTTGGCCAATTACAGCTCTCTCTACTGACGGCGCTGTGATTGGCCAAGCATGCGGGTCATAGTGCATGCTTGGCCAATCATCAGCCAGCAATGCACTGCGATGCCGCAGTGAATTATGGGCCGTGACGCGCCACACGAATTTGGCGCGAACGGCCCATAACGTTCGCAATTCGACGGACGGTCGAACAGCCGATGTTCGAGTCGAACATGGGTTCGACTCGAACACGAAGCTCATCCCTACTCCTGAAGGTAGACAAAATGTGGCTTACCCTTTTTGAGTTCTCGTAAGACGGTGGAGCGACATTCCAGAGTGTTGAGGCCTCTAATGTTGTGGGATATCACCAGTGGGTGGTCTCCCAGAGATGAGTAGGCCATGGTAGGAGGTTAGGAGGAGGTGCTCGGATCTGTGAAGAGAACACAACTTTGATATTGAAATTAGTGTTTGATTCAGGTACTACAAATTATAATCCTTCAGTATTGCTAACTAGCACCAAATATACGTTTGTGAAAGAGAAAAGATAGATATGGAAGTAGAAAGAGAAGGTATAGGAAGGAATGAGTAGCAGAAAGAATTAGCGTTGGAGGGCTGTCACCTGGGACGGCTATTTGTTTCGTTCCCCATTGGAGCCGACCAACGTTTTAAGCGTATTCTGCGCTCCTATCAGGAGTTGCAAGATACTCTGTGGGGTTAGTGGGAGGTGCTAACAACCAGGTGTCAGCTCACTATTGAAAAATCGAAGATAATAAAAAACTAGGAAAAAATTGTGTGAACGGAGATATGGACTAAAAA
This sequence comes from Lithobates septentrionalis, assembly GCA_037952835.1. Taxonomy (NCBI): domain Eukaryota; kingdom Metazoa; phylum Chordata; class Amphibia; order Anura; family Ranidae; genus Lithobates; species Lithobates septentrionalis. The sequence continues at coordinate 72,991 of JBBDGP010002448.1, forward strand.
AGAAAAAAAAAAGAAAATCGTCCATATTGCCGCACACACGGCCTTAACTGGTATAATTAAACTTAAAGCACTAATATACAGATCACACCCGACCAAGGTGTGTGTGGTAGAATGGCATTAATTAGGGGATAGTATCATCCAGCACTAATTATTGACCAGTGTGGATGAACTATTAATACCTCTTCACTTATGGATAATTCAGTTTATAAAATACATCGTTGGGTAGGTAGTCCTCAAGTGCTTATGTCATATATGAGATATGTACTATTCTGGTGTTCATGCGATAGGATCCATGTGGCTTTAGGTGAATGTCTGTTCTTTTCCCGCATCCCTGACTATGGATAGTCCTTCAGCTTAGATGATTTCAGGAATCAGCAAGTATTTATTCTTTTAGCTTTCAGGTATACAGATCAGATGGTTAGGCAAAAATCCAGGACTACTTGGCTGTATGATCTCAGAAATGTCCACAATATTGCCACTCCTGTTGGAGGGCTGTGTTCTTGTTTTAAGGTCTCAAAGCCTTGAATTGAAGTAAAGTCTGGGAGAGCAGGTATTATGGTAGTTCAGTGAAGAGGTATCTCCCATACAGCTACATCACATTACAGCATGAAGCATTGTATATTACTAGTCTTCTGGGTCATTGGCAGCATCATTGGACCGTTTAGATGATCCTGCTTTGAAGCTGCTGCCTCGGTTGTATCTGGGTTTCTTGGACTGTCTCTTGTCTGGCGAGGAAAAAGGTGAGGATGGTGGAGTTCTTTCCAGTGGGGGTTGAAGGAAGTCGGCATACCACTCTGGCAAGTTGATTTGGTCTAAATCCAGTGCTTCGCAGAAATCCGGAAGATCTGCTGGTGTGCGTAAAATATACCGGTGTCCATTGTGGGTGACCGTGAGTGCGAATGGAAAGCGCCATGTATATCTTAAGTCTTTCTCCCTCAATTTCTCCAGTAGGGGGCGCAAAGCGCGTCTATTTCTCAGCGTGATCTGAGATAAGTCCTGGAAAAGCATCAGTGTTGCTCCATTAAAAATAATGCTATCATTTCTCCTGGCTTTGCACATTATTTCTTCCTTTAGACCAAAGCTTTGCAAGCAACAAATTACATTGGCCAATCCCCAGACGACGTCCGCTTGTGACGAAACGCGTAGGGAGGAGCCTACGACGTCATCACGTCCGTTCTTGTGTAGGGCTGTACACGAACTAGGAAGGCGGAGGCAGCAGACGGAGACGCTGACTGATAGTTGTACGCGATATGCTGATTACTACATGGAGGCTTTGTAAGTGCAATTCCTTTCTAATAAAACGATTGTGCAGACTGTATTACGCGATGGATTGTTCTTTTTCTCTTTGAATCCTGAGATATCATCTGTCGCCCATCGGTACCAATAAGCTGAGGTTGTGGGGAGCCCCAAAATTTCCCTGTGCCGTTTTTGACTGCTGTAATGGCGGTCAATGGGATCTGGTAAGCATATCTGATATTCCACCTCGGGTGTGAGGAACCACAGAAGATTCTCCCCACTGCATCCTCATCTTTGTTGTGGCCCTTTCTGGCACTTTTTCTTGATTTATCACGGACTTTCTTTTTGGTTTTGGACTCTATTAATTTATCTATTCATATATTTGTCTTCAATTATTTTTGGGACATTAGAGTATGATATTATTCATCTTGCACCATTATTTTTGATTATTTTATTAACTTATTTCACAGGTTCAAAATATGTATTAGCGCCGCATCTCTTTTGTATTAATAACAAATTACATCTCTCGGGGGTGCTGTATCAGGTCCTTTTGGTCTGAGCGCTCTGTGTGCTTTTACAAAATCAATGTCTATGTCTTCCTGCCTTTCCAGGAGGCTATTAAAGACTCTCCTCAATGCTGGGATAATTTGAGCAGCTTCCACTGATTCAGGGATCCCCCTTACTCTAATATTACACCTTCGCCCTCGGTTATCGAGGTCCTCGATATGTCTATTTATTTCAATGAAATGCTGTGCTTGTGTGACTGTATTTCTCTCTAATTTATGGATAGCCCGGTCTCTGTGTTTCCCCTCAGCTTCTGTCTCCGCCATTTTCTCATTAAGGACAATCATGCTAGTTTTCAAGTCCGTAACCGCTGCTGAGAAAGAAGCTTTTATATCAGCGGTGAACATTTTCATATCAGAGAACGTCAGGGGGTGATCCGGTCTGGACTTACCCCTATCTGTGCTCTCTGGGGCCGATTGGGAGTCCTCACTGCCCTCATCGTCCCGATATGTCGGCGCTATTTTAGGCCTAGTCACACTGCGTCGTGTTGCCGCCTTAGACAGAAAGATGTCCGCGATGTTTTGGTTCGCCAGTGACACCGAGTTGCGACGAGGATGGGCTTGTGGTGTTGGGTGTAGCTTTTTACCCGGCATCTGGGCACTGTAGGTCGGGTGGAGTGTCTTTCACGGCCGTGTGTGCAGCGGAGCTCCTTCACTGTGCTGCCATCCTCGTTGCGTGCCAAGCCACCTAGATTTGTTTTCTAACCCAATGTTTGGCGCTACCAATGAGCTCCAAATTCCCCCAACTTGTCACACCTAGACATGTGCAACTTGTTTCGGTTCAAATCTTTGACTATTTGGAGATTCAGATGTATCCGAATCTCCGAATCAAATAAATAGTGATGATATTTGTCGAAACGTGTTAAAAAAAATTTTTTCTAACAAATTCAACATTTTCAGAACAATAATGCCGCGTACACATGACGGAACCATTCCGTTGGACATTCCGATCGTGTGTGGGCTTCATCGGACCTTTTTTTTTTCGAAAATTCCGACAGACCTAGAAATAGAACAAGTTTTAAATCTTTCCGATGGACTCAGTTCCTATTGGGAAATACATTAGTCTGTATGCTAGTCCGACGGACCAAGAACGACGCAAGGGCAGCTATTGGCTACTGGCTATTGAACTTCCTTTTTCTAGTCCCGTCGTACGTCATCGCGTTCTAAACGAACGGACTTTGGGGTGATCGTGTGTAGGCAAGTCCGTTTCAGCGGAAGTCCGTCGGAACTCCGTCAGAAAGACCGTCAGACTTTGGTCTGACGGAAAGACCGGTCGCGTGTACGCGGCATTAGAATTTGGATTGGTCAGAAAATGATCGACCGATTCTGTGTGACGAATAGCTGGTTGCTAAGCAGCGGGCCGGTGTGCCGGTCGCCGCGTCCCTAACAACCGAAGACTCAGCAGCTGTCAGCGGGCTTCCCCACTGACAGCTGAAATGTAAGCAAAAGAATTCCGGCAATAAAAAAATCAGAAAAAAACAGTGTGCCCCCCCCCCAAATCCACACCAGGCAACCCCACAATAGGGATAAAACTTTTTTCACGGAAGGGAGTTTGATAAGTCACGCGGCCACTCACTGAAATTAGAAGAAAAGACATTTAACCTTAAACTGCGTAGAGGGTTCTTTACTGTAAGAGCGGCAAGGATGTGGAATTCCCTTCCACAGGCGGTGGTCTCAGCGGGGAGCATCGATAGTTTAAAAAAACTATTAGATAAGCACCTGAATGACCGCAACATACAGGGATATACAATGTAATACTGACATATAATCACACACATAGGTTGGACTTGATGGACTTGTGTCTTTTTTCAACCTCACCTACTATGTAACTATGTATGGATTTTAGGGGTAACTCAACGCCAAAAAAAAAAACGGTGTGGGCCCCCCCCCCAAATCCATACCAGAACCTTATCTGATCATGCAGCCCGGCAGGCCAGGAAGGCTCTCTCACACCCCCCCCCCCGAACCATACCAGGCCTCATGCCCTCAACATGGGGGAGGGTGCTTTAAGGCAGGAGGGTCTCTGTTCCCCTTCACCCCAAAGCACCCTGGTTGGTGTTTGTGGGGGTCTGTGGGCGGGGGGCTTATCGGAATCTGGAAGCCTCCTTTAACAAGGGGGCCCCCAGTACCCCTTCCCATTCCCCAAAAAAAGTGTAAAACGTGAGTAAAGACAAAAGTTTTTTACAATTCCTTTATTAAAAAAAAAAAATGTCCCCGGAAGTAGATCCAAAGTCAATCACGACCCCAAAAAATAAAAAATAAAAACCCTCCGGTCTCATCGAAGGCCCTGCCGTCTGCCTGCTTCGCCATCTGACATTACTTAAATTAACTAAGGGGCGGAGTCGTGTAACTGGGTGACCCCCACCCGTGACGTCATCGACTCAGCATGCTACTGGTCTATTACATTTTATGAGCTTAATAAATGAATAAAATGTAATAAACAAAATGAAATTAAATAAACTAAATGAATTCTGAAACGAATCAATGAAACAAAATTAGTAACATTAGCGAATCTATATGAAAGGAAACACGGTTTTTCTGTTCCGCGCATGTCTACCTGTGACTAGGAACTCCGGTTCTGTGGCCTCATACTGTGGCTGTATTTCTGCAGTGTGGGGGGTGCTTTCTAACTGTGTCCGGGGGGGGGGGGGGGGAGAGATAGGGATCCGTGTTCCTGTTTAGCAGAAAACACAAGATCTCCATCTTCCCCTCTCCCAGAACGGCGGTCTGCCTTGTTTACATAGGCAGACCGCCATTCTGCCTCTCCTGAGAACGATCACGGGGTGTCGGCAAACATTGGGTCAGTCGGACCCGCTGATTGGCTCCCGCTGTGTCCAATCACAGTATATATGCGTGGGGGGGGGTCCAGAAGGGGTTAAAGAACCTATATTTATGCTAATTGCTCATTTTGCTTTGAGATTGAACTGTGGCTTATTTTGAAAACATTTTTACAGAATTGGAATGGCTGATATAAAATCATGCTTTTTGCACCTAGTGAATATTTAAAAATAAGCATTGAGAACTACATGCTAAAAGGTGAATACATAATATTCATACAAGGTGTGTGTTGAAAAATGTTGGTGAATGGTATCAGAAAACAAACAAAACAGAAGATACAAGCAAACTACAGTGGAACCTCGGATTATGAGCATAATCCGTTCCAGGAGTATGCTCGTAATCCAAAGTACTCGCATATCAAAGCGAGTTTTCCCATTAAAGTCAATGGAAACGAAAATAATTAGTTCCGCATTGGCTTCAATGGGATGCAATACCGCATGCGGCCAGAGGCGGGGGAGGCGGAGAGCCTCAGAAACGGCTGAAAAGGCCCGAATACACTTTGGCTGACCTCGGCAAACCTCGGAAAGACATCCTACCCAAGATTTGCCAAGGTGAGCCGTGCTGTACTCGGTCTTTCCGTGCATTTCCGAACATGACGTTCAGCTCTGCTCAGCTCCGGCGCCCCCCCTCAGGCCAAAAGCGGTACTGCACACTACTTTGGCCTGAATCGTGCTTGTTTTGCGAGACAGCACTCGCAAACTGAGTTACGATTTTTAAAAATACAGTGCTCGTATTGCGAAACGCTTGTTAACCGCGTTACTCGCACTCCGAGGTTCCATTGTACCTTTATTGGCCTTCAAAGTAATTGTCATCCTTCACAACACACTATCCGGCACTGGCGTTGTGTTTTCCGTCTGGTTAAACGCGTGGGGGGGTGGCGTCTCCAGCCGGTAGCGACGGCACACGTCGCTGCTCTGGTCCAGGCTCCCTTCCTGTTCCGCGCTCGTACCGTGTGGCACTGGGTGGAGCTTCTTACGGGGGGGTGGGGGTGGCTTGGCGCATATGGGATCCCCATTCATTGCTGGCTGGTCCTCTTGAAGCACGTCCATGTCAGAGGGCACTATTTTCAGCCATCCTGTACTACTCCATATAGGTAAAAACATTCGACCACACTGGCATTTCTGTTATTATCAGTTTGAGTTCTAGTGACCATACCCTTTTTGATACACACTTAAATTACATTTTATTATTGCTACAACCAATATCATTTTACACCACCAGTCTGGTTTATTACCTGCATACCCCATGGGGTTCCCTTGTGCGCCTGGCCTCCCCTCCATGGGCTCTTCCCTCTACTCCCGGACTTGGCTCAATAGGCGGCCTGCAGCCACTGACCTCGCACTTTATTGGCATGTGAGTATCCTATCGGGGATGAGTGATTCTCTCGCTTCCCCTGTATGCATACTTTTTCCCCTAACAATGCACACTATACTTCATTGATTGATCTTTTTTATACATTATTTTTTTAGATTTTGGTGCAAATTGCCCCTAAAGAGTGTTCAATACATGAAACGCGTCGAGCATACGACAGGCATCAAGATAATTCATCAAATTTTTTTTTTTAAGGTCTTTCACATCAACATGGTTTTATCCAGTAGTCTGGTGAATTTGTACATTTCAGTATGTTGTTTTATCATCCAGTTAAGATCTTTGCCCTGCATCATAAGTGGGTTGTTATTTTGTTCACAATGTATCTGCTTTTTTATTTACACTATGTGACTGTTACCTGATATTTGGCTTGTTATCATGTAAGGGCTCTTTCACACGGGGCGGATCAGTCATGATCCGCCCCGTGAACATCCGCTTGCTCAGCGGGGATAGCTCCGCCGATCCCAGCTGAGCAGGAAGATGACAGGTCTGTCTCTGCACACTGTGCAGCGACGGACCTGTCAGAGCGCCGCTCTCCCCTATGGGGGGATCGGATGATGACGGTCCGTAGTGTCCGTCGTCATCCGATCCGATCCGAAAACGGATGGAAAAGTAGGTTTTTCCTCCGTTACACTTTTCGGATCGGAGCAGGTCGGATGTCAGCGGACATGTCACCGCTGACATCCGACGCTCCATAGGGATACATGTATGTCCGTTTTTCATCCGAAAACGGAAGGATGAAAAACGGACATACGGATCCCCCGTGTGAAAGAGCCCTTACTCCTTTTTTTTTCCAATAAATTATTCTTTTCAATGTTGACTGATCCTTTGGCCCCACTTACTCACCTCATTCAAAGTCCCACAACTCTTCTTTTTTTTATATTTATGTTAATTGCTCATTTTGCTTTGAGATTGAACTGTGGCTTATTTTGACAACATTTTTACAGAATTGGAATGGCTGATATAAAATCATGCTTTTTGTACCTAGTAAAAATTTAAAAATAAGCATTGAGAATTACATGCTAAAAGGTGAATACATAATATTCATACGAGGTGTGTGTTGAAAAATGTTGGTGAATGGTATCAGAAAACAAAAAAAAAAGAAGATACAAGCAAACTACCTTTATTGGCCTTCAAAGTAATTGTCATCCTTCACAACACGCTTTTGGCAACGTTCATAAAGCTTCTGGAAACGATCAGGCCTCTTAAGGAATCGATGCGCAGAACCGCTGTCACACATTCTTGGATTGCCGCCACGTCCGCAAAATGAACGTCCTCCGTGATGTTCTTCTTGGACTTTTGCAGGCATTCTATATCGATTGCCTCTTGGATTCCAGATGGAACTGGTAGCACTAGGCCTCATCCCCTGTGACAAAGGTTGGCAGAAAGGATGGATCCTGGTCACACATGATAATTCAATCTTCAAAGGTTTCCATCCGTTCTGATTTCTGTTCTTCTGTCAGCTTGTGCGGCACAAACCGGGAACAGGCCTTCTGCTTACCCAAATCTTCGTGGACGATGGTGCGCACCATCCCCTTGCTAATGCCCAATCCTCCACCATCAATCACAGAGTCAGTCGCTGATCTTGTGTTTGTCGACAGCCGACCTGAACGCGGCTCATCCTCAGTCCTGTTACAAAGCTGTTTGTCGTAAACACATTTTCTGCTCATGGCTTCCGTCCCGTACGCTTCCACCAACATTTCATGTGTCTCCATTGCCGTTTTCCCCAATTTGTAGCAGAACTTGATGTTCACTCGTTGCTCCATTGCACTGTGACCCTACCTTTCACACTTACTTCGTTTCTACTGCCTGCAGCAGGTTTACCCTGAAGGACATGTGTACTCCATGCTAGATGGCTCTTCTCGATGTCTATACGGATAGCCATGTGCATCTGCGTGCACCTGGCCCATGTTGCTGTTGAGATATTGGGCCAAACTTTTTAGACACACCTTGTATGTAGTATTTCATACCAACTTGGCAAAAGCACACTAAAACTGAAAATTACTTATCAATAATTACCGTAATTTTCCTTTCCTGATGGACTCCATGGCAGAATACGTGTGGGTTTAGCGCCACTTCTATTATTACCCTATAGGACTCCACTCCCATAAATCTTTGCTCCGAGCCAGCGGCCATGTTCTTTTTTTTTTGTCCTCCTCCGAAGCACCTAGTTGGTGGTCCTCCTTCCCGAAGAGTCTCCTTCTATGATCAGGACCAGCCGAGCTGTTACCCCATGCCCTAGTGTCTCCCTTGGTTGAAGCCATCAGAGAAGCTTTAAATTGGGAAACTCCAGTGGCCGCCCCTTCCAAACAGAGGAAGTATTTTAAGCAATTGAAGAAGGAACATGTCAATTTCCAGTTTCTTATTGAGCTGGGTGAAGTCATCACGGATGAGTGGGGCAAAGTGGAGAAAAAGAACTCCATGCTGTCAAAAGTGCTGAAGCTTTATCCCTTAAAAGAGGAAGAGGTTAAGCATTTGGAATTGGCTCCCCTGGTGGATGTAGCCGTGATGAGGCTGGTTAAGCATGTGACCTTTCCCCTGGAAGAGACGTTCTCTTTCAAGGATGCCTTGGATAGGCGGATCAATTCTGAGCTTAAATGGGTCTACCTGACAGCAGGTATGACCTGCAAGCCATCCTTAGCTCTGGCTGCAATGTTAAAAGCCATGGAAGTCTGGACAGATAACGTGGATGAGACGCTTGGGAACGTCTCCGAAGAATTGGCCAAGAGTTCGTCCATCCAGGAGCTGAGATTAGCATCTTCCTTTCTAGGGGAGGCTTCTATCGATATCATCTGCCTAGTGGCTCGGGTTATGCTTTGAGCCGTCACCGCAAAGCGTGCCCCGTGGCTCCGCCCGTGGATGGCTGACCCGGCATCTAAACAGGTGTGGCGCCAAATTCCCTTTGAGGGGTCTTCCCTTTTTGGGAATAAGTTGAATAATGTCAAAACCCAGGCCACCAGGGAGGTAAGTTGGGGTTCCATTTTATAAATTCTAAAAGCCGAGAGGCGAGCATTCAGGTCATGTGACCGCTGTGACTGGCTGTCACAGCGGTCACATGATTGGATTGCTCCCGATCGTAAGTGTGAATTGGGAGCTTACCGATCCCCGCCGGCTACTGTGCTAGGAGTGTGCAGGGAGCGCACTCTCACAGGTGGAAGGAAAGAAAATCACTCAATTCTCCTATGAACACTGACTGCAACAATGCCTCCCGCAGAGCTATTGCATTCTGCTGGAGGCGAGCCTTCCAGTGATTTCTGCTAGCGGTTATAGCCGCCGGCAGTAATCACATGTATAAAATCCAACAGGCCAGTTGTACTCAAGTTGATCGATGGATCAACTTGTTTACAACCAGCCTGCCCATAGATAGATCTAATCACGGCCGATCCCTGCTGAACCGGCCAAGATTGATCCATTTATGGTCAGCTTAAGTTAAAGATTTTGCAGATGCTAAGTGCAGGAAGATAGACAGTGGGGTTAATTTGCTAAAACCAGAGAGTGCAAAATCTGGTGAAGTTCTGCATAGAAACCAATCAGCTTACAGATTTTTTTTTGTCACAGCTAAATTGAACAAACTGAAGTTAGAAGCTGATTGGCTACCATGCAGAGCTGCACTAGATTTTCCAGACTCTCCAGTTTTAGTAAATCAACCACTATGTCTTCTTCGGCACCTAACATATTTTTTTAGAACAAATGCGGTTTATCAATCATTTCAGTTCACTTTTTTATCCGTCATATAATGTAATTTCTGTGTTGAGGGGACCCCGAACTTGAAGTGCCCCGGTCCCCCCCAACTTCTAAATCCAGCACTACCAAGAGTTCCTTGAGCAATGAACATTTTCTGCCTCTCAGATATGTAGCCACTGATACCAATGATCTTTTTAGCTATCTGTAAGGGGGGCATCCTTCCTTCTGACCACCAATAATAAGAATAATTCCCATTGCCCACCAGGCTAATATACTGTGAGCTGTAGACATTGTAATTATTCAGAGATTCCTTGAAAAATTTAAGATATTTCAAGGGTTTCTCCCATGTTAAAAATGTCAAGAAAGGCTGTTCTAGGTGAAATCCTCAAATATACAGTGCCTTGCAAAAGTATTCACACCCCTTGGCTTTTTACTTATTTTGTTACATTACAGCCTTTAGTTCAAGGTTTTTTTTTAATATGAATTCTATGTGATGGATCCGAACACAATAGTCTAAGTTGGTGAAGTAAAATTAGAAAAATATATACATAAAACTATTTTTCAGTAATAAACAACTCATAATTGGCATGTGCGTATGTATTCACCCCCTTTGTTATGAAGCCCATAAAAAGCTCTGGTGCAACCAATTACCTTCAGAAGTCACATAATTAGTGAAATGATGTCCACCTGTGTGCAATCTAAATGTCACATGATCTGTCATTACATAGACACACCTTTTTGAAAGGCCCCAGAGGCTGCAACACCTAAGCAAAAGGCACCACTAACCAAACACTGCCATGAAGACCAAGGAACTTTCCAAACAAGTAAGGGACAATGTTGTTGAAAAGTACAAGTCAGGGTTAGGTTATAAAAAAATATCCAAATCTTTGATGATCTGTAGGAGCACCATCAAATCTATCATACCCAAATGGAAAGAACATGGCACAACAGCAAACCTGCCAAGAGATGGCCGCACAAACAAACCTCACGGACCGGGCAAGGAGGGCATTAATCAGAGAGGCAGCACAGAGACTTAAGGTAACCCTGGAGGAGCTGCAGAGTTCCACAGCAGAGACTGGAGTATCTGTACATAGGACCACAATAAGCCCTACGCTCCATAGAGTTGGGCTTTATGGCAGAGTGGCCAGAAGAAACCATTACTTTCAGCAAAAAACAAAATGGCACGTTTTGAGTTTGTGAAAAGGCATGTGGGAGACTCCCAAAATGTATGGAGGAAGGTGCTCTGGTCTGATGAGACTAAAATTGAACTTTTTGCCCATCAAAGAAAACGCTATGTCTGGTGCAAAGCCCAACACATCACATCACCCAAAGAACACCATCCCCACTGTGAAACATGGTGGTGGCAGCATCATGCTGTGGGGATGTTTTTCAGCAGTCAGGACTGGGAAACTGGTCAGGGTTGAGGGAAAGATGGATGGTGCTAAATACAGGGATATTCTTGAGCAAAACCTGTACCACTCTGTGTGTGATTTGAGGCTAGGACGGAGGTTCACCTTCCAGCAGGACAATGACCCCAAACACACTGCTAAAGAAACACTTGAGTGGTTTAAGGGGAAACATGTAAATGTGTTGGAATGGCCTAATCAAAGCCCAGACCTCAATCCAATAGAAAATCTGTGGTCAGACTTAAAGATTGCTGTTCACAAGCGCAAACCATCCAACTTGATGGAGCTGGAGCAGTTTTGCAAGGAGGAATGGGCAAAAATCCCAGTGGTAAGATGTGGCAAGCTCATAGAGACTTATCCAAAGCGACTTGGAGCTGTGATAGCCGCAAAAGGTGACTCTACAAAGTATTGACTTTAGGGGGGTGAATAGTTATGCACATTGACTTTTTCTGTTATTTTGACCTATTTGTTGTTTACTTCACAATAAAAAAAAAAAAAAAAAATCTTCTAAGTTATGGGCACGTTCTGTAAATTAAATGATGTAAATCCTCAAACAATCCATGTTAATTCCAGGTTGTGAGGAAACAAAACACGAAAAATGCCAAGGGGGGGTGAATACATTTTGCAAGGCACTGTAATATATGAATAGTTACACGGTCCAAGCTGGGTCAATGTAAATATGTATAAAATATCTATACTTGGAATTCTTTAATAATTTTACCATAGATCCCAGACTTTGGAAAGAATTTGTGTGGTCTTTGTTTTTATTCATATTATTAATAATCGTGGACATGATCCATAAGGACCATTGCGAGGTAAAACCAAGAAATGTACCGTTGGACCTGCAGAAAATGAACATTTAAAAATGAGGGGAGGGAGAAACAAACAAGCAGACAAACTCTTTTGCCTACCATATTGTAGTATGGTACAAAATTCAACTGCGCTTTTTTGTTTAAAGTCTTTGCAATACATTTCGCTGATATGGAGGTGGTCTAAAATGTATTTTTTTAATTCAGTCTTTTTTTTTCAGAATTTCTTTCACTTGTTTTTCTATCTCTCGTTCTTCTGCGTTTTCTGCACATTATTTTCTGAACATTTTGCAGCACCTCCATGTTGTTTTCCACTCTGCTGCGCTGTGTTGACTTTGAAGTTGAGCAGTTGAATTTTTATTTCACTATAAAAAAAATCCCCATCTGTTTTTTATTTTTAATTTGCTAGTAAATCAGAGCCTTTCATTACAGCCCACTCTGCCTTTTCATAAAAGCAAATTTCTTTTTTTTTTTTTCCCCTTTTAACCACAATGTTTAAGATGAAGCTGAATTAAACTTTGTAATTTATTTTATGGAAGGAACATACTTCATTTTTATGATATTTGTGATTTTTTTCCCCCTCTGTGTTTTGCTATTTTGTACAGCACTTTCTTCTTGCCATGTTGCAGCAACAGACCGTTTGAAGAGTTTGCAATGCTGTTCTTGAATAACAATTGATATGCAGATTCATAATTCTGTAATCCAAGCAGATATAAAAGACAACAGGTTAATGGAGCTCTAAAATCATTAATGCATCCTGAGGCATTTTTGATATATGTATTCTATTTAAAGTTGAACCTTGGAATAATCAAATATTGTCCAACACTAAGTTCACACCTATGCGTTTTTTTAATGCGCTTTGCAATTTGCAGAAACGCACTACAGTCCATCTAACATGGTTTCTTAGGCGTTTTTCAGACGAGGCATTTTTGGAAAGGGTCAGACCTTTCTTCCCGCAGCAGATTGCGTTTTTGCATGTAATAGACTTCAATAGACTTCATATTGCCGGTAGACATGTGCACTGCCAAAAAAATGTGTACGTTTTCTTTTTATTTTCTTCTTTTTTTTTTTTTTCTTTGTTTTTCGGGTCATTCGCAATGATTGCAATTCTTAAATTCATAAATTCGTAAATTCATAAATTTGTAAATTCAAAAATTTGTAAATTCATAAATTCAAAAATTTGTAAATTCATAAATTTGTAAATTCAAAAATTTGTAAATTCAAAAATTCGTAAATTCAAAAATTCGTAAATTCAAAAATTTGTAAATTCATAAATTCGCAAATTCAAAAATTCATAAATTTGTAAATTCAAAAATCTTAAAAATCCGAAAATAAGAAAGAAAATCCTCAAAATTCTAAATATTAGCTAACTAATAATAACTAACTATTAAATTATAGGTATTGGAATACAACAACCATCTATTCTTTACATTTATTTTAAATAAGGATATTTTATTCTATACAAAAATGGTTAGATCTAAGACCAGTTGGCTGGTTTTGAGTTGATTGGAATCCATAAGCATTCCTTTGTATAATATGCACCATTAATTTAGCACCTTCCTAATATGGCTGCTAGTTAGGTTAGGCAAATTTCGTTCTTGTGGCTCTCCTGCAATCGGTTGAGCAGCCTGTGATAGCTTTGGGCTCTTCTAGGCTTTACTGGCTGCAGGTTTGATCGCTTCCCTCTGCCTTCTGGAGGAGTCTACAACGTAGTGGTCTGAATGTAGCCAATCAGCAGCTGCATATTGATGTTGTCTCAGCTAATCCCCAGGGATTGGTGCCCAGATAGAGGTTGGGGGGGGGGGGTGAGCATAAATAGTCTGTAGCCTGGAGCTGCCCTGTTCTTGTCCAGGAGAAGTTCGCAGCCTGGAGAGCTACTGCCCTCTCGGACAGCCCATGTGACAATTACTAGGAGCTCATCAAGGTCCCAGCTACGCTAAGCTGAGGGGCCTATTTTGCTGAGGAACTCTGAAGCTAAAGAAGGGGGATTGCACCTGGGATCTGGTCTGGGAAGTCCACTTAGGAAATGTCTGCCTGACAATGTAGGGTGGCATTGAAATTCTCAAGGACTTGTGAGTACAGACCTGAGTGCAGCATCTGGTTGACTGTTGCTGGATGCCTGGCTGCCGTTGCACCGATTCGGGAAGAACCTGGGACAAATCTAGCAGCCCTTGCGGGGGTGTACACTATATCAATGAGAATCAAAAAAAATATTTTACTTAAATTGGATCGCAAGCTGCTCTTTAATTCAAATTTCTGTTTTGTTAACAGTTTTCTCCTTTGACTGCTTAAAAGCAAAATAAAAGCTTATTTACTGAAGCTTAATTTTTTAAGAGCATTTAAACATAATATTTATGCATTTAATAAACAGTGTTAAATGGTTGCTCACTTTATTTGCAAGCTAGTGTATTTATTTCTATATTTCCTATTGCTCCTGCTTTAAATTAAGGTTGAAATTTATTTCTGGATGAGTCTGTTATTGTGTACATATTCCTTTCATTTGGTTAAGGGATCTCGGAAATGACTGCATCTCTAAAGACCGGAGGATCTGTGGCATCCTTTACCTTGGCCCCCACGTCTGTTCTGAATCTGGGATCTCGTTAGTTAGCTAATAACCTTCTGCATTTTGCTCACAGTGCCCCTACCCTGGATGAGCCATTCTAATTTCATTATGTTCATATTATATATTCTTATGTAATGCCAGAATTGAATTTTACAGTGAAAATGTAAAGCTATTCTCAGGATTTGTGTGAAAAATATTGCATAATGGAGAATGTGTTGATCGTCGATGCCTATACTTCCTGTTCAGGGCCAGGACAAGGAGTGGGCACAGGGCAGTCTTTAATATTAATTTGACCCTGGGCAAACATTTTCTAAAAACTAGAACTCTTTGATATATCTTCTAGAATTAAAAATCCCCCTGAAGAAGACCAGAAATGAAAGAGTCGAAATGCATCAGGGTATTCATGTGGCTAGAAATTTCACAATGTATTTGATAAACTATGGTTTCCTTGGTGTATTGTTTGCCATTGGCGATGGCTCTTGTTTGGTGTTTGTTGTCTGTGTCGCTAACCACAACATACTTTTTTAAACTTACTGTTCAATTGTATTTATTCTTTGTTTGAATAAAATATTTTTAATTACTCATTTTTCTAATAAACGTTTTCACTGCTAAAAAAAACCCCTGGGAAACTCTTCCGTTGTCAGCTAATAACCTTCTGCATTTTGTTCACAGCGCCTCTACCCTGGAAGATCCATTCTAATTTTACATTAGAATTGAATTTTACAGTGAAAATGTAAAGCTATTCTCAGGATTTGTGTGAAAAATATTGCATGATGGAGAATGTGTTGATCGTCGATGCCTATACTTCCTGTTCAGGGCCGGGACAAGGGGTGGGCACAGGGCAGTCTTTAATATTTAACCCGGGGCAAACATTTTCTTAGGCCCATCCGAACTCACTTATCAACTATTTGCAGGCAGCTTGGGCTCAAGGGGCAATTGCTTTGGGTCCCACAACAATGACTGGGCCCGGGGCAGTTGCCCCTTTTTCCCTGCATTAAAGATGGGCAGGAGGGGAAGCTGCCCCGGGCGCAGACGAGCAAGGGGGCATAGAACAGACGCAGGGTAGTACACCCATTCTAAAGCATGTATTAACAGTGGGGGAGGGGGTTGCAATTCTGTATCTTTGCCCTGGGCACTGAAAGACACTGTCCCAGTACTGTTCCTGTTTATAGTCTGCTTGTGGGCAGGTTGAACCAGTCAGTTAGGTGGTGTCCTGGGCCAGCGAGGTGGGAGTTAATTCTCTTTTTGCTTCCTTGGTCTTTTTGGTGGGCTCTGCTCCAGGTCCAGCCCACTTATCCTGTAGCATATAAATTGAAACAGGAGTCCGGTAAGAGTGGTCATCCCCTAGAGACAGTTGGGGAGAAGAGAACCAATAGAGTTCCAGTGCATTTGTGGGTTGTGAGACTCAAGGGTGTTGAGACAATGGGACCTGTAGGGGATGAAGACAGACAATGAGACTCAGGGGACGAAGACAGAGGATGAGACCCGTAGGGGATAAGGAAAGAGGATGAGACCCGTAGGGGATAAGGAAAGAGGATGAGACCTGTAGGGGATAAGGAAAGAGGATGAGACCCGTAGGGGATAAGGAAAGAGGATGAGACCCGTAGGGGATAAGGAAAGAGGATGAGACCCGTAGGGGATAAGGAAAGAGGATGAGACCTGTAGGGGATAAGGAAAGAGCATGAGACCCCTAGGGGATAAGGAAAGAGGATGAGACCTGTAGGTGATAAGGAAAGAGCATGAGACCCATAGGGGATGAAGACAGACAATGAGACCCATAGGGGATGAAGACAGACGATAAGACCCGTAGGGGATGAAGACAGACGATGAGACCCGTAGGGGATGAAGAAAGATAATAAGACCCATAGGGGATGAAGACAGACAATGAGACCCGTAGGGGATGAAGACAGACGATAAGACCCATAGGGGATGAAGATATATGATGAGACCCATAGGGCATAAAGAAAGACAATAAGACCCATAGGGGATGAAGAAAGTCGATGAGACCCGTAGGGGATGAAGACAGACAATGAGACCCATAGGAGATGAAGACAGACGATGAGACCCATACGGGATGAAGACAGCAATGAGACCCGTAGGAGATGAAGACAGACGATGAGACCCGTAGGGGAGAAGAAAGACAATAAGACCCATAGGGGATGAAGACAGACAATGAGACCCGTAGGGGATGAAGACAGACTATGAGACCCGTAGGGGATGAAGAAAGTCGATGAGACCCGTAGGGGATGAAGACAGACAATGAGACCCATAGGAGATGAAGACAGACGATGAGACCCATACGGGATGAAGACAGACAATGAGACCCGTAGGGGATGAAGACAGACGATGAGACCCGTAGGGGAGAAGAAAGACAATAAGACCCATAGGGGATGAAGACAGACGATGAGACCCGTAGGGGATGAAGACAGATGATGAGACCCATAGGGGATGAAGACAGACAATGAGACCCGTAGGTGATGAAGACAGATAATGAGACCCGTAGTGGATGAAGACAGACGATGAGACCCGTAGGGGAGAAGGTTGCTCGCTATACAGCACAGGGAAAGGAATTGGGTTAGGGTATTTTTTTAATGTGATTGCTTTGTTTAACCATTTCCCACCCTGTCTATAGTAAAATAATGGACAGACGGGACTTTTGTCATTCCGAACGCAATCTGTCACCGGCTGTGTCCACCGGACACCGCCAATGACCGATCACTGTACCGAACCATGTGTTCATGGTGACCAATCACAGCAGATCACATAACAGTTCTAAACAATGGATGGCTTCCTTTCATGCCATCCATTGTATACAATTGTGTTGCTAGCTGTGATTGGTCACAGTGATCACATTGTACAGATGTACAGGGTCAATCACAGCCCATCTGTGCTATATAATTAGCAGTGTCCAATCACAGCTAATCTCAATAGTAAACACTGGATGAATCAATCTCATTCAGTAAAATGGTTGCTTGTACCAATGAAATTCATTGGTTTAAGCAATAATAGTGTGTAAAAAAAAAAAAATACGGATCACTTTCCACTGTGTCCCACTTCACACTGTATTTCTCTGATCACAGTGTGTTAAAAAAATGTAAAAATAAACAGTATATTAAAAAAAGTTTTTTTACATTTCTTAATTTTCCAAAAAATTGTGACAAAAAATTACAACTTAAAAAAATATGCCATGCATCTTACTAAATACCTTGTGGGGTCTATTTTCCAAAAAGGGGTCATTTGGGGGATATCTGTACCGTCCTGCTGTTTTCGGGCGTCAAGAAATGATATAGCCCGTCAGTACATCAGGATTGATCGATTTTCAGATAGTTTCTGGATTCTATAACTTTCCTACAGACTAAATAATAAACACCGATTTTGGGCTATTTTCACCATATAAATGTAGCAGAATACGTTTTGGCATAAATGTATGAAGAAAGATTATTTATTTGCAAATTTGTATAAAAGAAACAAAGAAAAACATTTTTTTGTTTTTTTCCAAATTTTAAATCTTTTTTTTTTTTGTTTATTTAGTAAAAAATATTTGTGTGAAAACAATGATAAAAATGTAATTTGGGTACAGTGTTACATGACTGCGCAATTGTCATTCAAAGTGTGACAGCGCTGAAATATGAAAATTTACCTGGGCAGCAAGGGGGTGAAAGTGCTTTGTATTTTTATTTTATTTCCTTTAATTTTTTTTTTTTTTTACACTGTACCTTTAATATTTTTATCTTATATTTTATCAACTTTTTTTTATCAACTGAAGCGGTTAATAATGATTTAATTTAGGGGTAGACAACACTTTGAGGTTGATTTACTAAAAGGTCAAAATCTTGTGGGGCTGTGCACAAAGTCGCTTCCCATGGGGGGGCACAGACATTGACACAGACAGCGGGACTTTCCCAACCCCCCCCCCCCTTGCTACCTCGTCACTGGCTTTGATTGACAGCATTGGGAGCCAATGGCTTCTGGTGCCCCAGCAAAGCCAGCAAGACCCGGAAGTGAGGGGAGAGAAGATCTGCAGACGTGCACGGCGCTGGATCAAATGAGGGCTCAGGTAAGTATAAGGTGGGGTTGAGGGGGGATGCTAATACCTAAACATTTTTTACCTTAATGCAAGGAGTGCATTAAGGTAAAAAAATGTTTAGGCTTAACAACCACTTTAACCACTTCAGCCCCGACCAGGCCATTTTTTGCGATGCGGCACTGCGTCACTTCAACTGACAATTGGGCGGTTGTGCGACCCTGTACACAAATGAAATTGAAGTCTTTTTTTTCCCCCCCACAAATGGAGCTTTCTTTTGGTGGTATTTGATCACCTCTGCAGTTTTTATTTTTTTTGCGCTATAAAAACAAAAAAAGAGCGACAATTTTGAAAAAAAAAAGACAATATTTTTTTACTTATTTTGCTGTAATAAATATCCAAAAAAATTATAATTTCTTCATCACCTTAGGCCGGTACGTATTCTTCTACATATTTTTTGGTAAAAAAAAATTAATATTAATTGGTTTGCGCAAAAGCTATAGCGTCTACAAAATATATAGAAGGAAAAACACAATGGGGGTTATTTACGAAAGGCAAATCCACTTTGTACTACAAGTGCAAACTACAAGTGCAAAGTGCACTTGAAATTGCACTGAAAGTGCACTTGGAAGTGCAATTGCTGTAATTCTGAGGGGTAGATCTGAAATGAGGGGAAGCTCTGCTGATTTTGTCATCCAATCATGTGCAGGCTAAAATGCTGTTTTTTATTTTCCTTGCATGTCCCCCTCGGATCTACAACGATTACACTTCCAAGTGCACTTTCAGTGCAATTTCAAGTGCACTTTGCACTTGTAGTTCTCACTTGTAGTGCAAAGTGGATTTGCCTTTCGTAAATAACCCCCAATGGGTGAGCCCCCAAAGATGCATAATCCAAATGTATACTAAAAAATAGAAAGTTTCCCCAGGGGTTTTTTAGCAGCAGAGAATTTGTACAAAAGTAGTTGATATAAAAAGTAATTTATTAACAGACAATGATAATTTCAAATGAACAATGATAAATCAATATAGCGTCTACAAAATAGGGGATATATTTATGGCATTTTTATTATTATTATTATAATTTTTTTACTAGTAATGGCAGTGATCTGCGATTTTTTAGCGGGACTGCGACATTGCGGCGGACAGATCGGGACACTTTTGACACTTTTTTGGGACCCGTGACATTTATACATCGATCAATGCTAAAAATAGCCACTGATCACTGTATAAATGACACTGGCAGGGAAGAGGTTAACACTAGGGGGCGATCAAGGGGTTAAGTCTTCCCTAGGGAGGTGTTTCTAACTGTGGGGGGAGGGGACTGACTGGAGGAAAAGAGAGAGATCTCTGTTCCTGATTACTAGGAACAGCAGATCTCTCTCTCTCTCTACTCCCCTGACAGAATGGGGATCTGTTTGTTTACCTTGACAGATCCCCGTTCTGGCTCTCTCAGGAGCGATCGCGGGTCGCATAACAACGGCGGCTGGTCGGCTAGAGGTACATTGAAGAAGCTGAAGTCAGAAGCAGATTGGCTGCCATACACAGCTGCACCAGATTTTTCACTCTCCAGTTATAGTAAATCAACCCCATTGCTACATTGTTGTAATTGATGTTTGCATTTAAAACCCGGTAGAGTAGGCTCAACTATAATGCTGGGAGTTTTTCTGGCTGAATTTATTACTGAAATAATATTGATACAATGAGGATGTCAGTGGATGATGAGTGTTTTCACTATAAACTACTTTAACATGTGGTGCAATTGTCCCTTTAAATAAAACCCGGAAGCAGGGTTGCTAACCGCCAGTAAATTTACTGACAGTTTGTAAAAATCAGTGATTTTTTTTTTTACAACTGCCAGTAAATATCAGGAGCTGATCATTTCATGCTGTGTTGACTTTTTAAGTGTAAATCAAGCAAATTACTTTGTTATAGGTATTGTCAGTGTTTACATATCATGTTTATACTGTTCAAATATTCACTGTGTTAAGCCTCGTACACTCGATCGGATTGTTCGCCAACAAAACCGTGGAATTTTGTCCAAAGGGCGTTGGCCCAAACTTGTCTTGCATAAACACGGCCACACAATTGTTGGCCAACAAATAGGAACGTAGTGACGTACTACGTGGTTTTTCAGTTCTTTGGCCCCACCCTTTGGGCTCCTTCTGCTAATTGCGTGTTAGCAGAAGTTTGGTGAGTGTTGATTCGCGCTTTTCATTTCGCGCTTTTCATTTTGCGCTTTTCAGTTCGTTTTTGAACGGCCGTTCGTCAGCCAGACAGGTTGCGGAATCGGAGGAGATAATCTGTTATTTATTATTGGCCTTGGAGTTATTGCTTTGACATTATTTTTTTGGTTGAATAATAATGATTTGATTTGGTATATTTTCTATATTTTTGGATGCATAGAATGCACTTTTTGGTTGAGTTCTATTGGCAGATAACATGTCTAATTTTATTTGTTTTCTTTTTTTAATGCACAATAAAAAAAATAGTGTAGAATAATACTTGGCTATGTGTTTTACTTCAAATGACAGTTTGGGAGTCGGCAGTTACATTTAAATAAATACAATGTAAAATTAACAAGGGACACCAACATAGTTGTATCTTTGAGCCTAAAAACTACGGGATAATGGTGTTGTGGTAACTTGCCCAAAAAAACAAAAAAAACAAAAAAACATTATATTATTATTCTTGATATCACTAAAAAAAGAAAAATCCTTTGAAAATTCGTTTGCAATAACTCCATCAGTATCACCAGCAAAGCAGCTTCATTATTATCCCATTAAAGAAGAAGAGAATTGTGCGCTGCATTTCAACATTTCATAATTTTCCGCGTCACGAATGTTAATTCTCCATTACGAACGCTAGTTTACAAGACCGACCGCTTCCGGCTCCTCCTTGCTTCCGAGCATGCGTGATTGTACTTTGGACTTTTGTCCGACGGACTTGTGTACACATGATCAGAAAATCCGACAACAGACATTTGTCCGTGGAAAATTTTAAAACCTGCCATCCAACATTTGTCCGCGGAAAATCCGAAACAATTGTCCGATGGAGCGTACACACGGTCGGATTTACCGCCAATAGCCTGACATCACACATTTCCGGTCGGAAAGACCGATCGTGTGTACGAGGCTTTAGTTTTCAATAGGAGTTCTGTAATTTCTCTGCCAGTAAAAAAAAAAAGTGCTCTGCCGGTAAATGTCCCATGTTTTGTCCGTAATAAATGCTGCGGGAGGTTGACCCTGCCTGGAAGGTGCGTTGTGTGACTTTAGAGGTTGGCGATATGCGTTATGTATAATAATCTCATACTGCCGCAGTGGCCCAAACTGGTATCATCATTTCTCCATCAATGGTGTGACAATTACCTGCCACTCAGTGTTACCATTTTGCTCTACGCTGCCTGACAGTTCTGCCGAGTCAGGGTCTTGTCACCAGAATCTCTAATGTTATAGATGTAAATAGCCGGAATATTCTGTAAGTGAGATGCACGCCAGGGAGCTCGGAAAAACCTGCGCTCAGCCGAAAATGTGCAAAGAAAAAAAAAACACTTAAAGAATAAATAAACCCAAGAGCAGAAATTTAAAGTTGAACATCAGACAAGCAAACTGCCATTTAAACACTATATTGCCAAAAGTATTGGGACGCCTGCCTTTACACACACATGAACTTTAATGGCATCCCAGTCTTAGTCTGTAGGGTTCAATATTGAGTTGGCCCACCCTTTGCAGCTATAACAGCTTCAACTCTTCTGGGAAGGCCGTCCACAAGGTTTAGGAGTGTGTCTATGGGAATGTTTGACCATTCTTCCAGAAGCGCATTTGTGAGGTCAGGCACTGATGTTGGACAAAAAGGCCTGGCTCACAGTTTCCATTCGAATTCATCCCAAAGGTGTTCTATCGGGTTGAGGTCAGTTCCTCTACCCAAAACTCGCTCATCCATGTCTTTATGGACCTTGCTTTGTGCAAGAAATGGTGGCAGGTGGGTGGGGCCAGGCCTAAAGTTTAAAGAAAAATAAAGAGACGAAAAAAAAAAGTGCCAATTTAAATTGCAGAGGGCCCTACCCTCTAGGTGCACCTAGCCTTAGATGATCCAGAGCACATGTGTCAAACCCTCCAGGCCATTTCATGTGACCCTTGCGCTTCTCCTGCAGCTGTGGCACCCCACTAATCATCACTCCCTCCTTGTCTCAGCAGTTGGCAGCAGAGAGGAGGACAGAACTCCTCTGCCAGATCCTCCGCTTTTCTGTGCAGCCACGGAGAGGCTCATCTCTGCCCCCCCCCCGCCTTCCCTCCTCCCCCTGTCTCAGCAGTCAGCAGCAAAGAGGAGGACAGGACTCCTCCTACAGATCCTGCACCTCACAGTGCAGCCGCAGCACCACCTTGTCTCTGCCTCCCCTGGCCTCAGCATTCAGTAGACCCGCCTTGGGTCCTCCTCTAGACTCTGCACTTTCTAATTCCCACAGTTCCACCCCAACTTCTTCCCGGTGCAGCACAAGGTAAGGGGGGGTGCACTGTGATGTAAGGGAGGGTGAGGGACTCTTGACGTCTGATGGTGGGGGGGGGGGGGGACCTGGCTCTGGACATCTAATCTTACAGAATAAACCAGCCCTCTGAGGGCAACCATATTGCTGATGTGGCCCACAATGAAATTGAGTTTGACAGCCATGCTCTAGAGCAGGGGTCTCCAAAGGGCCTTGGGGCCAGATGCGGCCCTTTGCTTACCCTAATCTGGCCCCTGGGGCAATGTTCCATCCACTGACACCAGTAGTGGGGCATCATTCTTGTTGCTGACACCAACCATGGGGCACTATTCCTCAAACTGACACCATCAAAAGAGCACAGTTCCTTCCATTGGCACCAATGATGGGGCACTAGTCCTCCCATTAATACCAAAGACATGGTATTGTTTACGCCCATTGGACACCTGGACATTTTCTATTTCTAAATCACTCTACTCCAGCCCCCCTAAATCTAAAGGACTGTAAACTGGCCCTTTGCTTAGAAAGTTTGGAGACCCCTGCTCTAGAAGGTGAAGGTCCACTGTAAGGTCGTCCTCTCACCTGCACAGTAAGGAAGGCAAATAGTCAGAAAGGGAGGCAAACACTCACCCAGGTTTCTTTTTTTTAAATAAAAGGTGTAGATTCGTTCAGGAGATTGGAATGAGCAAAGCTTTTTGCCCTTGCCCAGAACTCATCTTTAAGACTTACTAAACAGCATTTCCAGTACCCAGATGCAGCCAGGCAAGGAAAGGAAAGTTTCGCTGCTGTGAATATTCAGACCATCCAGGGACACCATGTGAAGGATGATGCAGATGAAGCAAGGACGCTAATTTATCTTACCCTCTTTCATTACCCTGGAGGAATGGAGCGGACCGCGTTACAATAACGCCGTGAAATTTAAACAATGGAAACTTATCATGTGGTCATGATTTGCAGGATATTGTGACATTCATTGTCCTAAAAACCTTCACAGAAATTGTGCTGAACCTGGAAACTATATCTGAGGTGCATCATATTAATAGTTAAAGGGGAACCTCCCGGGAACTTCAGATTTTATTTGTCCAGATTTGGATGTGAGAAAGGCTATATCTTCTGTGTCTGTGTGATTATTGGGGTATTCTTCTCACTTTCTGTGTGGTGACCTGCACAGGAACCGGGGGGGGGGGGGGGAGGGGGCACTAAATGAAATTCTAAATTTTGCATGCATTAATTTCTATTTGATATTTATTGTGGCACCCTCCTACCCTGTTTTCCCGAAAATAAGACCTAGCGTGATTGTCGGTGATGGCTGCAATATAAGCCCTACCCCCCAAATAATCCCTACCCTGTTTCCCCGAAAATAAGCCCTACCCTGAAAAATAAGACCTACAAGGACTTTAACTAGGGCTTATTTGGGGGGTAGGGCTTATATTGCAGCCATCACCGACAATCACGCTAGGTCTTATTTTCGGGGAAACAGGGTAGTTGTCGCGTACCTGATAGGGGACTGAAATAATGAGGTTGGCCTCTCTTGCACCCCCAGCCCAGGCCACGCTGAAAGTGGAACAGGGGACGCTGAGGGATAGTGTCAGGGATCTGCTGTGACCAGACGGAGGTCCTTCTGATCATCTGTATTGACCCGGCTCTGTTTGGCTTACCTGATTTCTCCAACGCTGACCTTGGCTTGCCTTGACCCTACTATAAGGACTTCCTTGCTGACAACCTGTTGCCGACCTCTGCCTGTTCATCTGACTTATTTCCTGTGTTTGACCCGGCTTGTCTCACTCTGCTCCAGTCTGTACCTGCCAGCTTCCAGGTCGCTGACCTGCACCTGCCTCCGCTGACATCAGCATCCGGACCTGTCTGGTGGCTCATCATCCATCCGTGCCTACACCACAAACAGGCACTACTACCTAACTGCGCTCTCGAATCTACTGTTCCCGCTCCAGTGGCTCCTGAGCCAGGGCTGTAAGAGAGGTCTCCTTCTACAAAGTCAGACTCTACCACACGGTACGTAACAGATAGGAGGAACATGAGGAACATGAGTGCCAGCAAATGTAGATAGGAGAACTTGCAGCAGGAGATGCGGTCCCAAGGAAACCGGTGAACCATCAGGTCAGGAACAGTAGCCGTGCTCAGTAGTGCAGCCGAGGTTTAAGAGGCACTCCAGGCCCAGGACGTGTAGCTGGTCAGAGCTCTCAGCAGACTTGCAGCAGGAACGCTCAGTGGGGCACAGAGCTGCAACAGCAGACAGCCAGGCAGGCACTCGAACAGGTCAGGAAGCCCAGATCAGAGACAGATAAGTGGCCGCAGGATTAGCCAGGGTCATCAACAGGCAGACAGCAAGGTACTGAATCATAAGCAGAGCCAGGAACTAGCGACAAGTCAAGAGCAGAATCTAAGATCAGGTCAGGAGCAAGCTGGGTCAGCAATAAAGCGGACACACTGGATGAATGCAGGAACAGCTGGTAATCAGAACTTGAGCATGGGTAGGAGCATCCTTAAATAGTCCATCTGTCGCCAACATGCACTGTGCGCGCACACCTGGTTTTCACTCTGCGGAAAATGTCATTCGTATGTGCATTTCTGAGAAGCAGACGTCTCACAGGAATTCCCTGACACTAGTATAGACTGTTGGCTCCCCTGTATTAAGTGGAGCAGGGGTTGACTATCTAGGGCTGCTCAGTGTTTCACAGGCTGTGTTCTGTTCCCCGTGTCTTCTAAAGGATTCTAGAAGTATAGTGGGAGGACAAAACAAGCAGCCTAAATTCAGTTTTTATGGCACTCCAGTAAATCCCTGAGGAGATGTGCCCAGAAAGTGGAGAGAGAGCTCCTAAATAGTCTGAGGCCTGAGCAGCAGGTGTAGTGTTCCTGAGTACAGACCTGCAGGAGGAGACCCCTGGTAGGGGGATCTGCCTCCTGGTGCAGGGTCCTATAGGAAGCCTTGTGGAAGACACTGATGCCCTAGCTAGGCTTAGCCTGGGGGCCTATTTGCAGATCCGTGTCCAGGGATCAAGTTGGGTCTGGAGAAGCTTACTGGAGTTGGTTGGGAAGAGTCCAGCGCTCCTATGGTGGTGTGAGTCTACATCTCCCTCAAGGAAGAGCCCGGTGAATATTGGCAGGAGGCAACCGATGATCCTGTGGCAAGTAGATGGCCCCCAGTGCCATTGGCCCCCACTTCTGTCAATTAAAAGCTGTGACACGGGAGCTGGAGGGTGGGGCCCGAGTCCCGCTGTCTGTGTCAATGGACGCAGCAGTGGGACTCGGGAGCGAGCAGTGATATTATATTGGATTACTGCACCATGGAGACCTTTTCTTGTTGCATGTGAACTGCATATGGTGGGAAGTGAGGATCTATAAAGAGAATATTAGCACCAACGGAAGACTTTTTTTCTATCTGGCTGGATGTCCCTGGAGAAAGGATATCACTGCCCTGGATCTTTGAGTCACGTCTTTACAAAGGCTTTACTAGACCTGCAGGGGTCTTTGTCTAAGGTGAGAGGCTGGGGCAAACCACTGGCGCACTACGGATGGTGGAAACATTTGGATTTACTGGATTCCATTTTTTGCACAAGCACTTTTTTGAACTTTGAGACTTGGCACGTTTATCACATTTATTCACTGCATTGTCACTTTGAAATTGTTGCACTTTATGGTGTGTGAAGAAAACGTTATTTATATACATTTTTTTTGTATATTTGCACATTAAGTACTGTCACTTTTGTTCATTTGCATTATATATTGTGTTTGAAGATGAATCACATCATACATTGAGTAGGCGCCACATTATTTATTACCTTGGCCCTGTGATTGGCCCTGTCTGTACCATGTGATCACTGTGACCAATTACAGCTTGCAACACAGTTGTGCACAATGTATGGCATGAATAGAAGCAATCCATTGTTTACAATTATCATGTCATCTGCTGTGATTGGCCACAGCAATCACATGGTATCGGCAGTGGGCCAGTAAAGTGATCTGTCATCAGCCGCATCCAGTGGACACAGCGAGTGACAGCTCTCGCCTACGGAGCCGCCTCAGGGCCGCACGCAAGAGGTGTTTCGGGAGGACGTCATATGACGTCCACTCAGAATGACATAAGTCCTGCCCGGCCATCATTTTGCAATAGCCCAGGCATGAAGTGATTAAGAAGAAACAAGTGGATGCATACTGCAGATTCAGTGGGGTTTAACCCTTTTCACAAGTGCCTTTGATCTCTTTATGATATAGACATCATATAAACTATATTACCAAAAGTATTGGGACACCTGCCTTTACACACACATGAACTTTAATGGCATCCCAGTCTTAGTCCGTAGGGTTCAATATTGAGTTGGCCCACCCTTTCCAGCTATAACAGCTTCAACTCTTCTGGGAAGGCTGTCCACAAGGTTTAGGAGTGTGTCTATGGGGATGTTTGACCATTCTTCCAGAAGTGCATTTGTGAGGTCAGGCGCTGATGTTGGACAAGAAGGTCTGGCTCATAGTCTCCACTCTAATTCATCCCAAAGGTGTTCTATCACATTCAGCAGACTCTGGCAGCTGACTTCAGTGCTCCTCCAGACTCTGCACTTTCTGCTTCTGAGCTCCTCCCCCAGCTTCTTTCTGGCAGCAGCACAAAGTAAGGGGGGTGCACTGTGATATAAGGGAGGGTGGGGGACTCTTGAATTATGATGGTGGGGGGCTCTTGACATCTTAGATAAGAGGGGGTAGGGTGCTGTGGACATCTAGTCTTATAGATACAATCGCCCATTTTAGGGGAACCATAATGTTGATGTGACCCGCAACGAAATTAAGTTTGACACCCCTTACCTAACCCAACATATAAATAAAAAGTAAATAAATGATAATAAATAAATCTGGTAACCCCTGACCTTCAAACCCGAACCCTTAAGGCCTTCCAAAAAAAAAATGTGAACAATGTATAAATAAATCATAAATAAAAGAAAAAGCTGAAAAACATAATTTAAAAATGCAAAAGCTCAAAAACACTTTAAAAATTTGTACACAAATGCAAAACAAACACATACAAATGGTCGAAAAAACGCTCACAAATGGGAAGCTTTGGTGTGAAGGCAGCCTGAGTGAGGCTCAGTCATAAAGGAGAGTGGCCCTCTGAATGGTGGTTGGAGTTAGATTGTTTGGCAATGGTGGTCAAAGAGAGAATGCCACGTAGAAGCCATGGACAGAGATAATCCACCACAGTTCAAGGAACCCCTTGCAACCCCTCTAGAGGAACCCTAGGATTCCACAGAGCCTTGGTTGAAAATAAATGCTTTAGTAGGTGCCATGGACAGAGATAATCCACCACAGCTCATGGAACACCTTGCACCCCCTCTGGAGGAACCCTAGGGTTCAACAGAGCCTTGGTTGAAAATAAATGCTCTAGTAGGAGCCATGAACAGAGATAATCCACCACAGCTCATGGAACCCCTTGCAACCCTTCTGGAGGAACCCTCCACAGATCCCTGGTTGAAAATAAATGCTCTAGTAGGTGCCATTGACAGAGATAATCCACCACAGCTGAAGAAGCCCCTTGCAACCCCTCTAGAGGAACCCTAGGGTTCCACAGAACCATGGTTGAAAATAAATGCTCAAGTAGATGCCATGAACAGAGATAATCCACCACAGCTCATGGAACCCCTTGCAACCCTTCTGGAGGAACCCTAGGGTTCCACAGAACCATGGTTGAAAATAAATGCTCAAGTAGATGCCATGGACAGAGATAATCCACCACAGCTCAAGGAACCCCTTAGAACTCCTCTAGAGGAAACCTAGAATTCGACAGAATCCTGGTTCAGAATGGCTGCTCTAGTAGGTATGATATAAACAGGGAAAATAAATAAAATCAACACATGGGGATGGCTTGGCAAACTTCCCTTGTTGTAGTTTTTTGGATTTCATTATATATGTGTCTGGTTTATATGATATTATAGGATACTTTGCTCACAGCTGTGCAGTCGATGTTCCATGTCCCATCTCTGCGCATTGTCTGACACAAGACACCATGTCCTCACCTACGTCACTAACCCGCCACATAACCTGATACCTTCATCGAGTTTGGTTGGATTAGTGGTGCTGAAAGACATGACTTCATCCCGTTAAGAGTGCCCTGGCTTCCAAGAGCGGTATTAACTGATATTAAGCATTACAGAAGACCTGAAGAATATATGTAGTCCAAAGAACGCAGTGCTCTTGCAGTATAACTGCAGAGATCTCATTAAGGGCCTCTTCCAGTCGTGTCTGTGTGCCTCTGGAGGATTTCATTGGGAAAAAGAAGCCTTGTTCAGAGGCAGAGACAGCGGAAGATAGCTGTAGAGAGGGATCTGGTAATAAAAGCACTTAGGAATGCTGTGGATTGCAGAGCTCCACGCTGTACAGACATATGTCTGTAACAAGTTGTTAAATAGACATCATTCCCTTTTCTCTTTTTTTGTTTCAGCACGGAAAATCACTCCATATTTGATAGGGCCTTGTCTGGTGGTATTAGCCCTGCGGCTTTGGAGCACTGAGATCTGGGGTTCAGATAGAATATGCATGATTGTGAGGGTTTTGCTTGGGTACTGTGGTTTCTTCCATATTTAAAAAAAAAAAACAAAAAAACATACAAGTGACATTGTTGATCACCACAATAAATAAATAAATAAATAAATAAATAGATAAATCCTAAAGTGGTTGTAAACCTAAACCACAGTTTTTACATATTGAGGTTGGGAACTGACTACCAAAATCAAATGATAAAGCAAAGTATTCAAAGAAGAATTCCAGGTATAGACATTTTATATATAGTTACATTGGTCCAGCTTGGACCAATGTAACCATACTGTATACTGTATACTTGTCTACCATACCTGGCCAATGCCCCGGAAGCCTAAAAATCACTGTAGTAAACACCGCTACTCCACTAATGTCCACTACATGAGGCTGTCCTGCTGCATTCTAAACACAGGAGTTCAGCTACTCCGCATGGGCGCCATTCAGAGAAAGCTTTCTCTGATTGGATGAGGTGGAGAGGGTGACGTCACTGCTCCACCTCCCCGCTCCGCATAGGCGTGCACACAGGGTGTGCCAGGTGTGCCTGGGCACAGCCTAATTACCCTGTGCTGGGCAGATTTTCCCTGCTGCTTGGCTGCAGAGAAAGGGACATGGGGAATCTCTGTTCTCAGTCCCTTTCTCTGTCTCAAAAGTGAGACATCGGGGGTCTGTTTAAATATTTCACCAAAGCCCCCCCATGGGGCTCCTAAAAATTGTAAAAAAAACAATAATAAAATATGATTGTAAAAAAAAAAAAAAAATTGTAAAAAAGTAATAATGAAAAAATATAAAAAACAAACTACTGACACCAATTTTTGCCCTTCTGACATCGAACACTGCTCTACTGACACTGTCCATTGCCCTACTGCCATATATATACTGTATACACACACGCATGTGTATTTGAGCTTTGGGGTGCACACCCTAATGCAATAGGGCTGCGCACACATATGTCACTTCGTCCAATCAGAGAACTATTTTCATTCATTCAGAAAAGACAAAAGCGTTCTCTGAATGGCACCAATGCCAAGCAGCCAAACTCCTGTGTTCAGTAAGCAGAAGGGCAGCCGCTCAGCAAGGGTCCTGGAAGATTTCCAGCTTCCAGGGGCCTCAGCCAAGTGTGGTATATGTGGTGTGGTATATGTATAGTTACATTGGTCCAAGTTGGACCAATGTAACTATATATAAAATATCCATACCTGGAATTCTTCTTTAACTGCTTCTCACCCGCCTCATTGTAAAATGATGGACGGGCGGGAACCCTATTGTGCTGGAAGGACGTCCTATGATGTCCCCCTGGGAACGCAACTCATGCGCCCGCTCCGGGTCGTTCTTCGGCGCAATCTACCGGACACAGCGGATGACTGATCACTATACTGGCCTGTTGCCAGTGTCATGTGATCGCTGTGACCAATCACAGCAGATCACATGACAGTTACAAACAATCAATGGCTTCCTTTCATGCCATTCATTGTATACAACTGTGTTGCTAGCTGTGATTGGACACAGCTGATCACATGATAAAGGGCTGCTGGGATTGGCCATTTACTGTGATCTGTTATCAGTTGTGTCCAAAGGATGAAGAAGGGACGTTCCCTTCGAAGCGCGTCAGCCGGTAGTGATGCTTGTATGTTCCTCCAAGACCTTTGGAAGGTTTCGCTCATCATAGAACCGTTTGCTGCTAGTGAGTAGTTTTTTCACATTGCACCTTCTTCCACAATCGCTTGTGAGTAATTTCTTTTATCATTTTATACAATAAATATTTTTACAAAAGATAATGCACATGGCTGGTGCGCCCCTTTTTCTTTTTATCTCGCAGTCACAGAGCATGCCTGATGTGTGCCCTGTGGGGCACGTGGGAGGAGTGGTTCTGGGAGGAAGTCCATGGATGCCCTCCCAGAACCAGAGAGAGGCGCTGTAGCCATCTTTTGGTGATAGTGCGGGCAAGAAGGGGTTGATCTGCAGTAGTTTGTGTATTTTATATCTGCCTGGCGTTCAGCTTTAACACATGAGATCTTCAATGAATTCGCCCGCGTCTGTATCAAGAAGGTACGAGTTGTAAAATGTTAAATGGTATAAATAGGCCCCCTGTGACATCATAGAAGCCCTGGCGTGACCGCTGCTCTGCGACTCCGGCTCAAAAGCACCTCTTAATGCGTGCTTTTCTGCGAGGCCTGTCTTATTACTGTACTCATTTACAGAATGAAGCGTTGTAGCAGAGCGCCGGAGACATTGACTGATGCAAATAATTTGCTGATCAGCTTGGATGACAAATTCTGGAGCTGTAGCCAGATGCTGTTTGTTAATGTAACACCTTATGAATCCGTGGGCCTCTCCATACATCAATCTGGACGTGGATTCCTCTAGCATCCCGCTCAGAGAATCATATCCAGGCTACCCTGTCAGTGCAGGCGGAGGATTGATTGGAGTTTTGTCTAAAATCTTAATTTATTCCCTCTCATTCTGCAGATGAGTCACTGGGACAACAAACGTTAAACAAGAAAGCGCAGCAGGCTTTGTATCCTCAGGTGCCCCCTGGAATGCGATTTACTACATGCAATTTTATACCTTTTGTCTTGTTGGAGCTTGACCATGTATGACTTGTATGGATTTTTGGCAGGAATATGCTTCAAAGGGGCAAAAACAATGAACAATATCGTGCATGTGGAGTCTTTTTATGTAAAAAAAAAAAAAAAACGACTTCAAGCCCAGTTTGTGAAAGATGGAACATCTGTTGGGGAAAACTCTAGCAAGGACAGTCCGCAGTCCAGGTAGACCAAATGTGGGGAGCAGTCAGTTTGTAGGCAGGCGCAGGCTGTATCCCTCACTGTAGGTGGCACTTGACCCAAGCGGCAATGCAGAAGGGGAAGGAAGTCGTGAGGAACTTGTTTGCTCTATGACTTCCGGTGGTCACAGGAAGACAGCAGTCTGATAGGACATTGGTGCCCCACATAACCCTGGAGGCCAATTTTGTTCAGGTAGAGTCTATTTAAGTCTGGGGTTTGACGAGCTTCATGAGTGGTTAGTGAAGAGACAGGTTCCCCATCTGGCAGGGACAGTGCTTAGCGGCAGGGAAAGGTTCCTGAGGAGTAAGGGAAGTGCAGGGACTATGCTGTCTCCTCTCAGGAAGCCTCCCAAATAGGTGTCGACCGGCCAGGCCGCATTCCCGCTCCTCGCTGAAGAAGCTGTCGACGTCGTTGCAAGTTAACGTTCCTCTGCTGCTGTCTGCAAGTGGCTCCAGTCAGTTGTAATTACCCACCGGGCTTAATTGTGCATGGTGGGTTGTCGTTGTGTTGCCTTGCCCCTTAGTTATTTAGGAACTGTCAGACAGCAAAGCTCTCAAGATAGCAGGAGCCTTCACTGGGTGAAAATTATTGACGCTGGATCCACTTTTTTTTTATAAAGGAATGTACTTTTTACACTAGGGGTACTCATTCACATAGGTGGGGCCGGAACCTAGGGGCCACCCTGTTAAAGGGGGCTTCCAGATTCCGATAAGTCACCCCTGCACCCCCCACAGCCACTGGGCCAGGGTTGTGGGGAAGAGGCCCTTGTCCCTATGAACATGGGGTACAAGGTGCTTTGGGGGTGGCGGTAGAGCCCCCTTTCCTGACCTGCCGGGCTGCATGCTTTGGATAAGGGTCTAGTATGGATTTTGGGAGGGACCCCACACTATTTTGTTTAATTTTGGCATGGGGTTCCCCTTAAAATCCATACTAGACCTGAAGGGTTTTGTTTACATTTCAGCTGTCAGTGGCGAAGCCATCTTAAAAACCAGCCATCGGTTGTTAAGGACACGGCTCCTTAACAACCAGCTATTCTTCGAATAGAATTAGAATTAGTTGATAGTTTTTCGACCAATCCAAATTCTAATTGTTCCGAAGATTTGAATTCATTAGAAAATTAATAAATGGAAACAAAACCAAACAAATCCCGAAACAAACCAATGAAACAAAATGAGTGAGATAATGAATCTAATGCCGCGTACACACGGTCGGACTTTCCGGCATACTTGGTCCGGCACACTTTCCGACGGACTTTGTCCGCCAAGTGTGCCGGACTTTAAAACGGACGGACTTGCCCACACACGCCGGGACTTTCCGGCGGGCTAAGTCCGCCCGTCTTTCCGACGGACTTTCGCCGGAGTTCCGGCGGACTTTCAGAATGAACGGACTTGCCCACACACGGCCAAGTCCGTTCATTTTGAACATGACTCAGGTGCGACGGGACTAGTAAAGGATGTCAATCTTGCCGCTTTTATCGGCGAGATTGACACCTTGTGAGCCCCGTCGCGGGGCATACCAGGCCCTTAGGTCTGGTATGGATTATAAAGGGAAGCCCCTACGCCGAAAAAACGGCGTGGGGTCCCCCCTAAAATCCATACCAGACCCCGATCCGAGCACGCAGCCTGGCCGGTCAGGCGGGGTCGACC
The DNA here is from genome assembly GCA_037952835.1 of Lithobates septentrionalis. Lineage (NCBI taxonomy): Eukaryota > Metazoa > Chordata > Amphibia > Anura > Ranidae > Lithobates > Lithobates septentrionalis. Next base: position 106,925 of record JBBDGP010002448.1, read on the forward strand.
ACGCCCCCTAAAACGTCACAGTCCCAGCATGCCCAGGGACTGTGACATCATATGGGGGCGGGGTCTCCGCCTATATAAGTCACAACGCAGCCCTCAGAGACCAGTCCAGCCAGAGAGAGCGTCGTGTCAACATCTGGGGGAAGAGAAGAGAAGACAAGAAGCCCAGAAGTCCGGACCTCCGCTGGCAATAGAGCTACATGAAGACGGCGGAGGGGCCGGCCGAAGACCTGGGACACCGGGAGAAGAGGCCGGAGAGCGGAGAAGAACCAACCGGACGCCGGGAGAAGATGAAGCGGAGGGACCCCCGAAGCCGGAAGAAGACCCCCGAAAGCCGGAGGAAGATCCCCCCCGGAGCTGTTTAATAAAATATTTTAAAAACCTGTGTAGTGTGTTTTATTACTTACACTTTTTTCCTAGGTAAATGGGTAGGGGTACCATGTACCCCATACTCATTTACATAGGGTGGGGGCCGGGATCTGGGGGCCCCCTTATTAAAGGGGGCTCCCAGATTCCGATAAGCCTCCGCCCGCAGACCCCGACAACCAACGGCCAGGGTTGTCGGGAAGAGGCCCTTGTCTTCATCAACATGGGGACAAGGTGCTTTGTGGTGGGGGGGCACCGTAAGGCGCCCCCCTCCCCCAAAGCACCCACCCCCCATGTTGAGGGCATGCGGCCTGGTACGGTTCAGGAGGGGGGGGGCGCTCGCTCGTCCCCACCCCCTTTCCTGACCGGCCAGGCTGCGTGCTCGGATCGGGGTCTGGTATGGATTTTAGGGGGACCCCACGCCGTTTTTTCGGCGTAGCGGGGTTCCCTTTATAATCCATACCAGACCTAAGGGCCCGGTATGCCCCGCGCTCGCCGCAATAGGAAGATTTGTTTTTCCTATTGCAGCGAGCGCGAGATGCAATACCCTGCCCTCGTGTCGTATTTGGTCTGTCGGACCAGCCTACACACGAGCGGGCTTTCCGTCGGACCAGCACACACACGAGCGGACTTTCCGCCCGAAACTGAGTCCGACGGAAAGATTTGAAACTTTCTTTAAATCTAGGTCCGGCGGGCTTTTGGGAAGAAGTCCGCCGGAAAAGTCCGCCGCCGCCCACACACGGGCGGATTGTCCGGCACACTCTGGTCCGCCGGACCAAGTATGCCGGAAAGTCCGACCGTGTGTACGCGGCATAAGCGATACAAAATACATTTTTGCTCTGCACATGTCTAGCTGAAAATGCTTGGTGAATACTTTTATTGTGACAAATAAAAATGCATCAATCCCTGCAGCTTTGCACCTTCATCCTTTCACTTCATGTATGATGCAGCACTGACCTGCTAGTGATAAATCCAGGTTAAAGATGTAGGAGGTCAACCCATACCATTGAAACCATCAAAGACCTGAGAAACTTCTAAATGAAACTGTTGCAACTATTATACTCAATGGCCAAGTTATTCTTGATAGTAGTTGAATTTAGAACAAGTAAGAGACCATAAGATTAGGAGTCAACACTGCCAGAATTTATGTCTAGTCTTGAAAGCCAAGTTGAGACAAGGACTAAAAACGTCTAGCCAGTTTGCTGAGTTTTAGCCCATCATTTCTTTTTTCTAAATTGCGTGTATGGGTTGGCTTGACCCTCGTTTAGAAACTGCAACTATTGTGTGTTATAAGCTTAAACTATTTAGTAACAAGTTCTAAAGAACATTAGCTGGCTAGAGAATTGTGATTCATACTTATTGCAGGTCAATCTAGACATTCTGATCTCTCTTCATTCATATTCAACCATTTTAAATTACGTAGAACCAGATTTGTTCTGCAAGGATGGTTGGATTTACAGCCAAGCTGCTCCACAAAGCTAATAGGTCCTAAGCTTTAAAGTGATTGTAAGGTTTTTTTTTTTTTAAATAACAAACATATCATACTTACCTCCACTGTGCAGCTCATTTTGCACAGAGTGGCCCCGAACCTCGTCTTCTGAGGTCCCCCGGCGTCTCTCACGGCTCCTCCCCACATCAGATAACCCCCCTAGGAGAAGCGCTCCCCCAAGGGGGTTACCTTACGGGCACACTCCCAAGTCCAGCATTTGCATCCATAGACACAAATGCCGGAATCGGCCCCGCCCCCCCAGAGCCCGCGTCATTGGATTTGATTGACAGCAGCGGGAGCCAATGGCTGCACTGCTATCAATCTATCCAATCAGGACACGAGACACAGCCTGGAGCTGGTGTGCCTCTTACCGTCGCTCAAATTTCAGGGCTCAGGTAAGTATAAGGAGGGCTCGGGGGCGCTGCTGCATTAAAAAATGTTTTTCACCTTAATGCATAGAATGCATTAAGGTGAAAAATGGCAAGGGTTTACAACCCCTTTAAGGTGCCTACAGATAAGAGAACAGTCTATGCTCTGACCAATGATCTTAGGTCTAGGTCTGTGTCTGTAGGCCCTTCCTGACACTGTGTCAGGACCTGAATCTGAACCTTCGACCTCGGCTGTGTCTGGCGGTGTCTCTTCTTGCTGAGCTACTTGAAATGCTGGACAGGTCCCTTCCTGAGTATTTGGACAACCTTGGTGATAGCCTCTATAAGAATAGATTAGCTTAAATGGTGATGTCACCGTATATTGTGAACATTATATTCTATTCAACTCAACAAGTGAACCTATTAATAGTGACCTGTTTACAAGTAAAATTGGAAAAAATATCTATTGGTATCAGCATATACTGAAAAAAATAATAAACTGTGAATCGTGTGCACACAATCAATAAAATCATCGACCATCAAATCTAAAAGCCCAAGTATGTGTATTACAACATGACATAAGGTGGGGATAGATGGTGAGTCCCTGGGGTATTAAACAGTTCATTCAATATGGTAAAGGAATCCTGGGTAGATGTAGATATCACAATAACATCAATTCCTATCTTCAAAATAGGCTTTTCCAACTCTTGACCAGGCAAAGAAAATGATGTAAAATGCCCTTACCAGACGTGGTGGACTCACAGGCCGTTGGCGGTGAGTCGTATGGGCTTGCACCGTTTGGATACGGTAGGGTATCTGTTGTCCTTGGTCTCTGGCCAGAGAGTCTTGGAACGGTTCTCAATCCAAAGCGATGTCCCGGATTCCTCCTCCAGCAAGCGTTAGTATCTCACGCAATCAGGAAAAATGGATAAGGAGAAAAAAGGCTCCACATAGTGTGAATTCCGGATTACCAGGAAATTTTATTATATCAAAAAAAGAAATTTCCAGTAAAGGTTTAGGTAAAAGCAAAACTCTTAAAAATGACAAAGGTACAATAAGCGCAGTATCAGATGATAAAATGGCGTCATACACCCGACGCGTTTCGTCTTCAAAAGACATCAACTGGGGTAAAGTTGCCCTTTCATCTGCTGCGCTATTTATATAAAAAAGTTAAAATTTACACCGGGGACACCTGTGCGGCATAACTTCCGGGATTCTCGTCATGTGAGAGTCAGCTGACAGTCAGCTGACTATCCTTCCGACCTATCTAAAGATAGGGGATGTCGATCCAACCTATCAGAGAAAAGGGAGTAATTATGGAACCAAGCCTCGGCCTGGTCTTTGTATTCAGCCAATCCTGGTTGAGTATTAAGGGCATGTGACGAATGTGTCAGAGCGTCTCTGCGCGGGGACGTAGGACGCACGTCACTTCTCCACAATGGTTATAGCGTCATCACGCATTTGCGCGATGACGCGAGGGGGACGTACCTTCTCCTTGTCTGTGGAGTGTATCCATGAAGCTTACGTTTCATTGCGCAAGCGCACTAGCGCGAAAGCGAAGGATCCTCCCCGTTCAGTGCGTCTAAGCAAGTTGATACGAACAAGTATCTAATGGGAACTTAACCCTTACCACTCTGGCCGCTCACCTTTCTCCTTGTGTTCAACAGGGCCACTGGATCATAACCCGGTTAGCTAACAACACAAGGAAACTGTGATCATTGAGACACATAAGTGGTATATAGACATACACTGTTCAATCATTGAAGGTAGATTCTCCTTTACCCAAAGAGCTAAAGTGGTCATGTCGCACAGATTCCCCTATGTTTACACATAACACTTATAAAACCCTATTGGGGATGATTCACAAGGGGCAGCCAAAGAGGGCATAATTAAAAAATGAAAGTGCTTTATACACTAAGATAACAATACAAAGTAGAAATAAAAATAGAATACAAATAAATATAGATATAAAATAAAAATAAAAATAACCATCTAATTTCTATACATATCTCCAAGGGGAGACACATGTATCTCTCATGTCCTACAACCCCGGGATATGTATACATGAGAAACGTATAGCAAAAATTTTCCAAAATATATAAAATTAAAAAATAAAAATAGAAAGGATGATTTCAAACATTTAAAGAGATGACACTCTTTGTATGTGGAATGTATGACTATGAGAAAGATATCCTATATGTGACTATTGGAGGGATATCTCACAGGGAATATCTATTCACAGATATATGTGAAAAGGTATATCAAGAAACTATGTATCAAAAAGGAAAGTGTAAAACGTGTGGAGAAGAGTCCATGAATGCCAACTTCATATGGGTTGGGCATGCATGGATAAATAGAAGGGGCTAATCCAGGACATCAGGACTGATTAATGAACGCATTAATGTCCCATTCTATATTCAAACCGTGGGGCACATAGCATTTAATCTGATGTATCCACCACGTTTCGAGTCTAGAGACTCCCCTTAAACTAGATTCTCCTCTCCAGTGTGGTACAAATCTATCTATGACCTGAAAACTGGTCCCTGCTGGATTGCGGTCGTGGTATAAAGCATAGTGTTTGGAGACACTATGGTTTGTTTTACCTTTTTTAATTGCTGTGATGTGTTCTTTTACTCTGATAGTAAAATTGCGTTTTGTCCGGCCAATATATTGTCTTTTGCACGGACAGGTGATGAGATATACAATGTATTTAGTTTTGCATGTAGCGAACTCCTTCATCCTATATTCCTTCCCTGTAACTGTGGACTTAAATGTTTCCATTTTACGTGCTGTGCAGTCATTCCATTTGCAAACTGTGCATCTCCGACAAGGATAAAACCCTTTCATGTTATGAAAAAAAGCAATTTTCTCTGGGGGATCGATCACATTTGGTGCGATTTGTCCCTTAATTGATGGAGCACCCCTAAAAATAGTAGCTGCCTGTTCTGGTAGTACCGGGCCTAAGATGGTATCACTTTTTAATATTCTCCAGTGTTTTCTAATGATGTCCTTAACTTGTTTGTGTTGGGTAGAAAAACTTGTTAAAAAGGACCATTTGTGTTTAAGATCTGCATTTTTCTTTGGTCTTTCCGGTTGTGTCTTCAACAGAGAGGCACGATCTATTAGGGCCACTTGGCGAATCTCATTAATGATAGTGGAACTATCATACCCCTTTTCACAGAACCTTGATTTTAAGATCTCGGCTTGTTGGAAATAATCGGAAAGATGGGAACAATTTCTCCTTATTCTCATTAGCTGGCTTCTAGGGATGGATTTTAGCCATGTCTCATGATGGCAGCTGTCCGTCGGAATATAGCCATTACGGTCTGTGGTCTTAAAATGGGTTTTTGTATCAAGATGGCCATTGTTGTGTGTAATTTCCAAATCCAAGAAATGGATCTTAGACCGGCTGGCCTCATGAGTCAGGGAAATCCCCCTTCGGTTATCATTCAGAGTCGTTATGAATGAGTCCAAAGAGTCTTCACCACCCCTCCATAGGAGGAGGATGTCGTCTATGTACCTCACCCACAGAACCAGTTCTGGGGGACTGAGGGCATAGACGACATCCTCCTCCCACTTGGCCATAAAAATATTCGGGGGTTGAATAGTGAAGGATTACTCAACCCTGAGTGCACAGTATGCGTGGTAGTTTGTGAATGAGAAGATCTAGTTGGGTTTGACAGAATGTATCTTTGAATATTCTGGTATAATGACCAGTTTTACCTACAGACCAAAGGTGTAGCTATGGGGGCCAAATTTGCCCCCAGCCTGGCGAATATTTTTATGGCCAAGTGGGAGGAGGATGTCGTCTATGCCCTCAGTCCCCCAGAACTGGTTCTGTGGGTGAGGTACATAGACGACATCCTCCTCCTATGGAGGGGTGGTGAAGACTCTTTGGACTCATTCATAACGACTCTGAATGATAACCGAAGGGGGATTTCCCTGACTCATGAGGCCAGCCGGTCTAAGATCCATTTCTTGGATTTGGAAATTACACACAACAATGGCCATCTTGATACAAAAACCCATTTTAAGACCACAGACCGTAATGGCTATATTCCGACGGACAGCTGCCATCATGAGACATGGCTAAAATCCATCCCTAGAAGCCAGCTAATGAGAATAAGGAGAAATTGTTCCCATCTTTCCGATTATTTCCAACAAGCCGAGATCTTAAAATCAAGGTTCTGTGAAAAGGGGTATGATAGTTCCACTATCATTAATGAGATTCGCCAAGTGGCCCTAATAGATCGTGCCTCTTTGTTGAAGACACAACCGGAAAGACCAAAGAAAAATGCAGATCTTAAACACAAATGGTCCTTTTTAACAAGTTTTTCTACCCAACACAAACAAGTTAAGGACATCATTAGAAAACACTGGAGAATATTAAAAAGTGATACCATCTTAGGCCCGGTACTACCAGAACAGGCAGCTACTATTTTTAGGGGTGCTCCATCAATTAAGGGACAAATCGCACCAAATGTGATCGATCCCCCAGAGAAAATTGCTTTTTTTCATAACATGAAAGGGTTTTATCCTTGTCGGAGATGCACAGTTTGCAAATGGAATGACTGCACAGCACGTAAAATGGAAACATTTAAGTCCACAGTTACAGGGAAGGAATATAGGATGAAGGAGTTCGCTACATGCAAAACTAAATACATTGTATATCTCATCACCTGTCCGTGCAAAAGACAATATATTGGCCGGACAAAACGCAATTTTACTATCAGAGTAAAAGAACACATCACAGCAATTAAAAAAGGTAAAACAAACCATAGTGTCTCCAAACACTATGCTTTATACCACGACCGCAATCCAGCAGGGACCAGTTTTCAGGTCATAGATAGATTTGTACCACACTGGAGAGGAGAATCTAGTTTAAGGGGAGTCTCTAGACTCGAAACGTGGTGGATACATCAGATTAAATGCTATGTGCCCCACGGTTTGAATATAGAATGGGACATTAATGCGTTCATTAATCAGTCCTGATGTCCTGGATTAGTCCCTTCTATTTATCCATGCATGCCCAACCCATATGAAGTTGGCATTCATGGACTCTTCTCCACACGTTTTACACTTTCCTTTTTGATACATAGTTTCTTGATATACCTTTTCACATATATCTGTGAATAGATATTCCCTGTGAGATATCCCTCCAATAGTCACATATAGGATATCTTTCTCATAGTCATACATTCCACATACAAAGAGTGTCATCTCTTTAAATGTTTGAAATCATCCTTTCTATTTTTATTTTTTAATTTTATATATTTTGGAAAATTTTTGCTATACGTTTCTCATGTATACATATCCCGGGGTTGTAGGACATGAGAGATACATGTGTCTCCCCTTGGAGATATGTATAGAAATTAGATGGTTATTTTTATTTTTATTTTATATCTATATTTATTTGTATTCTATTTTTATTTCTACTTTGTATTGTTATCTTAGTGTATAAAGCACTTTCATTTTTTAATTATGCCCTCTTTGGCTGCCCCTTGTGAATCATCCCCAATAGGGTTTTATAAGTGTTATGTGTAAACATAGGGGAATCTGTGCGACATGACCACTTTAGCTCTTTGGGTAAAGGAGAATCTACCTTCAATGATTGAACAGTGTATGTCTATATACCACTTATGTGTCTCAATGATCACAGTTTCCTTGTGTTGTTAGCTAACCGGGTTATGATCCGGTGGCCCTGTTGAACACAAGGAGAAAGGTGAGCGGCCAGAGTGGTAAGGGTTAAGTTCCCATTAGATACTTGTTCGTATCAACTTGCTTAGACGCACTGAACGGGGAGGATCCTTCGCTTTCGCGCTAGTGCGCTTGCGCGATGAAACGTAAGCTTCATGGATACACTCCACAGACAAGGAGAAGGTACGTCCCCCTCGCGTCATCGCGCAAATGCGTGATGACGCTATAACCATTGTGGAGAAGTGACGTGCGTCCTACGTCCCCGCGCAGAGACGCTCTGACACATTCGTCACATGCCCTTAATACTCAACCAGGATTGGCTGAATACAAAGACCAGGCCGAGGCTTGGTTCCATAATTACTCCCTTTTCTCTGATAGGTTGGATCGACATCCCCTATCTTTAGATAGGTCGGAAGGATAGTCAGCTGACTGTCAGCTGACTCTCACATGACGAGAATCCCGGAAGTTATTCCGCACAGGTGTCCCCGGTGTAAATTTTAACTTTTTTATATAAATAGCGCAGCAGATGAAAGGGCAACTTTACCCCAGTTGATGTCTTTTGAAGACGAAACGCGTCGGGTGTATGACGCCATTTTATCATCTGATACTGCGCTTATTGTACCTTTGTCATTTTTAAGAGTTTTGCTTTTACCTAAACCTTTACTGGAAATTTCTTTTTTTGATATAATAAAATTTCCTGGTAATCCGGAATTCACACTATGTGGAGCCTTTTTTCTCCTTATCCATTTTTCCTGATTGCGTGAGATACTAACGCTTGCTGGAGGAGGAATCCGGGACATCGCTTTGGATTGAGAACCGTTCCAAGACTCTCTGGCCAGAGACCAAGGACAACAGATACCCTACCGTATCCAAACGGTGCAAGCCCATACGACTCACCGCCAACGGCCTGTGAGTCCACCACGTCTGGTAAGGGCATTTTACATCATTTTCTTTGCCTGGTCAAGAGTTGGAAAAGCCTATTTTGAAGATAGGAATTGATGTTATTGTGATATCTACATCTACCCAGGATTCCTTTACCATATTGAATGAACTGTTTAATACCCCAGGGACTCACCATCTATCCCCACCTTATGTCATGTTGTAATACACATACTTGGGCTTTTAGATTTGATGGTCGATGATTTTATTGATTGTGTGCACACGATTCACAGTTTATTATTTTTTTCAGTATATGCTGATACCAATAGATATTTTTTCCAATTTTACTTGTAAACAGGTCACTATTAATAGGTTCACTTGTTGAGTTGAATAGAATATAATGTTCACAATATACGGTGACATCACCATTTAAGCTAATCTATTCTTATAGAGGCTATCACCAGTAAATTCATATGCAGGGTTTGATAGACCCTAACGTTTGATATACACATAGGCATTGTATATGATACATTTTTTATGCACCATAGCGCTACACTTTTTTATTTTTGATTATTTAATGCAATTAGTCTAATTGTTGGTGTTGGCGGCTTGATTTTGTTTGGTTGGCGCAGCAGATTTTCCTGATTTTATTTGGACAACCTTGCCTCATGACGTGTTTGTCTTTGAACCCTTTGCTCCCCCCCATGAACTTCCTATTTTAAGCCACGTCTTTGCATTTCCTGTTTATCAGATTATTGTGCTCCCCAACCAAAATCTCACTCTCGTCACTTCTGATGCTGTCAGCATCTTCACCACCATTCGTTCCCGACCTTTGGCTTGTTCCTTGGCTACTCTTCTACCTGATCCCAACCTGCGACCACTTTTTAATAACCTGTGGCTTGTTCACTGCCTACGCGTCTACTGCTATATCTGCTACTGGACCTCGGCTTGCTCACCTACTGGTGAGGTGATCCTGAGGACCGTGACCTGGTACTAACACGCAGCAAAACCCATCTCCACCATCAGGACCTCTGGTGACCTCAGGTGAGCCCACATCATCTGCCAGGGTGACCTGCTTATGTACTTATCCATCTGCTCAGTGGGAGCCTCTCTACTGCTTTAGCTAATGGTCTCCGAGCCTAACCACTGACGGCGACACACTGTCTGGCCAAATACTTAATAGATAAAGTAATTGGCTGGGATGATTTTGCCAGCCATTCTTTATCATTTTCCACCCAGATAAGCTCCTCCTCCTTCCACAAAAGTTTGTACCCCAGTCTTTTGTAAGAAAAATCATAATGGCCAGATATTTCACCGCCAACCACCGTCTACAGTCATTAGGCACCTTTTTTGATGAAACATTTATCCATGCAGGCTTCCTCTTTTTCAATGCCATGGCACTGGGAACCAAGAACATTGGTCCTGGTTTCCTACATCCACATTTCTCTTGGAGTTCCGATAGTGGCACGCTCCTGTTGCCACACCTCTATGGTATCAAATCACCCTCATCCTGGGCTGTAGCTCCTCCTCCTCCTGAAGCTTTCAATCAACCCAAACACGGGGGGAAATTCTTCCACTGGCTGCTAAAGGCCCCTCCTTCATCTACGATTACATTCATGGATAATTAAATAAATAAATAAGTAAAAATGCTTGGATTTTTTTTTTCCTCTCTGCGCAGCTCATTACAGCCCACAGGACCCAGCATGGTCCCAACATAACAATGCCAGTGAATAAAGAGATAACAATGCAAAGCAGGAAAGAATGGCGCCATTTAAAGAGAGAGAATTACTGTCAGACAGAGCCGTACGGAGTATAAAAGTAATCTAAAAATATTGAATGTGACAAGTCACCAATATGCCTCTGTCATTTGTTCTATTATGTGTACTTACTGCACAGCTGGCTGTCACCCTAATGCGTTTCCACTCGCTTCTCCTGCTATTGTTGCATGCCCACATAGTTCCACGGTGGAGACTGGAGAGAAGTCTCTTTGACACCTCCGCTGAGGCCCTCGCTTTTCTGCGTGGGTGTGCGTGATCAGAGTTAAACAGAAAGTCATTTTAAAGGAAACTGTCATCGGGGGGGGGGGACACATGTGGACCTACATTGCTGACCCTGACATTCTAATTGACTGCCTGCTATGCTGGTCCTCAGCTTCAACACTTCCTGAATGGCAAACAAGGAGCAAGCATTCCCAGAGCATTGAAGCCAAAGACAGCGAGACAAATAGAGGGCACAAATTACAACCTATGTGACGATGTGTCTTATGTATTTTATGTACTTTTTTTTTTTTTTTTTTTAATTGATTTTGTATTTCTCCCGAAGATATGTGTGTTATGTATTTTATGTATTTTTTTAATTGATTTAGTATTTTTCCCGAAGATTTTCTCATTTTTGTGTTCTGTGTATTTTAAATTGTAACCGATGTGAATGTGTAACAAAAAAATATGTAAAGTGCTGCGTAAATTGGTGGCGCTATATAAGTACCGTACCTGTAATAAAATAAAATAATAACAATAATTTGATGTTTGTTGTAAAGTGCTTCTTAAGTCATGTTTTTTAGATATATGTTTTTTTACATATTTTTAGATTATTAGGCTTTATATTATTCTGAATATTTTTTCCAAAAATGTATATGTATTGATATGAACACATGTGATTATGTCTGCATTTATATTCACTTATAATAATTATTATTATTATTATTATTATTATTATTATTATTATGTGTTTTTTTCATTCCATGTATTTTATTTATTTATTTTTGTTCTTTAGATGTATTTTCCGACCGATTATACCTTTGTGATGTGGGGGATTTAGTATACCTGTTGATTAAAGTTGTTCCAATTTCTTGAAAAACTTTATATACTGATAAGGAACATTGTATACTCTAGTACTAATTGATTCCAGATTGTTTAATTGTTTTAATGATTTAATTACCTAATGATGTGATGATGGTAACGAGCTATATATATTCTTCTATGTATGTAGCCATTTGTAGGTATGTGGTTTTGAAGAAGGGCGTCATGCATGTTTGCCCCGAAAACGTCCCCATATATACCATGCATCTTTGATGTAATTTTATATTTTCAATAAATATTTTTATGTGCAGCAATCCCATCTCTTTTATATATATATATATATATATATATATATATATATATATATATATATATATATATATAAAATGTGTTATATGTATGTGTATATACACACACTATATTACCAAAAGTATTGTGACACCCGCCTTTACACGCACATGAACTTTAATGGCATCCCAGTCTTAGTCCGTAGGGTTCAATATTGAGTTGGCCCACCCTTTGCAGCTATAACAGCTTCAACTCTTCTGGGAAGGCTGTCCACAAGGTTTAGGAGTGTGTCTATGGGAACGTTTGACCATTCTTCCAGAAGAGCATTTGTGAGGTCAGGCACTGATGTTTGACAAGAAGGCCTGGCTCACAGTCTCTGCACTAATTCATCCCAAAGGTGTTCTATCGGGTTGAGGACAGGACTCTATGCAGTCCAGTCAAGTTCCTTCACCCCAAACTCATCCATGTCTTTATGGACCTTGCTTTGTGCACTGGTCCAAATCATTTGGTGGAGGGGGGATTATGGTGTGGGGTTGTTTTTTAGGGCTTGGGCTTGGCCCCTTAGGTCCAGCGAAGGGAACTGTTATGCCCCGTACACACGATCGGATTGTTGGCCAACAAGACCGTGGACTTTTGTCCAAAGGGCGTTGGCTCAAACTTGTCTTGCATACACACGGTCACACGAATGTTGGCCAACATTGCTTTGACATTATTTTTTGGGTTGAATAATAAATATTTTGATTTGGTATATTTTCTATATTTTTGGATGCATAGAATGCACTTTTTGGTTAAGTTCTATTGGCAGATAGCATGTCTAATTTTATTTGTTTTCCTTTTTTAATGCACAATAAAAAATTGTGTAGAATAATACTTGGCTATGTGTTTTACTTCAAATGACAGTTTGGGAGTCGGCAGTTATATTTAAAAAAATACAATGTAAAATTAACAAGGGACACCAACATAGTTGTATCTTTGATCTTAAAAACTACGGGATAATGGTGTTGTGGTAACTTGCCCAAAAAATTAAAAATAAAGGATAATAATATAATTTTTGATATCACTAGAAAAAAAAGCCTTTGAAAATTAGTTTGCAATAACTCCATCAGTATCACCAGCAAAGCAGCTTCATTATTATCCCATTAAAGAAGAAGAGAATTGTGCGCTGCATTTGGAGATTTCATAATTTTGGGTCACGTCACGAATGTTAATTCTCCATTACAAACGCTAGTTTACAAGACCGACCGCTTCTGCTTCCGAGCATGCGTGTTTGTACTTTGGACTTTTGTCCGACAGACTTGTGTACACACGCTCGGAAAATCCGACAACAAACATTTGTTGGCGGAAAATTTGAGAACATGCTAGTCAACATTTGTTGGCAGGAAGTCCGACAACAATTGTCTGATGGAGCATACACATGGTTGGACTTTCCGCCAACAAGGTCACATCCAACATTTCCCGATCGTTGGTTAGTGGCATAAGGCTACATTCACACTTCAGCATTTTGAATTGCGGGCAGATTTTCCACTAATCTGCCTGCGATTCAAAAGTGCTGATGTGTGAATGGCAAATCGAGGGACTCGCATTTGCGATGCCATTCATTTGAATGACAACTCAAATCTCAGCACGGGCATGCCACAGTTGTCGCGTGAGAAATCACGCAGCAATCGCGGCAACACACGTCCCGGTAAGCATGTCGCCCAAAAGTAGCTCCTGAACTTTTTTTTGGGCGACATGCTTCCCGCAATGCATGTTGTCAGGATTGCAGCGCAATTTAAAGCGCGACAATCGCGGCAGTCCCACGCCACTTTCACCTAACACACCTTCCATTAAACTCAGAAATGTGGTACAGCTCAGGTGGGATGGAGGGGATATTCCACCTATCAGGAGGGTCATTGTGGATAGGATCCTAGCCATGGGATTTCAGGTGGAGGATATTTTTGCTCTTATCAGTTCAGCTGGTTCCTATGAATAAGATTTGTCATTTGTGAGTCCAGAATGCTGGATCTGTTTTGAGAGCGGTATGAGCCAGCCGGACTGGAAGGGGCTTGTCCCCAAAGTTGTCTCACGACAGCCCTTGATTAAGAATGTGACTATCCTGACAAGGAATGAGTCTATAACCCCTGAGGATTTATGGGTTTGGTTGAGGAGGTTTGGTGAAACGTGTCCTCTAAAAAAGATCGTCGTCTACCCCAGTCAACCTAAGCTGTGCCATAAATGAGTCAAGGGACATCTCTCTTCTAACTGTTCAGAACAGAAGTGTTCTTTGTGTCAGGAACTGGGGCATCTGGCGAGGGACTGTGGCATCATTTAATGCAACTTATGTGATAAGGTTGGTCACCCTTATAGCCAGTGCCCTGAGACTTTGCACAATAAGCCTGAATTAGCGGATGATTTCTTCTGTCTGGATAGAGAAGAGTCTGGGTTGGGGGAGGTTGTACCAGGGGATCCTAGTGTCTCTGTCCCGTCAGAATCTGTGTCTGTGAGGCCGGCTGTGGTGTCAGTGTCCCCTCAGTCTGTGGTTCCCCAGTCAGTGTCAGAAAGTGTGGTTGTCAAGTCTGTCTGTCTGTTTCTCCTAGTGTAGTGAAGGCAGTGGAGGGTGCTGGACTAGCGTGTATGGTGGTGCCAACCCCTCCTCCTTGGCATGGCAGAAGTGCTGCTGGAGGTCAGCAGACACCGAGGGGTGGAGTGAGGGATGGATTGGATGATGGTGGAGGGGGAGGTGGGAAGGGAATGAAAGTGGCTGGTGCAGAATGCAGAGTGAATGTGGAAGTTGGGTGAATGATGTGGGGAGAGGGGTTAATTGAGGGGCTTTGGAATCGGTGAGGGTGAAGGTATCGAATACGTTTGAGGTATTTTCTGGTGTGGTGGGTGAGGGTTCTTCTGCTGAGAAGTCGGTGACTTCCAGGGAGGAAGAATCTCAGGGATTAATAAAACGCGTAGGGTTAAACGTGTAGGGTTTCAGAGTGGGGAGGGGGGTGAGCAAGCTAAGAAGCGTGTATCTAAAGCATCCTGATGGCAGTTAAATCTTAAAATCTTTCTTAGCCTGGATTGTGTTTGAGTTGAGGTTCTGGGTTTGTAGTCTCTTTTTTTGTTGTCATTAAAATATGTTTCTTTCTATGTTATTTTGGCAGAAAGCTGCTGATGTATGCACGCTTGTTTTTGTTTAATTGTTATTTATTTTTATGTAAATATGTTTGTATGTTTTTTATTTTAATAAACAAAATTTACACTCTAATTGTCCCCCACTCACTATTTTTATTATGTATTTATATAGCTTTGACATATTTTGTAGTGCTGTACAGAAGAACAATCGGCCAGTCACATCAGTCTGTGCACCAGATGAACTTACACTCCAATGTCCTACCACAGTCACACACTATTATTTAACCGCTTCAGCCCCGGAAGATTTTACCCCCTTCCTGACCAGAGCACTTTTTTGCAATTCGGCACGGTGCCGCTTTAACTGACAAGTGCGCGGTCGCGCGACGCTGCACCCAAACAAAATTTACGTTCTTTTTTTTCTCAGAAATAGAGCTTTTTTTTGGTGGTATTTTATCACCTCTGCGGTTTTTATTTTTTGCGCTATAAACAAAAAAAGAGCGACAATTTTGAAAAAAAAGCAATTTTTTTTACTTTTTGCTATAATAAATATCCCCCAAAAAGATATATATATATATATATATATATATATATATATATATATATATAAAGTTTTTCCTCAGTTTAGGCCGATATGTATTCTTCTACATATTTTTGGTAAAAAAATCAAAATAACTGTATATTGATTGGTTTGCTATAGTTATAGCGTCTACAAACTAGGGGATTGTTTTATGGCATTTTTATTACTATTTAATTTTTTTTTACTAGTAATGGCGGCGACCTGCGATTTTTATCGTGACTGCGACATTATGGCGGACACATCGGACACTTTTGACACTATTTTGGGACCATTGTCATGTATACAGCGATCAGTGCTATAAAAATGCACCGATTAATGTGTAAATACCACTGGCAGGGAAGGGGTTAACCACTAGGGGGCAATGAAGGGGTTAAGTGTGTCCTAGGGAGTGATTCTAACTGTGGGGGGGCTTCAACTCACATGACAGCGATCACTGCTCCCGATAATCTATGTCATGTCACTAGGCAGAACTGGGAAATGCCTTGTTTACATAGGCACTTCCCCGTTCTGCGGCTCCATGACACGATCGCCGGGAGACATCGAGTCCACTGGTCCCGCAGGCACGGTTACCCTGTACGCGGCGGGCGCGGGCGTGCCCGCTAGCCCCGCCAGTTAAAGGGGACGTACAGGTACACCCATTTGTGCTGACGTATATCGGCGTGCAGCGGTCGGCAAGTGGTTAATTTACATTTATTTAGCTCTGACATATTCCGTCCTGCTGTACAGGGAACACTGAGCCAATCACATCAGTCTCTGCACCACAGTGTAGCACCCAATTAGCAGCTTTGTTTTAAATTTTTTGACTGCTGCGACTTGATAGGAGCAGAAATATGATTGGCTGATTGCATTGTTGCCCTTTGCACAGTATCAGCGCTGTTTGTATATTCCTATTAAATGTTACGAAAAAAACCCCTAAAATTTCAGAAAGATCTTCATGTTTAAAGGCCCCCCCCCCCCCCCCCTTACATCCTTATGCACATCATTAATTAATTTCAGAGCTATTTCCACGCAAGTGACTTTTCTTCCTGCAAGCCCTCCTCGTCCTTTGTGCGGGATGTTTGTCATCGTGTACAAGGACAATCTCAGATGTCTGTATGTATAATGCATTCATGCATAAATAAATTACAGCCCCAAAGCAAGGAACAGAACAAGAGAAACCTAATTACACCAAGGAGGCTGTGGAGTCAAGGAGATCGCACTGACAGCTACAGAAATCATACCTTTTCTGTGTGTGCCCAGAATGGGGGGTCAGTGTGAGACGGACCAAGACGTGTTCTAGACAGGGGGGGGGGGGGGGGCAGTGCCTGGTGAAGAATTTGATATATGTAAAATATTATTCAATTGCAACTTTGTCAGATGATGGCAATCAAGCAGTAAACGTGTTTAGCTTCCATATCTTATAGCATTATTAAAGCGGTACTAAAAGCTTCGATTTAAGTTTCAAAAACAGTTACTGCACATTCCTGGCACATGCCGGCAATGCTAACGGTCACACTGCTTGCGCTCTCCACCAAATGGTTAAACCATCAAATGGCCGGGGGTCATAACTGATCACATGTGCAGCATCAGGGCAGTTGAAGATCAGAGTCCAAGATGGCAGCTTCCTTGGCTGAAAACGATAGGAGGGTTTAGTTCCAAATCAGTTCCAAATCAAGCAGTTACGAAATTGCACCTGCACTAAAAAAAAAAAAAAAAAGAGGGAAAAATATATAGGAAATAGGAGCAAAGGAAAGAAAAAAGGATGTAAAAGAAAAGAAAAAGAGAAAAGGGGGAATATATATAGGAAATAGGAGCAAAGGAATGGAAAAAAGGATGTAAAAAAAAAGAAAAAAGGGGGAAAAATATATAGGAAATAGGAGCAAAGAAAATAAAAAAGGATGCGAAAAGAAAGAAAAAAGGGGGGAAATATATAGGAAATAGGAGCAAAGGAACGAAAAAGGGATGTAAAAATAAAGAAGAAAGGGGCAAAAAATATATAGGAAATAGGAGCAAAGGAAAGAAAAAAGGATGTAAAAAAAAAAAAAAAGAAAAAGAGAAAAAGGGGAATATATATAGGAAATAGGAGCAAAAGAATGGAAAAAGGATGTAAAAAAAGAAAAAAGAAAAAAGGGGGAAAATATATAGGAGCAAAGAAAATAAAAAAGGATGTAAAAAGAAAGAAAAAAGGGGGGAAAATATATAGGAAAAATATATAGGAAATAGGAGCAAAGGAACGAAAAAAGGATGTAAAAAAAAAGAAAAAAGGGGGAAAAAATATATAGGAAATAGGAGCAAAGGAAAGAAAAAAGATGTAAAAAAAAGAAAAAGAAGAAAGGGGGAAGAATATATAGGAAATAGGAGCAAAGGAACGAAAAAAGTATGTAAAAAAAAGGGGGGGGGGGAATATATAGGAAATAGGAGCAAAGGAACGAAAAAGGGATGTAAAAAAAAAGAAGAAAAAAGGGGGAAAAATATATATATGAAATAGGAGCACAGGAAAGAAAAAGGGACTGAAAAAAAAGAAAGAAAGATAAAGAAGAGAAAGAAAAAAGGGGGGAAATATATAGGAAATATGAACAAAGGAAAAAAAAAAGATGTAAAAAAAGGAAAAAAAAAAGGAAAAAGGGGGAAAAATATATAGGAAATAGGAGCACAGGGAAGAAAAAAATGACTGGAAAAAAAAAGAAAAAAAAAGGAAAGAAAAAGAAAAGAAAGAAAGTGGGAAAATATATAGGAAATAGGAGCAAAGGAAAGAAAAAGAAGAGGAGAGTGTAGGGTTTACCGGTATTAGTAGGGAAAAGGAATGAGAATGTATTCATTTAGAGAAAAAGCAAAAAATGATTAATACCAATAAGCTTAAGATTTTCTTTCTCGTGTTGGATGGAATGGGGGAAGGTTAGCTCCGCGGGTTTCCAAAACCAACTACCATAATCTGCTTTAAAATATCAGAAACATTTCCCAACCATTTCAGTTGAGCATTTCTACTTTATGTGGATCAACCACCACAATGAGCATTAAATAGGGGGGGAGGTTAGAATAGTGGGTCTCATTCTCACTGAGACCAGAGCCAATTCATTCTTCCAAAACCTTCCATGCCCCAACAGTAAAAAAAAATGGGATGGGGGTCCTAAAGCGGGTTTGGGGACTCTGCAGCAGCCTTAGTGGATCTGTAGGAGATTCTGGAGGGATTTGGAGGAAACTTTGGGGAATGGGGTCTCTGGAAGCAGGGCTGGTGCAAGGATTTTTGACACCCTAGGCGAAACCACATTTTGCCACCCCCTTGGCTCCCCCCCCTGACTCCACCTCCTTTTCCCTGCCCATGTAAACCCCAACTTTTTAATGAAACGCCCATCAAATGCAGCCCACCAGCGCCCATCAAATCCAGCCTCACCAGCGCCCATCAAATGCGGCCTCACCAGTGCCCATCAAATGCGGCCTCACCAGTGCCCATCAAATGCGGCCTCACCAGTGTCCATCAAATGTGGCCTCACCAGCGCCCATCAATACAGCCTACCAGCACCCACCAATGCAGCCTCACCAGAGCCCATCAAATGCAGGCTACTAGCACCCATCAAATGCAGCCTACCAGTGCCCATCAATGAATGTTTACTTGCTTCCATTCATTCAGGAGTCAGGACCCAGATACAGTCCTCCGCCGCTGCGCCTCTAAAAATATGTGCAAACGGAGCGGGGATAGCCTGCTGATGCTGAGAATTAGTTGCTTGCTGCAAAGAGAAGAGAGTATAAACACCAGTGGCCAGGCGCCCTAGGCAGCAGGGCGCCCTAGGCAGCTGCCTAGTTTGCCTAGTGGTAGCACCGGCCCTGTCTGGAAGGGGCTGTGCATTTCTCCAGGAGGCTGGGGGCTTTCCAGAGGCACTGTGGTAGACTGGAGTGCACTGCAGGGACTCGGGAGCACTGTGGGACACCTGTTGGGGGCACTATGGGGGTCTGGAAGCACTGAAACAAGCTAGAGGGCATTGCAGGGTGTTGGTGGCTGGGGGGCACTGGGGGGGGCAGAGGGCCCCTGTAGAGGACCTGGGTGCACTGTAGAAGGTTCAGGGGCACAATAGACCACTATGGGAGGTTGAATGATATTATGGGAGCTGGGAGACACTGTGGGAAGTTAGGGGATCTGCAGAAGGCTGGGGACCCTGGAGGAGGGATATTGTGGCCAAGCAGTGGGCTACAGCTCGGTTGTTGGGAACCACTGCTTTAGAACACCCAAAAATGCAATAACTGTATTTTTCTACTGATATGAAGAAAAACATTTTGACCCCATGTCTTTTGCGTTAACCTTCTTCCTCTATCAAATATTTGCTCACAGATTTTTTATATGGGTCTCCTTGTAGAAGCCCTTTCATACACAAAAACTTCCTATCCAGAGTCTTTGTACTCCTCCTGATCTACTCTACCATCGTGACACAAAAATGGGATCAGTGCCCCGTCCACACTTTCCAGGCTTTCATAGCTGCCTGATGTGTGTATGATAGTGCTGGACTGATAGAAGTGAAAATTGCTTTTGATTGATATACCGTAAAGAGCAGTATGTGAAAGTGCCTGGTCCACCGTAATGCTATCTACAAAAAAAACATAAATGTAACTGTAAGTAAATAAATAATACCAATATAGTGGGGTCTGGTTCTGTGCACCTATATGTGTTCCCACATAGACTAAAAATGTGAACAATGGATGGTGAAGCACTACCCCTGTGTTACAGACAATATACCAAATGCCTCTGTGAAGACTTGGTGCACACACATTTAAAACAATAATAATGGAAATTCACATAATATTACCAAGTGCAAAAAAATTATTGTGAAAATTATAAGCAGAGAAAACACAGAGTGAAAAAAATACATTAAATGATAACAGCACTGTTCAATGATAACACTCCATGCGGTGACAAACAAATATATAACCATGAGCAAAGTCCATAGAATAAGCACATTCTTCTGTGAATCCGGTGTTGCTATGCACAAATCACCTCCACCTTCCAAACTATGCGCTCACCTCTGACTTAGACCTTCCACAGGTCACTGCAAGCCTTACCCCTTTAAGGGGTATATGTATCCAGCGGTAGTCACGTCACGTGTGACGAAACGTGGCAGAGCAGGGGCCTAGTGACGTCATTGTGCATGTACAGGAAGACTTTGTTTTACTTGTTTTACTTACCTATATCTGATTTTCATAACTTCCCAGTGATTCTGTAGGGGTCTGCACACCCCAAATGTGTCAAGCTTGTTGCCTAGGTGCACTGAAGGAAGTGCACTGGAAAATGTTAGTTCATACTGTGAAGTTTTTATTAAAGATTTGTTTTTATGTTTCAACACTATGTTAGTTTTCTAATGTTTTACGAGCACCCTCCTATACGGATCATACACTATATTACCAAAAGTATTGGGACACCTGCCTTTACACACACACACACACGATTTAATGGCATCCCAGTCTTAGTCCGTCGAGTTCAGTATTGAGTTGGCCCACCTTTTGCAGCTATAACAGCTTCAACTCTTCTGGGAAGGCCGTCCACAAGGTTTAGGAGTGTGTCTATGGGAATGTTTGACCATTCTTCCAGAAGCGCATTTGTGAGGTCAGGCACTGGCGAGAAGACCTGGCTTGCAGCCTGCGCTCTAATTCATCCCAAAGGTGTTCTAACGGGTTGAGGTCAGGACTCTGTGCAGGCCAGCCAAGTTCCTCCACCCCAAACTCGCTCATCCATGTCTTTATGGACCTTGCCTTTTGCACTGGTGCGCAGTCATGTCGGAACAGGAAGGGGCCGTCCCCAAACTGTTCCCACAAAGTTGGGAGCATGAAATGGTCCAAAATGTCTTGTCTTAAGAGTTCCCTTCACTGGAACTAAGGCGCCAAGCCCAAGATTTGGACCAGTGCAATTTTCTTCTGGGGGGGGGGGGGGGCAGGTGTGAGCAGGGAAAACCCCTCCCCCCCGGGAGAAGATAGTGATGATCTCTAGTGGCTTTAGCAGCCACTTGCGATAATCGCGAGTGGATCCGGCAGGCTGGTTGTACCTAAGTTGATCGATCAACTCGGTACATTCAGCCTTTCCATTTATGGTTTGAATCTTGGCCGATTCCTGCTGAACTGGCCGAGATTCGAACCGTGTATGGCAGGCCTTAGGCTAAATCTACTCCCACCCCCATTCTAAGCTTATTCTATCTAACCCTGTAAAGAAAAGATCTGTATACTTACCTATTTTGAAGCCACTCCGGTACGGTTCCATGATCTCTCAATCGGCGGCTCTACATGTAGAGGAGAGATCTCTGACAACAGCTGCCCTGTGCGATGGTCATCCTCTACACTGCCGCTGACTGCTAATCATGGGACTGGACCAGAAGTGCCTTCAGAATAGGTAAGTATACCGATCTTCTTCACAGGGTAGATAGAGTAGGCTTAGAATAGGGATGGGAGTATATTTAGCCTTAGTTATAATTTGCCTTAACTTCTACTTTAGGAGCATCAGAGACAACCAACATGTTTTGCAAAAAAAAGCCTGGGGCCGGCTGGGTGCTTCATTTTAATATAGCAGCAAAAGTAAGAAATGTGGAAGATGGTGGAGCTTTTAAGGTGGGGAGAAGATGGGGCAGTGGAGGAAGGGTTGCATGCAGAGGTCAGGGCCAGTGTTAATTTTGGCAGCAAATTTCGATTCAGTTTTAGCCTTATGCCCTGTACACACGGTCGGATTTTCCGATGGAAAATGTCCGATCGGAGCGTGTTGTCGGAAATTCCGACTGTGTGTACACAAATCCGACGGACAAAGTGCCACGCATGCTCAGAATAAATAAAGAGATGAAAGCTATTGGCCACTGCCCCGTTTATAGTCCCGACGTACGTGTTTTACGTCACTGTGTTTAGAACGATCGGATTTTCCGACAACTTTGTGTGACCGTGTGTAGACAAAACAAGTTTGAGCCAACATCCGTCGGAAAAAATCCTAGGATTTTGTTGTCGGAATGTCCGAACAAAGTTCGACCGTGTGTACGCCCTATTAGTCTTAGGACTAAAATGGTATTTTAGTTTTAGTTCCATTTTAGTCTTCTGCAATTGTTTTAGGTTTAGTCATATTTAGTCGACTAAATCTCCAGTACATTTTAGTCGACTAAAATCTAACGGGTGTAATTAAAATTGTAATACATTAGTTAACATTTCTCTACAATTTCCAAACTCATTATATACTGCTGGAGTGAAAAATCTAATATGTTATTTATTATGGTATTGATTGAGGGATGAACATGCACTACAGACCAGTGTTAATTTTGAAGTCAAATTTCCATTTAGTTTTAGTCCTGGTCTTTTGACCAAAATTCCATTGTAGTTTTAGTCCCCATTTTAGTCTTTTGACTAAAATGCCATTTTAGTTTTAGTCGTATTTTTAGTCATCTCAGTTGTTTTGGTTTTAGTCGTATTTTAGTCGACTAAAATAATATTCATTTAGTCGACTAAAATGTTTTAGTCGTTTTAGTCGATTAACACTGGTCAGGGCTGAAGAGGGGTGAAAGTGAGTTATGGATGGGGGGATGCAGAGGTAAGCAGCTGTGGAGGACGACTGTACTCTATAAATAATGCACTCCTGGTATTTAATGCCCCTTTAAGACTCTCCCACTGAAATTTGACCACCCCCCGCCATTTGGTTCGGTTTGGAGGGCGTGCGTGTTTGTGGGGGGAGGAGGTTTTAGGGGGTTGTGGTTGAGTTCCTGCACCTATTTTCTGGGGAAAAAAAGGCCTGTATGCATGAATCTAGAAGTGATATTCAATTCCCTAATCCTACTCTCCATGCAGGGCGCCGGACACATGGATTCCAATGGGTTTTTTTGGGTTTTTTTTTTGAAGCACGTGATTAGAGTCTGAGGCTCTAATTGGCTTCAAAACGGGTGGGCTCAGGGCACAGAGGACTGTGCCCCCGGAGCCCACCCACTTGTGTGACATTAGCGAATTAATATTTGCTAATATCTTCCTGCTTCTCCTCCCGTCCAATCAGGAAGCGGGTCCTGAGACCCGATTGCCTTGGAGTCCTAGGATCCAATTGGCCAGGAGTCCTAAGACCCGATTGGCCGGGAGGAGAAGCGACCGCGGGGACTCGGAAGGAGATGCAGGGGGGGGGGAAAGCCGCTAAAGCTCCGACCTGGATGGGTAAGTGCGGGGCTGGCGGGCGAGCAAAACGGTAATTGAGCAGGCAATCGATCGAGCAATGGGGGTGGGGTGGGGGGAGTGAGGGGGCCAGATTTGTTTACCGCCTCCACAAAAAAAATTGAGCGCCAGCAACTACCGAAACTGATGACATACTGTTTATAATTCCATCATGTTTCAGGGGCTCTAAATCTGACTCCTTCTCCTCCAAAATGCATTGGATTAGTAAACAGTCTGTCATTGGAATAAATTTGTATTCAGACTTGAGTATCACCGTGTGAGACTTTAGTTCTAGATTTTCTCATTCCTATCACAGCCTAAGGTAATTCTTTGGTGTGCTGAAGCTGCCGGCTCATTATTCACATTCTGTATACCTACACCACCGCCATACTATTGGATGACGATAATAAAAAATAAAATCATCTCAGGGTTCCAGCACTATTTTTTAACTTTCCCAAGTAATAAAAACCTGGCTGAGGTTTATAACTTTCCCTAGTCTGTTGGGTCCCCACTGCTCACTTCCTGCTCTAGAAAATGTTATTAGGAACTAAGGAGAAACCTCGCCAATTAAAATACCTTGATTAAAAATTTAGCACAGTGTGCTAGCTGTAAATAGTTTTTTTTGCTCCTGTAGGTAAATTTTGCTTGGCTGGCAGCCAAGCCTGTTTTGAATCTGGGCCGGGGATGAGTGACTCAGGGAGGCTGGATGAATCATCAAGCAGAACTTCTGGTACCAACCCCTACTTGCTGGAACTTTGGAGAAGCTTCCAGAAGAATGGGTGTGAGGTTAGGAGTTGTTGTTTGGAGTATTGAGAAGGGCCCCAGCCAATCCCCAGCAAGTGGGCTGGCAGGGGGCAGGCACCTCCTAAATACTCTGGGGTCATGCCAGCAGGGGGCAGTCGTTTAGAAGTTGGAGATGGAGTGATGAGGAGGCTGTCGGTGACCCTTGAAGGTAGCCCCCTAATCTGGGGGGGTGACCTTGGGTGACCTTTTGTATGCTTGATTTTAGGTCAGGCAACGCATTGACATCTTTGCAGCCATTGTGCTACATGCTGGGTGTTCAATGTGCCCCTGTACCTTTAAGGAGGGGTGGGCTCCCTCCAGTCCATCTGCCTTCGTCTATCTCAACAGAATGCATGTGCTTCCACTGTGGGGCCTCCTATAAGTTAGAGGTAGGGTCTACAGATCACAAGGTGCTTTGCCGGGGCCTGTAGCTTACGCATGTTTTTTCAAATTTGTGCAACTAAACCCCTGTTATTAAATGCATACTGTTAGACAGGCTAATCTGGTTGGTCGCAGGCTGGTTGGTAAGTAGAGCTTGGAATTTTTCCAAGGATTTTTCCTTGGCTTTTGTTTGATATGCGTTGCCTTCCAATGCTCCTTGCTGCAGAGGCCAGTTATAGGTGAGGGCAGTGGCACATTTTTTGTATGGGGTTGACCTCAGGCCTGGGGCTCGGGAGCTGGAGGGATCCTCTTACATCACATGGAGGAGTCCTGTCCAGGAGGCATGGGAGCAAGGAGAGGACAGCAGGAGCCAGCTAGCACGCCTGGAAGATCTCCAGGGAAAGTCAGCCGGGTGGCTGGTGAGTATGAGAGCATGACAGTCTGGGAGGACTGTGGAGAAGTAGCCAGGTGGGCTAGTGAAAGGGGCAGCCACAGTCAGGTGGGCTGGCAGTGCCTGAAGAGGTAGTGCATGGATCAGTAGCCACGGGGATGGAAGCTGGACATTGACTTTTGCTACACAACCCAAAGGGGGGGGGGGGGGACCCTGCCTATAAAGTGCTTTGGCTACAAGATCTGACCATTGTTTCTTTTGTCAAATCTACTAAAAGTGTCCAGCTGAGTCTGTGTTCTTTTTCTGCTAACAAGTGGGTGCTGGACTCACTTGCTGCAGTGCTTCTGCTGGACCTGGGGTTCCACTCACATGTGCTGCTGGTTTCTGTGTTCATCTATGGGCCAGTGGCAGCCTGTGCATTGTGGGGGCATGGGCGCCGCCCCCCCCCCCCCCATCCCTGCTGCCGCCTCCCTATCCATGCGCCCGGCCTCTTTCAGGACGCCGGACGCATGGACTCCTATGGCGGGGGCAGGAGGGGGTGTATTTTTTTAAGCACCTGATTAGAGGCTCTAATAGGCTTCAAAAAAGGGTGGGCTTGGGACGCAGTGAGTGATTTTAATGCATTTCATGCATTTAATGCATAGTAAAATGTTGACTGAATCTGTTTTTAATTTTTTTTTCTTTCATTATTTTACATTTATTTCACTGTAGATTTGTAAAATATAAGGTCATCATCATAAAGCACAAAACAAACACTCTAATGCCCCGTGCACACGGTCGGATTTTCCGACGGAAAATGTTCTATGGGAGCTTGTTGTCGGAAATTCCGACCATGTGTGGGCTGCATCGGACATTTTCCATCGGAATTTCCGTCACACAAAATTTGAGAGCTGGTTCTCAAATTTTCCGACAACAAAATCCGTTCTCGTAAAGTCCGATCGTGTGTACACAATTCCGACGCACAAAGTTCCACACATGCTCTGAATAAAGCAGAAGAGTTTCACTGGCTATTGAACTTTCTCGGCTCGTCGTACGTGTTGTACTTCACCGCGTTCTTAAAGTTTGGAATTTCCGACAACATGTGTGACCGTGTGTATGCAAGACAAGATTGAGCCAACATCCGTTGGAAAAAAAACATGGATTTTGTAGTTGGCAAATTGAATCGTGTGTACAGGGCATAAATATTCAATATATGAAAAAAGAGCTGCTATCACAACAGTGTTTTGAAAATGTTTTCAGCAGACATGATCCAGATAGAAAATGTGTACCCTGGCTTCAGTTGGGGGCCTGCTTGTTTGTTGAGTTCTTCACACATCACGCATCATGAGATCCACAATATTCATCTCCAGGTCATCATTACAGGTGCTTGTCTCATCAGTTCTGCCAATGACCTGGTCAGATATCATCTGGAGGAACTTGTCCTGCATCTGTTGCATCTGCACCATCTTGGGATCCGGACTGCTCACCATCAATTAGACTCTCCTCTTGGTCGGACATCATCTGGAGGAACTTGTCCTGCAACTGTTGCATCAGCACCATCTTGGGATCCAGACTGCTCACCATTACCTAGGCTCTCCTCTTGGTCGGACATCATCTGGAGGAACTAGTCCTGCATCTGTTGCATCTGCACCATCTTTCGATCCGGACTGCTCACCATCACCTAGGCTCTCCTCTTGGTCGGACATCATCTGGAGGAACTTGTCCTGCATCTGTTGCATCTGCACCATCTTGGGATCCGGACTGCTCACCATCATCTAGACTCTCCTCTTGGTGGGACATCATCTGGAGGAACTTGTCCTGCACCTGTTGCATCAGCACCATCTTGGGATCCAGACTGCTCACCATTACCTAGGCTCTCCTCTTGTAAGCGTAAGGGATACTGGCACCTTCCATTGATCCCAACAAGCAGTGGTTAGCCAATGACACTTCATTTTGCTCATCTTTATCCAGCACCTCAAAGACCCCATCAGCTAGAGGCAAGTGAAAATGGGGTTACCGTATATACTCGAGTATAACTCGTTCCGAGTATAAGTCGAGGCCCTAATTTACCACAAAAAAAATGGGAAAAACTTATTGACCCGAGTATAAGACGAGGGTGAGAAATGCACAGCTACTGTAAGTGGAAAAAGAGGGTCAACAATGCCCATTTGCAGCATCACTGTGCCCATTTGCATGCCTCACTGTGCCCATTTGCAGCCATAGGTCCCCCGAACTTCAAACTCAGTAGTTAAGGGTTCTTAGATGCCCCCTAGCTGCAGCCAAAATTTGGGGTCTCTGAACCCAAAGGGTGCCGAAATGACATTGCTGCAGATGGACACAGTTGACCGAATTTGGGGCCCTGTATCTCGGGGCCACTTATGGTTCAGAAAATGTCAAGCACTTTTCTGCAGCAGAGAATGACATTTTCCGAACCGGTTTTGGGGCCCCGTATCTCGGGGCCACTTAGTGCTAAGAATCCCAAATTTGGTGTGCAAACCCAGTGGAACTAGCACCATGAAATTTCCAAAGCTGGGGTTTCTAGCACTAAGTGGCCCCGAGATACAGGGCCCCAAAAATCAGTTCAGAAAATGTCAAGCACTTTTTTGCAGCAGAGAATGACATTTTCCGAACCGGATTCGGGGCCCCGTATCTCAGGACCACTTAGTGCTAGGAACCCCAGCTTTGGATATGTTATGGTACCAGTTCCAATGGGTTCGCACACCAAATTTGGGGTTCCTAGCACCAAGTGGCCCTGAGATACAGAGCCCCAAAGTCGGTTCGGAAAATGATTTTTTTTGCTGCAGAAGTGCTTGACTCAGTATAAGTCGAGGGGGGCACTTTCAGCACAAAAAAATGTGCTGAAAAATTCGACTTATACTCGAGTATATACGGTATATTATAATGTCCACAACCTGTTGACTTCTAAACTGACACTTGTTTATGCTTGTTTATGCTTCAACTTATCCAATAATTGGCTTACCTATACAATCCAAAAGGCGCCTACAGATAACTGAACATTTGTTCTCTGAATAGCCTAAACAAAAATTAATATGTTATACTATTTTAGTAGTCTAATTACATCATTTCCAATTTTAGGCCTTTAACTATATACCATTTATGTTGATCTGACGCGTATGTTTCAATATCTCACTCCATATGGCCCGAGGGCGGACATCGCAAACATTTCTTAAAGATCCATCAGCAGAATGTGAGGTGCAGAGGTCTCCTTCTGAAATGGCAACTAGTGGGCTATAAAGCAAGCATGAAGAATGGAGAAAACTGGTTAAAGCTATAAAAAATATTTGTATATAGATACAGAGGCTTATTTTTCTTTATGTTATAAATGCCCAAAATTCTGCATAAGTGAATGTTCAAGTTAAGACTAAGATGGGGAAAAGAGGTCCTGTTTGTCCTTTTGTAAAGTCCCCTGGGTTTCTGATGGCTAGCCTCTAGAGAAGTGGTCTCCAAATCATGGCCTGGGGGCCAAATTCAGCCCTTTGCTTGCTTTTATATGGCCCTTGGGGCACTATTTCATCCACTGATACCAACAGTGGGGCATAATTAATTTCCCCCCCTTACACCAATGAAGAGACACAATTTCTCCCAATGGCACCAATGATGGGGCCCAATGACACCAATGATGGGGCACTAGTCCTCCCACTAACACCAATGATGGGGCACTATTCCTCCCACTGACACCAATGGTGGGGCACTATTCCTCCCACTGACACCACTGATGGGGCACTATTCCTCCCACTGACACCAATGATAGGGCACTATTTCTTCCACTGACACCAATGATGGGGCACTATTCCTCCAAGCAAGGGGACAGATGTGGCCCTTTGCTTGCTTTTATCTGGCCCTTGGGGCACTATTTCATCCACTAATACCAACAGTGGGGCATAATTTCCCCCACTGACACCAGTGAAGAGGTAACATTTCTCCCAATGGCACCAATGACGGGGCCCAGTGACAACAATGATGGGACACTACTCCTCCCACTGACACCAATGAAGAGACACAATTTCTCCCAATGGCACTAATGATGGGGCCCAATCACACCAATGATGGGGCAGTATTTCTCCCACTGACACCAATGGTGGGGCACTATTCCTCCCACTAACACCAATGATGGGGCACTATTCCTCCCACTGACACAACTGATGGGGTACTATTCCTCCCACTGACACCGATGGGGCACTATTTCTCCAACTGACACCAATGATGGGGCACTATTCCTCCCACTGACACCAATGATGGGGCACTATTTCTTCCACTGACACCAATGATGGTGCTCTATTCCTCCAAGCAAGGGGACAGATGTGGCCCTTTGCTTGCTTTTATCCGGCCCTTGGGGCACTATTTCATCCACTAATACCAACAGTGGGGCATAATTTCCGCCACTGACACCAGTGAAGAGGTAAAATTTCTCCCAATGGCACCAATGATGGGAAACTACTCCTCCCACCAACACCAATGATGAGGCACAATTGCTCTCACTGAAACCAACGATAGAGCATTTTTTTTCCCCCCAGTGAGGTAGGAACCATTTCTACTCCCCCTGGCCAGAGTCCGCCCCCCTAAATTCTAAACTGGCCCTTTGTGTAAAAAGTTTGGAAACCCCAGCTCTAGAGGCCTCCTTCTGCTTGTGGTTCCCCTTGAACAGACCACTAATAAAGAAAAAAAAGTGACAAAAATCCCAACCTACGTTCTGTTCTGCGCATCATTATAGTCAATTTTGAAATGAATCCTAAACTTTGGTGAAAACGTTGAAGGGCCTTGGCCAAATTATTATTTTTTTTTATTCTGGTTATATTATATGAGATTTCTGATGCAATGAGAATGTTGGAGGTCAGACCTGTGATTCCACTGGCCAGCAGGTCAACATGACTCTACGGGTGTACCTATCATCATGATGGTGGTGTCGCCTAGGCATCTACCCTGTTTCCCCGTAAATAAGACCTAGCGTGATTGTCAGTGATGGCTGCAATATAAGCCCTACCCCCCAAATAAGCCCTACCCTGTTTCCCCAAAACTAAGCCCTACCCTGAAAAGAAGACCTACAAGGACTTTAAGTAGGGCTTATTTGGGGGGGTAGGGCTTATATTGCAGCCATCACCGACAATCACGCTAGGTCTTATTTTCGGGGAAACAGGGTATGTCATGACAATGCAGCATGTTCATACGGCTGTGAACCATTTCATGAGTATAGTACTTGAGTTTCAATTGGCCAAATAAATCATGTTCATGGAAGATCTTCTTTCTGAAAGGATGGATAAGGTACTGCAACAAGGAACTAAGCTGGAGAACATCCAATCGCTGGGGATCAGGCAGACCTATAACAGTACAAGGTGGGAAGAGTCAATCCACTCATCCCCACCAAGACCGTGTGTCTTCAAACTTTTTGCAGTAAGGTGCATGCACACAACTTACCGGGAAAATCATCGTCACAAGCTAGTTCCAGCTGCCTTTTAATATCCATATAAACTGTCTGAGAACCTCGCTGCTCCTTCAACCAGCTTTTAAATCACAATCCCGCTCTTTGAGCTTTGGAAATTCCTTGAATTTAAGAAGGGCTTAATAAACAATGCCAGACAGAATGGCTTAGACATAAAAAGGCTGTGAGCTAAAACCAAAGCTTTTTATTGTACGGTTAATGCTTATTCCAGGCAGCTCCGGTCTCTCACATCTTTACCAAAAAATTCCGGCAACCCCACCAGGCTGAACTCCATGCAGGATCGATGTGGTTGGAAGTCGTGGCCAAGCTGAAAGTTACTGAACATGTGTTGGAGGAATTTTTTTCTTGTCTGGAGAGGAAGTTTAGTGCACATAACGCGAAGGTCTATGAGACTGCGGTCTGCATGTCAGTCTCCAAGGGGAAACCATAATCGTTTTAGAGTTTTTAGGTTTAGGGTCAGCTTAAAATAGATCTCAACTGTAATGCTGGGTCCACTTTACTCAGCCAGGGAGGTATAGAGGACTGGGGGCAGAGGTATGTACATGGGTAGGTACATCAGCTGTGATGAGCAGATTACGCAGTGCCTGCAATTTGGGAGTTAGGCTCCATTCACACTAACGCGTTTTTTGATGCATTTTGCATTTTGCAGAAATGCATGGAATTTTTTTAACATGAGTTCCTATGGAACATGTTCACATGAATGCATTTTTGTGCCTCTGCGTTTTTTGGAAAGGGTCAGGGACTTTTTTTCATGCAAAATGCAGCGTTTTGCATGTAACCCTAGCGAATAAAATGGTGGTTTGGGTTTTACAGTGCCTTGAAAATGTATTCATACTCCTTAAAAGTTTCCACATTTTGTCATGTTACAACCAAAAATGTAAATGTATTTTATTGGGATTTTGTGTGATCGACCAACACAAAGTGGCACATAACTGTGAAGTGGAAGGAAAATGATAAATGGTTTTCAAAATTTTTTACAAATAAATATGTGAAAAGTGTGGCATTCATTTGTATACAGCCCCCTTTACTCCGATACCCCTAACTAAAATCTAGTGGAACCAATTGCCTTCAGAAGTCACCTAATTAGTAAATTGAGTCCACCTGTGTGTAATTTAATCTCAGTATAAATACAGCTGTTCTGTGAAGCCCTCGGAGGTTTGGTAGGGAACCTTAGTGAACAAACAGCATCATGAAGGTCAAGGAACACACCAGACAAATCAGGGATAAACAGACGGTGGCTTCTGTGGTGTGTTCATAAAGTAAACAACATTAAGGACTTGTACCATCATCCAGGAATCTATAGTTTAAGCATATTGGGAGCCTGATCCCCAATCAGGCTGCCAAAAAGAATAAAAGTCAGGTCAGGGATAAAGTTGTGGAGAAATTTAAAGCAGGGTTAGGTTATAAAAAAATATCTAAAGCTTTGAACATCTCACGGAGCTCTGTTCAATCCATCATCCCAAAATGGAAAGAGTATGGCACAACTGCAAACCTACCAAGACATGGCCGTCCACCTAAACTAACCGGCCGGGCAAGGAGAGCATTCATCAGAGAAGAGCCAAGAGGTCCATGGTAACTCTGGAGGAGCTGCAGAGATCCACAGCTCAGGTGGGAGAATCTGTCCACAGGACAACTATTAGTCGTGTTCTCCACAAATCTGGTCTTTATGGAAGAGTGACAAGAAGAAAGACATTGTTGAAAGAAAGTCATAAGAAGTCCCATTTGCAGTTTGTGAGAAGCCATGTGGGGGACACAGCAAACATGTGGAAGAAGGTGCTCTGGTCAGATGAGACCAAAATTGAACTTTATGGCCTAAAAGCAAAACACTATGTGTGGCGGAAAACTAACATTGCGCATCACCCTGAACACACCATCCCTACCGTGAAACATGGTGGTGGCAGCATCATGATGTGGGGATGATTTTCTTCAGCAGGGACAGGGAAGCTGGTTAGAACTGATGGGAAGATGGATGGAGCCAAATACAGAGAAATCTTATGCCCCGTACACACGGTCGTATTTTCCGACGGAAAATGTGTGATAAGACCTTGTTGTCGGAAATTCCGACCGTGTGTAGGCTCCATCACACATTTTCCATCGGATTTTCCGACACACAAAGTTTGAGAGCAGGCTATAAAATTTTCCGACAACAAAATCCGTTGTCGGAAATTCAGATCGTGTGTACACAAATCCGACCGACAAAGTGCCACGCATGCTCAGAATAAATAAAGAGATGAAAGCTATTGGCCACTGCCCCGTTTATAGTCCCGACGTACGTGTTTTACGTCACCGCATTCAGAACGATCGGATTTTCCGACAACTTTGTGTGACCGTGTGTATGCAAGACAAGTTTGAGCCAACATCCGTCGGAAAAAATCCTAGGATTTTGTTGTCGGAATGTCCGAACAAAGTCCGACCGTGTGTACGGGGCATTAGAAGAAAACCTGTTAGAGCCTGCAAAAGACTTGAGACTGGGGCGGAGGTTCACCTTCCAGCAGGACAACGACCCTAAACATACAGCCAGAGCTACAATGGAATGGTTATGATCAGGTATTTGCAATTAGCGGACCTCCAGCTCTTGCAGAACTACATGTCCCATGAGGCATAGCAAGACTCTGACAGCCACAAGCATGACTCCCACGGGCAGAGGCATGGTGGGTAATTTTGCAACAGCTGGAGGTCTGCTAATTGCAAATCCCTGGTTTAGATCAAAGCATATTCATGTGTTAGAATGGCCCAGTCAAAGTCCAGACCTAAATCCAATTGAGAATCTGTGGCAAGATTTGAAAATTGCTGCTTACAGACGCTCTCCATCCAATCTGACAGAGCTTGAGATATTTTGCAAAGAAGAAGAATGGGCAAAAATGTCTCTCTCTAGATGTGCAAAGCTGGTAGAGACATCCCCAAAAAGAATTGCAGCTGTAATTGCAGTGAAAGAAGGTTCTACAAAGTATTGACTCAGGGGGGCGCCATACAAATGTACCCCACACTTTTCACATATTTATTTGTAAAAAATGTTGAAAACCATTTATCATTTTCCTTCCACTTCACAATTATGTGCCACTTTGTGTTGGTCTATCACATAAAATCCCAATAAAATACATTTACGTTTTTGGTTGTAACATGACAAAATGTGGAAAATTTCAGGGGGTATGAATACTTTTTCAAGGCACTGTATGTCACAGTGTATTTGCGCAGCAGTCTTTCAAATGCAATTTTTTGGGAAAAAACACACTTTAATCGATTTTAGCCTCCCTGGCGGTTTTCCCGAGTGTGGCTCGGGGTTAAAATTCAGGACCATTAGCGGTAACCCCGAGCCACACTCGGGATTACATCGCAGGATCCTGGTGTGGCTTTACTTACCTTGTCCCCGGGATCCTGCAATGTCCCCCGCAGTGTCCGTGGGCTCCGTCCTCCTCCGAAGCCTCTCCTTGCCAGGCTCCGTTCCCTGGGAGCGTCGCGACGCACGGGGGCGGAGCCTGGCGGCAAATTTAAAAAAAAGTAAAAATCATAACACATACAGTACTGTAATCCTACAGATTACAGTAGTGTATGAAATTATTTCACATCCCTTTTGTCCCCAGTGCTTTGGCCAATGCCCTGCATGCAGTTTTATGTGATATATACTGTTCTTTCTGCCTGGAAACTGGAGATTGTCCATAGCAACCAAAAAGTGTCCCTTTATGTCAAAAGTGGCTTTAGACCAGCTAGAAAACAGTAAATTAGAACACTTGCAGAATTGGGCGATAGTGAATCGAGGGGAAATTTATTTTATTACTATTTATTTTTATTTTTTTAAATTACTTATTTTTATTTATTATATTATAATTTATGTTTTTGTGTTACTAGACTCTTGTTTGGACAGATTTAAGTGTGTTATTGTTAAGAATTACAGACCTACAATATAAAACGCCAAATTTCCATGCAAAATAATTTTACCGCTTTCAGCACCTAAAATCCGAAATAATCATACCGCCAGGGAGGTTAAAAAAAAAAACAGTAAAGTTAGCCCAATTTTTCTGTATATTGTGAAAGATGATGTTACTCTGAGCAAATAATGCCACGCTTTAAAATTGCGCCCGCTCGTGGACTGGCGACAAACTATGGTACTTAAAAATCTCCATAGGTGACTTTACATTTTTTTAAAGGTTACCTTTTTGGAGTTACAAAGGAGGTCCTGCACTAGAATTATTGCTATTGCGCTAACGATCGAGGCGATATCTCACATGTGTGGTTTACATATGCGGACGCGACTTGCGTATGCGTTCGCTTCTGCTCGGAGCACAGAAGGATGGGAAGCTTTACATTTTTTTTTTTATTATTTATTTTACTTTTTATTTTTACACTCTTCCTTTATTTCTTATCTCTTTTATTCCTATTACAAGGAATGTAAACATCCCTTGTACTAAAAATAATCTCTTGCAAGAGAAAAAGGATGACAGGTCTTTTTTATTGAGAGATCTGGGGTCCAAAAGATCTCTCATTTACCTTTAGAAGCAAAAAAAAAGAAGAGGGGGACTTGGGCACATAGAGGGGGAATCAGATGTAGACAGCACAGAGTAGGGGAATTGATGCAGTGGGATGGGAGGACAATTACAGAACAATGCACTGTTGCTGTGTCTATCCCTCCAGCAGCTGAAAGCGTACAGTGGAACCTTGGTTAACGAGTAACACGGTTAACGAGCATTTTGAAAGACGAGCAACCTTTTAAAAAAAATCCTGACTCGGTTTGCTAGTGTTGTTTTGCGAAACGAGCCGAATTCAAGCTAATGTGGTGTGCAGTACCGCATTTGGCCAGAGGTGCGGGGGCGCCGGTAACACTCATAACAGTTCGGAGCCGTTCGGAAATATTCGGAATCACGTGGAAATACTCAGAAATACTCCGTTCCCGAGTGTTTCCGAGCCTTTCCAAGGGTTTCCGAGTTCAGCTGAGCTGTCCCCGCGTATTTTCAAGGCTCTCCGGCACCCCCCCACCTCTTGCTACATGCGTTATTGCATGCAATTGAAGTCAATGCGGAACAAATTATCTT
Source organism: Lithobates septentrionalis (assembly GCA_037952835.1). Classification (NCBI taxonomy): domain Eukaryota; kingdom Metazoa; phylum Chordata; class Amphibia; order Anura; family Ranidae; genus Lithobates; species Lithobates septentrionalis. Next base: position 142,626 of record JBBDGP010002448.1, read on the forward strand.
CGTTTCCATTGACTCCTATGGGGAAACTCGCTTTGATATGCGAGTGCTTTGGATTACAAGCATTCTCCTGGAACGTATTATGCTTGTAATTCAAGGTTCCGCCGTATTTCCCTTTGTGCTGGCACGCACCCAACACCGAGATTGGGGTCTTACCGAGAGCCCCGGGTCCCATACTAACGATCAGGACCTGGAACTCCCGCCTCAGATTGGCTACCGCAGTGATCAGTCACTGTGAAGCTCACCGCTGTGTTTCTCTCTTTGTGAATGGAGAGGAAAGTTACATTGTATCTTTGTTTCTCCGTGCAGAGAGAAAAAAAAAAGTGTGTGTAAAAATAAATAAATGAATAAATATTCAAAAATAAAGTAAAAAAAATAAAGAAATAATACCTAAATCAAGGTTTGATCTAGGTCAGTGCCAGGGTTAGTGTTTGGGTCAAGTGAGTATCGAAGGTTAATGTCAAAATGAAGGTAGTGGGGAAAGTGGGACTTTAAATGAAGCACTTGGTAGCACATAGATAGTTGAGCTGAACAAAGGAATTTTATTTTGTGTACATTGTTGATAGCCATAGATATAATGCCATAGATATAATGCCATAGATATAATGCCATAGATATAATGTTGATATCAAAGTGATAGGTTAAAGTCAGAGTCAAAGGTATATTTTGGGCAGGATTTTTTTTTTTTAAATTAGTGTTATGCTGCGTACACACGACTTGGTTTAGCCGTCGTAATAAACTCTGACGGTTTCTCCGACAGAACTCCGACGCGGTCTTGCCTACACACGGTCAACCCAACGTCCGACCGTCCAGAACGCGGTGACGTACAACACTTACGACGGGACCAGAAAAAGGAAGTTCAATAGCCAGTAGCCAATAGCTTCCGTCTCGTACTTGCTTCAGAGCATGCGTCGTTTTTGGCCCGTCGGACCAGCATACAGACGATCGGTTTTCCCGATAGGAATTGGGTCCGTCGGAAAGATTTAGAACATGTTCCATTTCTAGGTCCGTCAGATTTTTCGAAAATAGAAGTCCCATGAGGCCTACACACGATCGGAATATACGATGAAAAGCTTCCGTCGGACTTTTTCTGTCGGACATTCCGCTCGTGTGTACATGGCATTAGTATCAGTATGTTTTAGGTAGGACAAGAAAAAACAAAAAAACAAAATGCCCAATATTGTTTCTGGGCTGTAATACAGTTTCAAACAACAACTAACATATACATATTGCTGCGATTGTCAGGAGCAGGAGAATTTATTTTGGGTTGTTCTTTGGTGGTAGGTTATGGTAGTAACAAGAAATATATACAGTGGCTTGCGAAAGTATTCGGCCCCCTTGAACTTTTCAACCTTTTGCCACATTTCAGGCTTCAAACATAAAGATATAAAATTTTAATTTTTTGTGAAGAATCACCAACAAGTGGGACACAATTGTGAGGTGGAACAAAATCTATTGGATATTTTAAACTTTTTTTAGCAATTAAAAAACTGAAAAGTGGTGCGTGCAAAATTATTCGGCCCCTTTACTTTCAGTGCAGAAAACTCACTCCAGAAGTTCAGCGAGGATCTCTGAATGATCCAATGTTGTCCTAAATGACTGATGGTGATAAATAGAATCCACCTGTGTGTAATCAAGTCTCTGTATAAATGCACCTGCTCTGTGATAGTCTCAGGGTTCTGTTGAAAGCGCAGAGAGCATCATGAAGACCAAGGAACACACCAGGCAGGTCCGTAATACTGTTGTGGAGAAGTTTAAAGCCGGATTTGGATACAAAAAGATTTCTCAAGCTTTAAACATCCCAAGGAGCACTGTGCAAGCGATCATTTTGAAATGGAAGGAGTATCAGACCACTGCAAATCTACCAAGACCTGGCTGTCCCTCTAAACTTTCAGCTCAGACAAGGAGAAGAGTGATCAGAGATGCAGCCAAGAGGCCCATGATCACTCTGGATGAACTGCAGAGAACTACAGCTGAGGTGGGAGAGTCTGTCCATAGGACAACAATCAGTCTACACTGCACAAATCTGGCCTTTATGGAAGAGTGGCAAGAAGAAAGCCATTTCTCAAAGATATCCATAAAAAGTCTCGTCTAAAGTTTGCCACAAGCCACCTGGGAGACACACCAAACATGTGGAAGAAGGTGCTCTGGTCCGATGAAACCAAAATCAAACTTTTTGGCCACAATGCAAAACGATATGTTTGGCGTAAAAGCAACACAGCTCATCACACTCAACACACCATCCCCACTGTGAAACATGGTGGTGGCAGCATCATGGTTTGGGCCTGCTTTTCTTCAGCAGGGACAGGGAAGATGGTTAAAATTGAGGGGAAGATGGATGCAGCCAAATACAGGACCATTCTGGATGAAAACCTGTTGGAGTCTGCAAAAGACCTGAAACTGGGACGGAGATTTATCTTCCAACAAGACAATGATCCCAAACATACAGCAAAATCTACAAAGGAATGGTTCACAAATAAACGTATCCAGGTGTTAGAATGGCCAAGTCAAAGTCCAGACCTGAATCCAATCGAGAATCTGTGGAAAGAGCTGAAAACTGCTGTTCACAAACGCTCTCCATCCAACCTCACTGAGCTCAAGCTGTTTTGCAAGGAAGAATGGGCAAGAATTTCAGTCTCTCGATGTGCAAAACTGATAGAGACATACCCCAAGCGACTTGCCGCTGTAATCGCAGCAAAAGGTGGCTCTACAAAGTATTAACGCAAGGGGGCCGAATAATTTTGCACGCCCCACTTTTCATTTTTTTATTAGTTAAAAAAGTTTCAAAAATCCAAAAGATTTCGTTCCACTTCACAATTGTGTCCCACTTGTTGGTGATTCTTCACAAAAAATAAAAATTTTATATCTTTATGTTTGAAGCCTGAAATGTAGCAAAAGGTTGAAAAGTTCAAGGGGGCCGAATACTTTCGCAAGCCACTGTAGCTACTTTTTTTTTTTTTTTTACTATTTTGGGCCAGTTTTCCTAATAAAATAAAAAAACAGGAAATATCCATTACCATTTACCACCAAATGAAAGCCCAATTTGTCCTGAAAAAAACAAGGTACCAGGGGGTGCTGATAAGTATTAAGTCTTACCCACAAAAAATGTAGCTAGGAAGCTGTAACTGCCACACTATTCTACATATTCCCCCAGGAAGTCAATGCACTTGCGACATTTGTCCTGCAGCTTCTTAGGTCCCTAAAAATAAAATTCTTCTGACTGCTGGTGTAACCACCCATTTACAGCAATAGTTGCCTCCGGAACCCATTGCTACACTAACCACTCCCTGCCCCAAGAGCAGAACAGACAGGCCAACTTAAAGCATAGGCCTGCCTAAATTTACCTGTGCTGACAGTCTCCCTAGCAAAAATCCTATGCCAGCACCTACCTATTGGTAGAGAGTGCTACAGTGTGTTTTGAGATTGGGGAACAGATGATAGTCAGAAAGATCCCGGTCAGGTGAATAGGGTGGATGGGGCATCACTTTAAAGCCTAAGGAGGGCAGTTTTGCCATTGTTTTACCTGCAGTGTGTGACGAGGCGCTGTTATGCAACAGGATGACACCTTTGGAGAACTTTCCTCAATGTTTTTCCTTGATATTTTGCCTCAACTTCATCAATAAAGCACAGTAATAAGTTGTATTGATGGTTGAACCCATTTTGGAGGTAGTCCACCAGCAGAACTCCCTTCTTATCCCAAAAAATTTTTGCCATTTGCTTCTGCACTGACCTTTGCACACGGAACTTCTTTGGCCTTGGGGAACCACTGTGCCTCCATTCCTTAGACTATTCCTTTGTCTCAGGATCATACTAGTAGATCCATGTCTCATCACCAGTTACCAGTTTGTCCAGGAAATCTGGTTCATTTCTTGCAAAATGTTTCAAAACAGCCACTGATGTCTCCACACGTTTCGTCTTTTGTTCGGTTGTCAAAAGTTTTGAGATCCACTTTGCTGCCAGCTTTCTCATTTCCAAGTTGTTGTAGATCTTCTAGATTGTAAGCTCTAACGAGCAGGGCCCTCTGATCCCTCCTGTATTGATTTGTATTGTAAGTGTACTGTCTGCCCCATGTTGTAAAGCGCTGCGCAAACTGTTGGCGCTATATAAATCCTGTATAATAATAATAATAATAATGGCACCAACTCTCTCACATTATATTCCCAGATATGTAGCAATAGTTTTGGCTGATATTCGGCGGTCCTCCATGATCATGTCATGGATGGTTTTCACATTTGCAGGCACAGAGACAGAAACAGGCCTTCCACTGGGTTTCTCACTTTCAACACCGAAAGGGCCAGTTTTAAAATTGAGAACCCAGCATTTATCTGTTGCATATGAAGGGCCACTGTCACCCAAAGTTTGTGACATTTCATCATGGATCTGCTTCGCACCTTTCCCTTGGAGAAACAGGAACTTGATTATGGTCCTATGCTCTTCCACATTAAATTTTTCTGGAAGTGCTGCCATGTTCACTTTGGACCTGAAAAAGGAAGATACCGTATATACTCCAGTATAGGCCGACCCGAATATAAGCCGAGGCACCTAATTTTACCACAAAAAACAGGGATAACATATTGACTCGAGTATAAGCCTAGGGTGGGAAAATGCAGCAGCTACTGGGTAAACAATGCCCATCTGCAGCCTCACTGTGCTCATTTGCAGCCTCACTGTACCCATCTGCAGCCTCACTCTGCCCATCTGCAGCCTCACTGTGCCCATTTTCAGCCTCACTGTGCCCATTTGCAGCCTCACTGTGCCCATCTGCAGGCTCACTGTGCCCATTTGCAGCCTCACTGTGCCCATTTTCAGCCTCACTGTGCCCATTTGCAGACTCACTGTGCCCATCTGCAGCCTCACTGTGCCCATTTGCAGCCTCGCTGTGCCCATCTGCAGCCTCACTGTGCCCATTTGCAGCCTCACTGTGCCCATTTCCAGCCTCACTGTGCCCATTTCCAGCCTCACTGTGCCCATCTGCAGCCTCACTGTGCCCATCTGCAGCCTCACTGTGCCCATCTGCAGCCTCACTGTGCCCACCTGTAGCCTCACTGTGCCCATTTGCAGCCTCAATGTGCCCATTTGCAGCCTCATTGTGATACAGCCTCATTGTGATACAGTTTCCCAGCATTGTATCAGTGTTCCGTCTTTTACGGACGAGGAGGAGGTGGGACTTTGTTACAATGGACGGCCGCGCAGACTGCATAGCACAGCGGGAGACACCCGCTGTTTTAGTAATCAAAGGTACGGCTGCAGATGGGCACCCTCACTCGAGACCCTCACTCGAGTATAAGCCGAAGGGGGGTTTTTCAGCCTAAAAAATGTGCTGAAAAACTCGGCTTATACTCGAGTATATGCAGTAAGTTCAAATCATAGGTAGTTAATTTTACACCAATAAATATAGACAAATTGGCCAGTACACCCTGCAATTTACAGCTTCCTATCTCATTTTTTTCTGGGTAAGGCTCAATACTTATCAGCAGCACCCCCTCGTAAAGTAGTTGTGATGATATGTACAGTTTTACTAGCACATGTCAAAGTTGCAGAATTGTGCTTAGGCATTAAGATTTGTTTTACCTTTAGGTGTGAAGGGGTTAATATTATAGAACTTTTCATATAAGAACACAGCCAGCCCCTCTCCACATCCGTCACTCTCCAGATAATGCGATAAAAGACAAGGAAACATTTTTCTTTGCTGGATTTGCTTATCAGTCCAAATCAAAATCAAGACAAATCATTCCTAATGAAAGTTTTCAGAGAACAAAACACAACTTTGGGCGGTAATAACGGCGAGGAATAATACTCACAGCCCATCTCGGCTCCGATAGGGCGAGCCGGGTCTTCGTTGCGAGCGGAGTGAGAGAAAGTAATGACCGCTAAGCAGAGGAAATGAGAACAGGTCCTCGGAATAAAAAACATTCAACATATTTCACGTTAGTTTTTTATTTTATTTTTTTCTACTCTGCATTCAATTTGTATTAGTCACAACGGCAAAATCAATTGGCCGCTTTGTTTTTGGAGAAATAATGGATTTCAAATTTTTCTCCTCTCCCGTACACTTTAAAACTGATAATTTGTCCTCTAAACAAATAAATAATTGGAAGAAATTTCAAATGGAAATAATGACCGCAGTAAAAAAAAAGGCAGTATGAGTATTGACAGGCTCTTATCATCCGTAGGACGTACTGTAGAGATATAATTCAGCAATTCCACACTTTGTTCAAATCTTGTATTTGAAGCTGAGCTCCATGGCACACAGGTGAATACACCGGTGAAATGCATGTCTGAGAGCTTTACCTTGTTTATCCTTCGGACACAGCTGATCACAGATCGGAGTAAAAGGCCAATTACAGCTGATCATATGTAAGCAGACTTGCCGGTTATCGGCAGTCCTTTCTTTACATGTTGTCACTGTGTGAAAAAAGGAGTGCCGTTTACACAGATTATCAGTGTCCTGATGATCAGTGCAGCTTATCAATGCCCATCAGTGCCACCTCATGCGTGCACATCAGTGCAGTCTCATCAGTGCCCATCAGTGCAGCCTATCAGTGCCCATCAGTGCAGCCTATAAGTGCCCATCAGCGCAGCCTCATCAGTGCCCATCAGTGCCCATCCGTGCAGCCTATCAGTGCCCATCAGTGCGGGCCATCAGTGCAGCCTCATCAGTGCAGCCTCATCAGTGCAACCTCATCATTGCCCATCAGTGCAGCCTATCAGTGCCCATCAGTGCAACCTCATCAGTGCCCATCAGTGCAGCCTCATCAGTGCCACCTCATCAGCACCCATCAGTGCAGCTTATCAGTGCCCATCAGTGAAGCCTATCAGTGCCCATAAGTGCAGTCTCATCAGTGCAACCTCATCAGCGCCCATCAGTGCATCCTCATCAGTGCCACCTCATCAGCGCCCATCAGTGCAGCTTATGAGTGCCCATCAGTGAAGCCCATCAGGGCCCATAAGTGCAGTCTCATCAGTGCAGCCTGATCAGTGCCCATCAGTGCAACCTCATCAGTGTCCTTCAGTGCAGTCTTATCAGTGCCCATCAGTGCAGCCTCATCAATGCCCATCAATGCAGCCTCATCAGTGCCCATCAATGCAGCCTTATCAGTGCCCTTTAGTGCAGCCCTATCAGTGTCCATCAGTGCAGTCTTATCAGTGCCCATCAGTGCAGTCTCAGCAGTTCCCATCAGTGCAGCCTCACCAGTGCCCATTAATGCAGCCTTATCAGTGCCCATCAGTGCAGTCTTATCAGTGCCCATCAGTGCAGTCTCAGCAGTTCCCATCAGTGCAGCCTCATCAGTGCCCATTAATGCAGCCTTATCAGTGCCCATCAGTGCAGTCTTATCAGTGCCCATCAGTGCATCCTCATCAGTGTCCATCAGTGCAGCCTACCAGTGCCTATTAGTGCAGCCACATCAGCGAATATCAGTGAAGAAGAGAAATTACATATTTGCAAAATTTTATAACTAAGAAAAACTTTTTTCCCCCAAATTTTCTGTGTTTTTTTGGTTTGTTTAGAGAAAAATAAAAAAGTGGCGAATAAATACCACCAAAATAAAGCTCTATCTGTCTCAGAAAAATGATAAAGATTTAACCAAATAAATATAACAGAATACATTTTGGCCTAAATTTATGAAGAAAGATTATTTATTTGTAAAATTTTATAACAGAAAAATATGTTTTGGTTTTTTTTTAGATTTTTTTTTCATTTAGCAAAAAATAAAAAACTCAGTGGTGATTACACACAACCAAAAGAAAGCTCTATTTGTGTGAAAAAAAAAAAAGATTAAAGTGTCATATATGCGTACAGTGTTGCATGACCGCGCAATTGTCATTCAATTTGTGACAGCGCTGAAAGCTGAAAATTGGCCTGGGCAGGAAGGGGGCTAACAGTGCCCGGTATTGAAGTGGTTAATATTGGAACACAACTCCCCATGTGTATGCATTATATCCTAATTAATATTAGTTCATTATTATAAATTCATTAATTTGCATGAATATAACTACAGTAAAACCTTGGTTTGCGAGCATAATTCGTTCCAGACACGTGCTTGTAATCCAAAGCACTTGTATATCAAAGCATATTTTTTTACAGGGTATAAAAGAGAAGAGAGGCACCTCTAAGTGTAGCAATAAGTTTCTAAATGTTGTACCTTCATTAAATGTAACCATATTGCTACACTTAGAGGCTCCTCTCTTTTTTATACTCAGTTGTGACATGACACTACTTGTATATCAAGACATCACTTGTATATTAAGGCAAAATTTATTAACCACTTAAGGACCAGCCTCGTTTTGGATTTTAGGTGTTTACATGTTTAAAACAGGTTTTTTTGCTAGAAAATTACTTAGAACCCCCAAACATTATATATGGTTTTCCTTCTAACACCCTAGAGAATAAAATGGCGGTTGTTGCAATACTTGCGCAGCGGTCTTAAAAGCGCACTTTTTTTGGAAAAAATTCACATTTTTGAATAAAAAAATAAGACAACAGTAAAGTTAGCCCAATTTTTTTTTTTTATATTGTGAAATATAATCTTACGCCAAGTAAATTGATACCCAACATGTCACGCTTGAAAATTGCGCCCGCTCGTGGAATGGCGTCAAACTTTTACCCTCAAAAATCTCCATAGGCGACGTTTAAAAAATTCTACAGGTTGCATGTTTTGCGGTACAGAGGAGGTCCGGGGCTAGAATTATTGCTCTCGCTCTACCGGTCGCGGCGATACCTCACACGTTTGGTTTGACCACTGTTTTCATATGCGGGCGCTACTCACGTATGCATTCGCTTCTGCGTGCGAGCTCGCCGGGACGGGGGTTTTTTTTTTTAAAAAAAAAATGTATTTTTATTATTTATTTTACATTATTTTATTTATTTTTACACTGTTTAAAAAAAAAAATGTCTCACTTTTATTTCTATTACAAGGAATGTAAAACATCCCTTGTAATAGAAAAAAGCATGACAGGACCTCTTAAATATGAGATCTGGGGACAAAAAGACCTCAGATCTCATATTTACACTAAAATGCAATTAAAAAAAAAAAAAAGTCATTTAAAAAAATGACATTTGAAAAAATGTGCCTTTAAGAGGCGTGGGCGGAAGTGACGTTTTGACGTCGCTTCCGCCCAGCAGTGTCATGGAGACGAGTGGGCGCCATCTTAGCCTCACTCGTCTCCAGGCACAGGACAGGAGACAGATGCGATCGCCTCCGCCGCTACCGACGGCTCCGGTAAGCGGCGGAGGGCACCGGATCACGGCGGGAGGGGGCGGGGCCCTCTCCCGCCACCGATAAAAGTGATCTCGCGGTGAATCCGCCGCAGGGACCACTTTTATCTGAAAGCCGCACGAAAACGGGGATACCGGGATTATGGCAGCTAGCTGCTGCCATAACAACAATATCCGCCGGCAAAGTTTGGACGTACATCGTCGTACGGCGGTCGGTAAGTGGTTAAAACATTTTGCTTGTCTTGCAAAACGCTCTCAAACCAAGTTACTCTCAAACCAAGGTTTTACTGTATTGTAATATATCATAAATATTATATAACGTTGTCTGTTAAAAGTGGAGTTCCAGTTTTATCCTCGGTCCTGGGGGTTGGGAAGGATTTGGGACCCCTCTCAGGTTTCTCCCTTTGGACTCACCAACACCAGTGCCTTAATTGTCCGTTCCATTTGTATCCAAGCCCTTTCGCAATTTTCGTTATTAGGAAATATAAAGCAGATTGCGCAAATTAGATATCATTATCTTCAATTCATTTTAGATTTAATAAACCAATGACATAAAGAGACCCAACAAGGCTGGTGTTGGGGGGGGGGGGGGGGCGGGGGACTTTCTTTGTCCCTATTGGCTCGCTGTTGCCAAAAGAAACTTTCCCCGGTGAACTTTCTCCGACCTAGTTTCAGCGAAATAATACATTCAAATCTGGCTGTTCTTTATTTGTAGCTCTAAATGAATAGAAAAAAAAAACGAGCAAATGTTATTACTAGAATTATTTATTATTCAGAATGCATAAAATATACGGAGTGGTCGTACGGCTGGGCGTCTGGTAACAATTACCGGGTACATCTATTTGGTGGAGAAGAATAGGTAACCCAATGGGACTGGAATATTAGAGCACTCACAAGCCGGTCCTTCTAATGCATGTTCCATTCTGACAGGAACAAAGCACTTTTTTTTTTTTTAAGACAGTTAATTTGTTGAATTATTGTAGAACGCTAATGGCTTTAAAGCACGTCCAAGCCATACATCTCGTGCCGCAAAGGAAAGAATCTGCATTATTCACATTAATGTATATTTAAGGGAGATTTTCAGTCGAAACACTTCATTTTTATAAATTTGTTGCTCTTAATGATTTAGAGCTGCCCCCCCCCCCCCCATCCTCCCCATTGTCAGCCAGACGATTTTCTGGAATTTTTAGCTTTTGGTTTGCTTTAGTTAAAAGGGAAATTATTATGGTTTTTGGTCCATTTGATTTATTTTTACTTTATTTTAAATGTAAAAAGTTTATAATTAGATGTTTTATATTTTTGTTAATCATTTTGTATACTATGTTTCTTTAATAACCATTTAAGGACCGGGCCTCTTTCTAAGATTTCTTGTTTACAAGTTTTTTTTTGCTAGAAAATTACTTAGAACCCCCAAACATTATACATTTTTTTTTCGAACACCCTAGAGAAAGAAAATGGCGGTCGTTGCAATACTTTCTGTCACACCGTATTTGCGCAGCGGTCTTACAAGCGCAACTCTTTTTGGAAAAAATACACTTTTTTGAATTAAACAATAAGACAACAGTAAAGTTAGCCCAGTTTTCTTTTTTTTATATTGTGAAAGATAAATGTGGTGCCAAGTAAACTGATACCCAACATGTCACGCTTCAAAATGAATATCACAGCAAGTACATATAGTACCGTTTATAGATACAGCAAGTTTGATGTGGTTCCCAACATGTTTCACCCTCAATCTGGGCTTTCTCAGGGGTTGCTGTCTACTTAAACCTTCCCAGGATCTAGAACAAGAGATATAAAAGCTGCAATCAATAGAGATTCAAGGGTTCTACAAACGCCACAACAAGCCAAGGACTACAGGTGACCATAGGAGGCATTTAAGGACCAAGTGAAGTCGTGTAACATGTGTGCGTGTCCAGGTGGTTCCGGCCAGAACCATATCAAACTTGCTGTATCCACAAGGACTGTACTATACGTGCTTACTGTGATATTGTTTTTAGATATTTTTTTAACCAACGTTAAAATAAAAAAAAAAATGTCTTTCTTTTAATATTTTTCTTGGATCTATTTCCTAGTACAAGTACCTTAAACATCCCATACATACTCCAATATGTTTCTAATTTAGGGATGTGGTGCTAATTTCTGTGGCTTTGTCCGTGGTTCAGAAAATCCAGCTCCATGGTGATTTAGGCTCCATTCACACTTGTACGGCTCCAAAATTGCAACGACTTCGCAGTGCAACTTTGACGCAACTTTGGATGGGTGCAACTTGGATACAACTTTGGCTTTGACCAGTGATAATGGACAATTGTTGCATTGTATAACATTCAGGTATGACTGTCCTGCAACTTTTGCAACATATATATATTTAGGTCTATGGCACTGTTTACCAATAAAAATCTGTATTTTTTTTCTAGAAAATGATTTAGAACCCCCCAAACATATATATATATATATATATATATATATATATTTATATATATAATTTTTAACAGAGACCCCAGAGAATAAAATGGCAGACATTGCAATATTTTATGTCAGATGCAATGCTATTAATGGATAGCTGCGCTCAATAAACTTATATATCCTCCTTATATACAAATTAGCCAACAAATACAATTAATGTGCAAAATATATATATATATATATATATATATAAGCAAAAAAAAATTTGTGCAAAATACATATATATATATATCACGTGCAGAGTTTACATTAGTTGGCTGGATGTACTTAGTGCAGGTCAGAGGGGACTTTTAAATGTGAGTGGGCATTCTTTTTATGTATATTACACATTTTATAGTTAAACATGTTGCACAATGATGGTACCACTTTCATCGCATGAGTGACCTAGAGAGGGCGCACAGAATTCCTGGGTGGTTTAAAGAGCAAGGAGTATTGAGCAAACCAAACTAATCCAAACATCCTGGCTGAGTGGATGCAACGCTCTATGTATTTAAGGATATCTGGTGAGTGAGTAGAGATAATGGTGAAAGATTCGCTCACAGCGGTGTGGATTAGAATCTTTTGACACTGAATCTGAAGCACTATTAGTCACTCTTATACCTTTCTAATTTTGACTTTGTTATACAGTGTGACTCTTCTTCAGAAAAATTCCCTGATGAAGGGACGGCTTGTCAAGTCCCGAAACGCGTAGGGCCGTGTTGAAGACCCTCCAAGACCCTCCAAGCATCACTATCATATCGTACCATTGCTTTTAAAGTTTCTATATTTTGTATATTCCCTTTTTTCTACATGATTATTGTTGTTGTATATGTTAGTTTGTATGAATAAATTGCTTTTTTATACACCGATGTTGCCGTTAAAGTCCCATTTTCCTTTGGGGGGTACCTTTATTTTTTCCTTCCTAGGGATGTTGGCAACTTTCATGGTCTAGTTTGATGGCTTTTCTTTTTTAGAAGCACTACTAAGGAGTATTCACGGACTCATTCATTTTTTGCACTTGTGAACGACACATATTTTTTGCACACTTTTATTTATTTATTTATTTATTTTTGCTTTTATATATATATATATATATATATATATTTTTTTTTTTTTTTTGCACATTAATTGTATTTGTTGGTTAATTTATATATAAGGGGGTGTATATGTTTATTGAGCACAGATATACATTAATGGCATTGCATCTGATATTTTCACTGTAGCACTGAAGCTGCAGCTGTTTTATTTATTATCATTGTTTATCTATTGTTTATCTATGACACACAGACAATATTTTATGTCACACAGTGGTCTTTCAAACGCAATTTTTGGAGGAAAAATATATTTTAATGAATTAAAAAACAAAAAACAAAACATTAACCGCTTCTATACCGGGCCTATTCTGGCACTCCTCCCCTACATGTAAAAATCATAATTTTTTTGCTAAAAAAATTACTCAGAACCCCCAAACATTATATATATATACATATTTTTTTAGCAGACATCCTAGGGAATGAAATGGCGGCCGTTGCAACTTTTTATGTCGCTTGATATTTGCACAACAATTTTTCAAACGCATTTTTTTTTTTTTTGGAAAAAAAATGTTTCATGAATTAAAAAAATAAGAAAACAGTAAAGTTTTTTTTGTATAATGTGAAAGAAGAACTTACGCCGAGTAAATAGATACCCAACATGTCACATTTTAAACTTTCGCACACTCGTGGAATGGCACCAAACTTCGGTACTTAAAAAGCTCCATAGATGACGCTTTAAAATGTTTTAGGCCCCTTCACACTGTTGGACTGTTCAGGTCCGCCTGTCAGTTTTGACGGTGGACCTGAACGGGCGCTCCATGTTAGCCTATGGAGCGACGGATGTCAGCGGTGACATGTCCGCTGACATCCGACCCGGTCCGATCCGCTAAAATCAGACGGATGCCCCTACGTTCACATCCGTCCCTCTCGGATCGGGTGAGATCTGATGAAAACGGACATGCTGTCCGTTTTCGTCCAATCTCTCCATAGGAAGCAGAGTGAGCAGAGAGGGACCTGTCATCCACCAGCTCAGCGGAGGTCAACGGAGAGATCTCCCGCTGAGCTGGCAGACCGAGGAGGACTCCGAGGCAGCGGATCCACCTCGTGAGAATGATGCAGTTTAGGGTTAAGAGTTTAGAGGTCCGGTGCTCGAATTATTGCTCTCACCCTAACGATTGTGGCGATACCTCATATGTTTGGTTTGAACACCGTTAACATATGCGGGCGAGACTTACTATGCGCTCGCTTCTGCGCGCGAGCGCGGAGGCATGGGGTGCTTTAAAAAAAAAATTCTTATCCATTTTACTTTTTATTTTTTATGTTTACATTGTCCCTTTCATTTTTTTTTTGTTCCCCTGTATTCCTATTACAAGAGAATGTAAACATCCCTTGTAATAGAAATAAGCATGAAAGGCAGTGGCGTCGCTAGGGGGTGGCTTTTGGGGCATAGAATGCATTGAGGTGAAAAACCTTGAAGATTTACAGCCCCCTTTAACCAAATTTTTTTTTAAAGAGAATCGGGAGTGGCATTAGACGTTGCTCTGGTCCTCCAAGGGCATAGAGCCCTTGGAGGACAAGAGCAGGTCTTACCCTCACTCGGCCTCCTGCCTAGCTATCGGCCACACTGGATTGGTTCCCAAGTTACCGGTGGCTCTGGTAAGCTCTGGTAAGCTCGGAAGCCACCGGGAAGTGGCACCTACAATATTTATATTTTGCTAATCATTTGTATACATTCTTTCTTTAACAAATTCCCATTTATTTGCCAGCATCTATGACATTCAGTTTTTTGAAATAATTAGCTATGTAATGAGAAATACCTGCATCTAAGGACTGGTAAGCTGCAATATATAACATTTTGGTTGTCGGGTTTGATAAGATCAATAATTAATAATGAGTGATGTCAATGCCTGGGTATTAACCTGTTGCTCAAAAAATGACATAGGTGACCTGTAGACATTTGCAATTCGTTTCGTTCCAAATTCGTTTTTCAAACGAAATTTGTCCAAAAAAAGTTTAACAAATTTATCCGAAGTTCGGAAAACCGAAAAGTAAAAAATTCAGAAATTCGGAAATTTGAACATTCAGGAATACGAAAATCTAAAATTTGAAGATTCGAAAGTTCAAAAATTTGGAAATTCGAAAATCTAAAATTCGGAAATTTGAAAATTTAAAAATTCGTAAATTCAAAATTAAGAACAAAAATCTGAAAATTCTAAATAACGAAAATCCAAAAATTAGAAAACCTGAAAATTCGAAAATCAAAAAATTCGGAAATTTGAAAATTCAAAAATTCGTAAATTCGAAAATAAGAACGAAAATCTGATAATGCTAAATAATGGAAATCTGAAAATAAGAACAAAAATCAGAAAATTAGAAAACCTGAAAATTAGAAAATCTGAAATAATAACTAATAATAACTATTATTAACTACTAAATTATAGGTATTAGAATTTCCTTTCAAATTCGGCTGTTAGTGAATGTAACGAATACGAATTTATCCGAAGTTACAAATTATCCAAAATAAAGAATCCTGCATCTAAACGAATGGAACGTAACAAACTAATAATAATAATTAAAAAAAATAATATTAATAATAATCATAATAAAAACGTTTTATTATTATTATTAATTATTATCATTAATTTGTTACGTTCCATTTGTTTAGATGCGCTATTCCTTATTTCAGATAAATCATAACTTTGGATAAATTTGGATTTGTTACGTCCATTACCAGCCAAATTTGAAAGGAAATTCCCATACTGATAATTTAATAGTTAGTTATTATTAGTTAGTTAATTATTATTTCAGATTTTCGAATTTTCAGATTTTTGAATTTTAGGATTTCCGTCTTTATTTTCAGATTTTCGTTCTTTCGAATTTTCAGATTTTCTTTCTTATTTTCGGATTTTCGGATTTCCGAATTTCGAATTTTCAAATTTCCGGATTTCAGATTTCCAAATGTCTGATTTTACCGAATTTTTGCATTTCTGCATTTTTGTATTTCGAGGTTTCGAATTTCTGAATTTTCGAATTTTGAATTTTCAAATTTACTGGAAATAACGAATTTCGATCATAATGAATGACATGAAAAAAAAAAACAAAAAAAAAAACGAATGACCCAAAAAGCAAAAGAAAAAAAAAAACAAAAAAAAAATGAATGAAACAAAAACAAACAAGTTTTTTGGGCAGTGCACGTCTAGTGATCTGTCATGATGTGCAAGGTCTGATGGAAATTAAATAGGAAGATTAAGAAGGATTCTCAATAATTAAACCTAGTGCAATAAAACCCGTTTTTATAACTCATTAAACACTGCAGCCTTTACATTTACAGGAATAAAAAAAAAAAAACAAAAACAAATTTACACCAGGGCAACCATCGCCCCCTCTAGGTTAAATATAAAAAGGAAGCGTGATCTACAAGTCAAAGCATATTATTGACTTTTGTTTCCATAGGAGAAACTTATGCTGTTGATTAAAGATAGTTTATATACCTTTTCCATGTAAGGTTATTACTTTCTTGTAACAAAACTACCATATCCCATTAGTTGCTAAAGACTGTATGCAATTATCTAAGACCCCAATTATATCTGTTTTTCATCTCCTGTGTTATGCAGATGCCTCGGATCCGTACAATTAAGCTTGAAATAACCATGTCTTCTGATTAAGTTTGTAAAGTAATCCGCACAGTGATGGTGGCAAAGCGGCAACAGGTGCGCTATTTATATCCGCGATTCGGTAACGTATTATCTTTAGCACAGTATGGGTTGAAGCGCCATCAGCTCTCCCATAATCCTCTTTGATTGAACTTGATTCTGCAATTAATTACTCTGTATAGGAACGGGCAAAGGCAGCTTTATGCAACCAGGATCATTAGTGGTATAAATGAAAAGATACAAAGTTAATACGAGTCAATTGCATTGCTCATGTCTTAATGAATTATGCTTGTGGCCCCAGGGCCCCGTGCTCCGCTACTGATGGTAATGGAGTTTAATAATCTAGTATTTTACCTTTAACTGACACGAAGACACGCTACTCTGCCGAGAAAGGAAGATCTTTCATTCTGAGAAGTGGAAAAAAAAAAACAAATGGAAAGAAATGGAATGAAATCGTTCAAAATCTGGTCCACCCAAAAATGGAGACAATATCTACACAGAGTTGAGTTTTTTTGCGAGTAAATGATTAAACGTATCAAGATTTCACCGCCGAAACCTAATTTCCAGATTCTCCAGAGCTGGTTCTAAAACATAAGCAGCACTGGGTTTGTTTTAAAGGCTACATTAAAATTACACATTATCTTTGGGAGGTAGTAGAAAAAATGACAAATTGACATTTTGGAAACCAGAACGTAGATAGATAAGGATAAGTTTGGACTTAAGGTCAAGATTGCTGTGCCTCTGCAAAGTGGTCCATGCTCGGATCGCAGCGGCGGTGGCCCTTCGCCAGAGCCAGTGGCGTCAGGAGGGGGGGCTGGGGGGGGGGCTGGACCCCCGAATGGGCCCCGGGTCTCAGGCATGCAATATTTTATTGTTAGCCCCGAGCGCCGCCGCCGAGCTGGGACCGATCTGATCCCAAGCGCCGCTGAGTGCGGCCGAGTGACATAGCAGGTCCCGCCTTCTGGAGCCTGCGGCACCTATGATGGACGTCCGACTGGTCCAATGCCGGGACTGCAGGACGTGTGACATTCATCATAGGCGCTGCAGGCTCCAGAAGGCGGGAATTACAATGCGGCCACCATGCCACATCACTGTGAGATCCCCGATCCCCGCTCGATGCTCTGCCGGGCAGCTCTCCTCTCCTCCTCTGGCTGTCTGCTGTGATGATGATGGGCGCACTGCACACCGTGGCTGAGCTGAGCTCCTGCTTGACACATTAAGTCTGACTCCTGTAAGGTAGGTCAGTGTATGTATGTCACTACCGTCAGTGTGTGTATGTCAGGTAGGTCAGTGTATGTCAAGTAGGTCAGTGTATGTATGTCAGGTAGGTCAGTGTATGTATGTCAGGTAGTTCAGTGTATGTCAGGTAGGTAGGTCGGTGTATGTATGTCAGGTAGGTCAGTGTATGTCAGGTAGGTCAGTGTATGTATGTCACTACCGTCAGTGTATGTATGTCAGGTAGGAAGGTCAGTGTATGTATTTCAGGTAGGTCAGTGTATGTCAGGTAGGTCAGTGTATGTCAAGTAGGTCAGTGTATGTATGTTAGGTAGGTCAGCGTATGTCAGGTAGGTCAGTGTATGTATGTCAGGTAGGTCAGTGTATGTCAGGTAGGTAGGTCGGTGTATGTATGTCAGGTAGGTCACTGTATGTCAGGTAGGTCAGTGTATGTATGTCACTACTGTCAGTGTATGTATGTCAGGTAGGTAGGTCAGTGTATGTATGTCAGGTAGGTCAGTGTAATGGTCAATGTGTCAGGCAGGTGAGTTTAGTGGTCAGTATTGATGGGCACTGGTAAACCAGGCAGCAACCAGCAAGTGAGCTTACCCCCCACCACACAACCCCACCGCCCAGCCAAAAAACCCTGCGCCACTAGCACCCCCATGCCGGCCTTTGACTTCGGGCTGAAGCCCCTGGTCTTTTTGCCACCTAGCAATGCCCCTGGCCAGCGCTATTGGTCACCAAACATATCGGGGGGGATCCTTGCTGTGGTTGTGGCATTTGAACACCCCCATACACCGCCTTGTGGTTTGAGAGCAGTAAAAAATGTGCCTCAGCTGCACGTTTTTTACTGCCCTCCCCCCACCCCCACCCCCTTCCAAACCACAAGTCCAAACAAACCTCACTATTTGGAATTCCTGCACAATGATGACTTGAACTCTGGGGTCTCATAACAAGACACTGACAGTTGAGGTCTCAGCACAATAATATGCTGTTATTTTAAAATCCCAATACAATGACATGCTGGCTTTCAGGGTTCCCATAATGATAGCACACTAAAAGTTGGAGATCCCATAACATGAGCACTCTAACACATGGGGTGCCTATTACAGTATCATGCTAACATTTGGGGATCCCATAACAATGTAACTCTAACATTTTGGGATCCCATAACAATGGCACTCTAACAATTGGAGATGCCATAACAATGACACTTTAAAAATTAGGGATCCTGTAACAATGGCACTCTAACCTTTGGGGAGCCCATAACAATGACGCTCTATTATTTGGGGATCTCGTTACAATGGCACTCTAACCTTTGGAGATCCCATTACAATGACACTCTAACATTTGGGGATCTCATTACAATGGTATTCTAACCTTTAGACATACCATAACAATGACACGCTAACATTTGGGGATCCCATAACAAAGACACTCTAATATTTGGAGATCCCATAACATTGGAACTCCAACACTTGTGGTTTCTATATCAACATTTAAAAGGACCTGATGAAGCCTTTAGCTAACACAATGTCACCTGAAAGGTAGGACAGGATGTCTCAAACTAGGTTGAGATAAGAATCTCAGGTTTGAAGACAGCAGACAGGTCAGTACAGGAACAAAGTCCAGTAGATAAGCCAAGCTTGGGGTAGACAGCACATCAACAGAGGTCAGTTGACAAACCAAGGTTCAGGCAGGCAGCTCAGTAGTAGTGGTTAGTAGACAGGCCTATATCAGGGCAGGCAGCACAGGAGCAGAGGTCAGCTGACAAACCAAGGTTAGAGTAGGCAGCTCAGGGTCAGTGGTTAGTAGACAAGCCGAGGTCAGAGCAGGCAGCACATGAGTAGAGGTGAGTAGAAAAGCCAAAGTCAGGGCAGGGAGCTCAGGAGCAGTGGTTAGTAGACAAGCCGAGATCAGGATAAGCAGCACAGAAGCAGACGTCAGTAGGCAATCCAAGGTTCAGGCAGGCAGCTCAGGAGGAGTAGTGGCTAGTAGAAAAGCTTTTATCAGGGCAGACAGCACAGGAGCAAAGGTCAGAAGACAAACCAAGGTTAGAACGGGCAGCTCAGGAGCAGTGGTTAGTAGAAAAGTCGAGATCAGGGCAGGCAGCACAGGAGCAGAGGTCAGTAGACAAGCCAAAGTCAGGGCAGGGAGCTCAGGGGCAGTTGGTAGTAGACAAGCTGAGATTACTACAGAAGCACAAGAGCAGTGGTCAGTGGACAAGCCAAAGTCAGAGTGGGCAGTTTAAGAGCAGTGGTTAGTAGACAAGCCGAGATCAGGGCAGGCGGCACAGGAGCAGATTTCCGTAGACAAGCCAAAGTCAGAGCAGGAAGATCAGGAACAGTGATTTGTTGACTAGCCAAAATCAGGGCAGGCAGTACAGGATAAGAGGTCAATAGACAAGCCATAGTCAGAGCGGGCAGCTCAGGAGCAGTAGTTAGTAGACAAGCTGAGATCAGGGTAGGCAGCACAGGAGCAGTGGTCAGTGGACAAGCTGAGGTAAACAACTAAGATCAGGTCAGGAGTTAAAGTATCAAACCAATGAAAAAGCCAGAAAATCAGATCAAACTTAGTATCAAAGCTTCAAAAAGGCAACCCATTTAAAAAACAAAGCACCAGATGGTAATTTTAGAAGTCCATTTTCATGTATTACCAGTTACAGTGCAATAGCAGGAAGGCAAAGAGTATCCAACATGTTTCGGGGGCTGACAACCCCCCTTCATCAAGGCTGAAAAAAATATATAGAGAAAACTGTCACCACAGAGTGGCACTGTGGACAGTACATTAAGGTATACTATGCCACATCCTTTTAGAGAGTCTGAGCTATTAATGAATAGAAAAGAATGGACTTTATAGGCATATATAAAAAAGGGTTAACAGTTTTTATTTATGAAAAATACTGAAGACATAGACAATTTAAAAAAACATGTAGATCAGTGCAAGTGACTAATTCCGCGTACACACGGTTGGAATTTCCGACAGAAAAAGTCAGACGGGAGCTTTTGGTCGGATGTTCCGACCGTGTGTATGGCCCATCGGACTTTTTCTGTCGGCATTAGATAGAGAACATGTTCTAAATCTTTCCGTCAGAAATGTTGACGGAGGTTATCCCGTTGGCAGGTCCGACCATGTGTACGGGGCATAAGAAATGTCTCAGTGGCCACACAGCGGCCCAGAGTCCAGCTGGACTCAATGGGTTGATGCTGGCAGGCCAGAAATAAACCTGGTTAAAAACAAATACCCCAGTAAGGTCACATATACAATAACATGGAAGGGTACAACCCTACAATAGTAGATCAGGGGTAACTAAAGCCAGTTGACAAGATGTCGGTTCTGCTTTCCAAAAACGTGCTCAAAGGCTGAAAAAGTTGATTCCTATAGGACCTAAATCTAAAGACTTTTGGGGAGTTTTCTATAAGTCTAGATGCAAAAATGCATTGAGTTGCTGCCACGTGATTGGCTGATTAGCAATTTGTGTTACCAAGCAATTGAACAAGTGTACCTAATAAAGTGGCCGGTGAGTGAATATAGCTGATATATATTTTTTCATGGTAAGTGCAGCATGCTAAGTTGTATGTCAGGGTAAAACTTCCAAGCATTTATTACCTTTCACGGAGATCACAGTACCCCCCCCCCCCCCCCACACTTTACTCTGCCCACTCTGAGTTAGACCTTTCCAGCTAGATCTGCCCACACACCTTAACTGGGAGAGAGAAGGGAGCCTGCTGCCCACAGAACCAGAACAGGGGGGAACGCAACGATCAATCTCCCACCTCTTCTCAAATCCTTGCTTATTTTGCACCTCTAAGAATTTTGCACCTGGGGCAAGTGCCCCTGTGGCCCCACCATGTACCACTAGGCACAGATCAGCCCCAGCTGCATCTTCTTACCTTGTGACTTGTTTGTACTCATGCTTATGCGCATGTGCCAGTAACCAGCAGGCACTGACACATCGTCACACACATTGGCGCAAGCCCGTGCCCCTCAAATCCCAGGAATTGTGCCAAGCTGATGTATGCTAATCGCTGGATGTTCTTCAGCTACCCGTGACCTGTATTCCTGCCCTTGTTGTCTGATCTCCTGTGGTTGACCTTGCTTTGTGGATTCTGGACTTTGGCCTGCCTCTGACCACCCTCTGCTGTCTTCATAGTATTAACCTCGGCCTGTTGCTTGACTACATTTACTCTTGCTCCTTGTGTAAGACTCTGGCTTGGCTACTGACGCCGTCCTTGCTGTCCATCTGTGCTAACTCTGGCTTGCCACCTGACCACGTCCTTGATCTCAGCGGGTACCTGCATCTTCCTCTGACTGTGCATCCTCGCAGTCTCTGTACCAAGCTTCCAAGGTCCGGTTCCCAGGTGCCTTCCTGCGGAACCACCATCCTTGGTCCTCCTCTGCTTTGCCTTCACTTGCTGCTAAAGTCAATCCGGAGACCGCTGCTAACTGGTAACTAGCACCCGTGCTTCTTTGTGCTCTGTGCCCCTGTTCCCACACTCAGGGGTACTTTTGACCAGAGCCGCAAGGGAAAGTCCTCTCGTTATTTTTTCCTCCAGCCAAGGTACATGACATGCAGATGCATCCTCCATGCGACCCAAACCAGATTTGGGTGGGAAGGTCTAAACAAGCCTTCTCTGGATATACTGTCTATATGTATCAATTCCTATTTTCCTTCAGAATACTATAAAAGCTGTGTTTCTTTTTTTTTCTTAGAGAAAAGCGTCAGGTATTTTTAGTGCTTTAAGTCCGTTTATTCTCCGGCGGCACAGACCTTTGACCGTTATCATGCTAATTACTATTAAAACACCAGCCAACCGTAGCTGGTTAGCAACCTACGGCACTGCCTTCCGAGCTGACGGCTCCTGTTTGCTTCCCGGTGAAAATGAGTTGATGACTTCTGATTTACTGGAAACTTCGTAACTAACTAAATTTATATTATCTAATGAACTCCCTAATGTAATTGTCTCCGCTTGCCCTGTTTGCTGACTCTTTTCCTGTTTCCATGGCAACACAACTTGTTTAGAAGGTTGATTTTTTTTTTTTTTTTGCATATGTTCCACATAATATGTCGATGAAGACATTAATAAGAGAGTAGACTGATGGAGCCTTGGTAAGTATGTTTATTGGGAATGAATGGTGGTTAACCCCCCCCCAGTATAGAGGAGGAAGGAATCGAAGGTAGCAATTTTTGGCTCAGCGATGACTAATGTCGGGACCAGAATGAGCCAAGGCTGGTATTAGCGAGCGCTGGTCCTCATTACGCAACGCACTCTTGACTTTTACGTGCAGATGTAGAGGATTTGACATAAGCTTATATCACCTTGTAAACATGCAGTGATTGTGCCCACTCGCTGGCGTTATTCAGAATAATGCATCAGGCGGTCAGAGAATGACCCTTTATGTGTACCACATTAATATACTTAAAGCTGAACACAAAATATTTCTGTTCAATATATTCCTCAATAGCCACAAGGGGGTGTAAAATCAGTTCTGTGTGCATCCAACGCCTTTACAAACCCAGATATTACCTTGTGATAGCAGCAGTGACATCATCATTGCGCTGTGCATAGCCTGTGCAGGGAGAAGAGCTGTGGGAGGGGCCCATATGGCTCCACCCACTACAGAAAACTACAGGAGGGGGAGGAGACAAGACCGGTCACCCTGCACAAGGAGAGAGGGCAGCAGTGAGCGGTCTTTATTACAGGAAGTCTATCACTGGATTACTGCACAGATCTGGAAGAAATACACAAAGTTCACCAAGATTCCAGAAGAATACACATTCATCCTTGCACCAAGAATATACACTGAGCCGCGCATGTGCATGGGAGTTGATCCATCCAGACACTGAGGCATGCTGAAAATATACACTGAGCTGTTAATGCACATGGGAGTTCATTCATCCCACTATGGAGGTGTGCTGAGCATGTACACTGAACTGTGTATGCAGGGCCGGCTTTAATATTAATTGGACCCTGGGCAAAAATTTTCTTGGGACCCCCCCCCCCCCTCCATGCAGTTTCGCTCTCCACCTGCTCTGAGACTTACAATAAATAGCAGCTAGACTCAAAATCCATTTTACTGACTCAGATCAGGCAGCGATTGCGATTGGTTGCCAGAGGTTACAGTGTATCATTGTCGCTCACTGACTGGTTGCTAGAGGTTACAGCACACATTACAGCTCACTGATTAGCTGCTAGGGGTTACAGCACATGCTTTCTGCTTGTTGATTGGTTGCTAGAGATTACTGTACATCAATACTGCTCACTGATTGGTTGCTAGAGGTTACTGCACATCATTACTGCTTACTGATTGGTTGCTAGAGGTTACAGCACATCATCTCCTCACTGCCTGCACACCATGGACTGGGGAGGTGAGGGGGCCCATCAGTAGACAGAAAACTCCTAGAGATCCTAGGACTCCTGGGATCAGTGTCAGAAACCATGAAATCAGACCGAGACAGAAGTACAGTTAAATCACACTTGTTTAATAATAAAAGTCAAAAGAACAAAACGTAGTCAAAACATAGCCAGAGTTCAGGAATCGGAACGGATAGTCAGAAAAGCCAAATGTCAGGGAGCCGGAGATGAGCGTAGTAAAACAGCAAGCAGGATCTGGAACCAGAAGGGATGTCAGCCAAGCAAGTCTTTTAACAGGCATGCAGGAGATAGTCTCTTTGATGTTCACCGAGGCAAAGGCAGAGATCCTCTGGGCTGGACGGCTTAAGTAGGCAGGACTGACGAGTAGGATATCATCAACAGGTGAGTCACTGTGGAGAGATAGAAGCTGGCAATTAGCCGACAGGTGAGCGGCCAGCTCAGAGAAGGAAGGGCTGAGCACAGCCCTGACAATCAGTGGCAGCGCTGGGGGGAGGTTGTGATCAATGGCAATGCTGATTTTGTTTACCGACTACCAATATAAAGAGGAGTTTCAACACTGGCCACCAATGTAATAGGGGTTTACACTGACCACTAATGTAATAGGGGTTTACACTGACCACTAATGCAATAGGGGTTTACACTGACCACTAATGTAATAGGGGTTTACACTGTCCACTAATGTAATAGGGGTTTACACTGTCCACTAATGTAATAGGGGTTTACACTGTCCACTAATGTAATAGGGGTTTACACTGTCCACTAATGTAACAGGGGTTTACACTGACCACTAATGTAATAGAAGCATTCACAGTAACCACCAATGTAACTGAGACATTTAGCCCGCGTTCACATTTGTGTGTGTTGGGAACGCATGCAAAATCGCTTTCCTGGCACCACAGAAACGTGCTGCCCTTTAGCAGATACACAGCAGTGCTATTCATTGTTAAGGACACCCTCACACATCTGCTGACAATGTGCCTTGGCACCGTGTGATTTTAAAAAAGGGTTTGGGACTTTCTTCCGCATTTGTAGCGCATAGAGCAGCCTATTGAAATGAATGGACTGCCCTACACGTGACCTACCTCTTTATCCACCCTGTAAGTACACCTTTGCATCCTAAAGTCCCTGCTAACCTCTACACCCCAAATCTCCCTCATCTTCTCCACTCCAACCCTCCACCCCTTTAACTCTACCTGCCTCCTCTGCTCATCTTTGCACCCACCTTTCTTTCCTCTATACATCACCTCCTTGCTCACCTGTGCACCCAAAACTGTAATTCCTTCTCTGCCTACCTCTGCACAACCCACACTACCCCCCCCCCCCCCACCACCAATTTTCTTACCTTTGCAGAACATGTTGATGTTAGACTGAATGACCACAGTTGTAGGCAGGACTTTCAAGCATGCCCCTTTATCTCCTCAGTGGGCAGCATTCAGAATAGGTGATGGTGGATATGACCTCAGGGGGGCATGATATACATATGAATACCACCTTTATTTACATATGAATGCAGCTGGTCTGCCACTATTTACATATGAATGCCACTGCTTTTTACATATGAATGCCGGTATTTCCATGTAAACACAGGGTCTGCAGGTGAGTCATCTGTACACAACAATAGGGCAGAGCTGGGCAGCATTAGTAACAGCACTTCACACTGAGATATTGGGACACAGCACGGGACTAAAAGCTCAAGGGACGAGGGAATTTAAACTGGGATAGTTGGCGAGTATGAGGCAGCTGCTTTGGGCCCCACAACAATGACAGGGCCCAGGGCAGCTGCCCCTTTTGCCCTGCCTTAAAGACGGACCTGTGTGTAGGTAGATTATAAGCTCTAACGAGCAGGGCCCTCTGATTCCTCCTGTATTGAATTGTATTGTACTTGTACTGTCCGCCCTAATGTTGTAAAGCGCTGCGTAAACTGTCGGCGCTATATAAATCCTGTATAATAATAATAATAATAATAATAATACAGGCGTTCATTCATCCTGACACTAAAAATGTACACTGAGCCGCACATTTTCATAGGAGTTCATTCACAGTGACAATAAGAATATGCACCGAGCTGCACATGTGCATGGGAGTTCATTCACCCCGGCACTGAGCATGTTCACTGAGCTGCACATATGCATGGGAGTTCATTCATCCCAGCACTGAGAATATACACTGAGCTGCACATGCGCATGGGAGTTCATTCATCCCAGCACTGAGAATATACACTGAGCTGTACATGCGCATGAGGGTTTATTCATCCTGGCACTGAGAATGTACACTGAGCTGCGCATGCATACAGGGCTTCATTCATCCTAACATTGATAATGTGCACTGAGCGGCACATGTGCATGGGAGCTCATTCATCAGGTCACTGAGCATGTACACTGAGCTGCGCATGCATACAGGTTTTCATTCATCCTGACACCAAGAGTGTACACTGAGCTGCACATGTGCATGGGAGTTCATTCTTCCCGACACTAAAAATGTACACTGAGCTGCTCTAAACACGTATGGAAGCTCTTTCATTCCAACACTGAGAATGTACACTGAGCTGTACATGGGAGTTCATTCATCCAGGCACTAAGATTGCACACTGAAGCTGCACTTGCATACAGGACTTCATTCATCCTGACACTGAGAATGTACGCTGAGCTACGTATGCGCATGGGAGTTCATTCATCCCGGCACTGAGGTGTGCTGAGAATGTACACTGAGCTGCATATGTGTACAGGAGTTCATTCATCCCAAAACCGAGAATGTACACAGAGCTGCACATGCGCATGGGAGTTCATTCATTCTATCAC
The DNA here is from genome assembly GCA_037952835.1 of Lithobates septentrionalis. NCBI lineage: Eukaryota > Metazoa > Chordata > Amphibia > Anura > Ranidae > Lithobates > Lithobates septentrionalis. Next base: position 169,362 of record JBBDGP010002448.1, read on the forward strand.
CGATGATCGCTGAGAATATACATGAGCATTGCATGTATGAACCAGCTTTAAAGGAGGGGGTGGTTGGGGTGGGGGGCAGTAAAATGCGGGGGAATTCTAAACAAGCCCTAACTGTATACCATGTGTGCTCAGTGTATTCTTCGATAGTTAAGTGAAATGCTAAATGTTCTGTAATTCGGCGCACTTTCTCATCCCTAATCCTTTGTTGTATTTGTTTTGTTGTTACATAATTACAGAAGCAATTTATTACCAGACTGGAAACATTTCTTTTTCCCCGATATCGCCGTATATAGATGTGGAATGGAGGAGATGGCTGAAAAGAATTAATAGATCTTTTCTTCCCTGCGTTCTGAGCGCCGTGACTCGGCGTATAATTATTCCTCGCTGTTTATTGTTCATAATTCTTCATGAGATCTCTGTTTGTTCTACTGTTTGGGGAACTGTATTATTTGCTGGTGATTATGTTCTTTTAATGACATCAATATCTTTTTTTTTTTTTTTAAACTTGATTTTCAATCTAATTCTTTTTAGGCATATGGAAACAGAGGATATTTTTCTGCAATTTTCTAGCAAATTATACTTTGATGCATTTTTCCAGATCCGCAACATTTTGATGTTTATGAGAAAATTTGTAATGGCTTTTATTTTCTAAGTAACACTGCAAGATAAAAGTATTTCCCGGGTCCCTCTTCTGGGGTTATTTATACCACAATGGCTCAGTGTTAATATTGCTGGCTTGCAGAAAAAAAAAAAAAAATAAAGAAAACTAAATGAAAAAAAAAAAAAATAATAATAATCTATGGCTATTACGCATAACATGCTGAAAAATGGAGCACAAAAAAAAAAAAAAAAAAAGGAGCACTGGGAAAAACTGTAAACATACAGATTTATAGTGTACCATGAACAATGCACCGTTATCGTGTGTCCTGGAAATTGTATACAGTGATTATACATAATGATAATATTCAGTATAATCATTTCTTTTTTTCACGTGGCTTTATTTACATTTTTCACGCCACAAAGGCCAAGCTGTCCAGCAGACGCGACTTTTTACAGGGATTGGGACAAACTACTGCATATACAGTGCCTTGCAAAAAAGTATTCATACCCCTTGAGGTTTTTCACATTTTGTCATGTTACAACCAAAAACGTAAATGTATTTTATTGGGATTTTATGTGATAGACCAACACAAAGTGGCACATAATTGTGAAGTGGAAGGGAAATGATAAATGTTTTTCTTTTTTTTTTTTACAAATAAATATGTGTGGAGTGCATTTGTATTCAGCTCCCTTTACTCTGATACCCCTAACTAAAATCTAGTGGAACCAATTGCCTTCAGAAGTCACCTAATTAGTAAATAGAGTCCACCTGTGTGTAATTTAATCTCAGTATAAATACAGCTGTTCTGTGAAGCCCTCAGAGGTTTGTTAGAGAACCTTAGTGAACAAGCAGCATCATGAAGGCCAAGGAACACACCAGACAGGTCAGGGATAAAGTTGCGGAGAAGTTTAAAGCAGGGTTAGGTTATAAAAAAAACTATCCCAAGCTTTGAAGATCTCACTGAGCTCTGTTCAATCCATCATCGGAAAATGGAAAACGTATCGCACAACTGCAAACCTACCAAGACATGGCCGTCCACCTAAACTGACAGGCAAGGAGAACATTCATCAGAGAAGAGCCAAGAGGTCCATGGTAACTCTGGAGGAGCTGCAGAGATCCACAGCTCAGGTGGGAGAATCTGTCCACAGGACAACTATTATGCCGCGTACACACGGTCGTACTTTTCGTCTACAAAAGTCCAACGGACGCTGACGGACTAAAGCTGGCTGGTAATCCGATCGTGTGTGGGCTTCTCCGGACTTTCAACTGACTTTTTTAGCCTCAAATCCGACGTACTTTAGATTTGAAACATGCTTTAAAACTTTACTTCGTAACTACGACGGACCCCGAAATCCGCTCGTCTGTGTGCTAGTCCGACGGACAAAAAGCCACGCTAGGGCACCTATTGGCTACTGGCTATGAACTTCCTTATTTTAGTCCGGTGTACGTCATCACGTACGAATCCGACCGACTTTTGTGTGGTCGTGTGTAGGCAAGTCCGTTCGTTAGAAAGTAGGCCGCAAGTCCGCCGCAAGTCCACCGAAAGTCTGCCGGAAGTCTGTCGGACAGGCTGTCTGACTTTTGTAGACGAAAAGTACGACCGTGTGTACGCGGCATTAGTCGTGTTCTCCACAAATCTGCCCTTTATGGAAGAGTGGCAAGAAGAAAGACATTGCTGAAAGAAAGCCATAAGAAGTCTCCTTTGCAGTTTGCAAGAAGCTGTCACGTACCTGGTGATGGAGCCTGATATGCAGAGGACAGCCTCTCTTACAACTCGGAGCCCCTGATAGAGCTGACAGGAAGCACCGAGATTCAGAGTCGCATGAGTGCCTGGCGGGATCGCTGAACCTGGAGCTGGATCGGAGCACTCGGCCGGGCTGTAGAGGTGTCTGTAGGAATCCCAGAGCAGTGGTAGGCAGGTAGCTGGAGCGAGTAGACAACCGGTCCCCACAGGCAGAAGTGCAGGTGCAGCAGAAGGGATGGTGGCACCCTCGAAGCTGAAGAGAAGGCAGGTACAGGCAGGCCGGGTCATACACAAAAGGGCACGTCAGGAACAGAGGCTGAAGCGGAAGTGGAATCAGATTACAGGCCGGGTCGTCAGCAGACTGGCAGCGAAGTGGCAGAAGGAGCAGGCAGGTGCAGAGTAGAGGACAAGCCGGGGTCGGATGCAGGCAGGAAACAGGAATGTCAGGAAGCAAGCTGGGTCACAACAGGAACGGATACAGAGGGAACGCTGTAGAGCAGACAGCACTGAGTCTGGAAACTGATTGAGTTTAAGTAGCCTGTTTGGGTGTCAAAAGCTGTCACAGGGTGCGTGTGCACCAATGGCATTCTGACAGGAGCAGAGGTAACAGGTCATGTTCTTCGGCAGCCAGGGGCGTTGCTAGGTCTACAAAAGATCTGGGGCTAGAGCCCATCGCAGCGTAGTAAAGAAAGCCATACGCTTGGGCGGGCATACACATGTATATAATATATGTATGTGTGTGTGTATATATATATCCCCAGAGAGTCCCCCTCACATCAGGGTCCCCAGAGAGCCCCCCACTTACATCAGGGTTCCCAGGGAGCCCCCCTTACATTAGGGTCCCCAGAGAGCCCCCCCTTAAATCAGGGTCCCCAGAGAGCCTTTCCCTTAAATCAGGGTCCCCAGAGAGCCTCCCTCTGCATCAGGGTCCCCAGAGAGCCCCCCACTTACATCAGGGTCTCCATAGAGCCTCCCCTCCCCTTGGTGACCCCTGCAGAGACTCGGGGCTATGGGCCCCAGATTCTGGGCTATAGCCCCAAAAGCCACCCCCTAGTGACGCCACTGTCGGCAGCCATCTTGGGTGCTGGCATGCCCTTCCTGACAGGCAGAGGTAACAGGTCGTCTTCTTCGGCAGCCATCTTGGGTGCTGGCATGCCCTTCCTGACAGAAGCCATGTGGGGGACACAGCAAACATGTGGAAGAAGGTGCTCTGGTCAGATGAGACCAAAATTGAACTTTTTGGCTGAAAAGCAAAACACTATGTGTGGTGGAAAACTAACACTGCACATCACCCTGAACACACCATCCCCACCGTAAAACATGGTGGTGGCAGCATCATGTTGTGGGGATGCTTTTCTTCAGCAGGGACAGGAAAGCTGGTCAGAGTTGATGGGAAGATGGATGAAGCCAAATACAGGGCAATCTTAGAAGAAAACCTGTTATGCCGCGTACACACGAGCGGACTTTCGACAGACTGAACCCTGAAGGACTTTTTGACGGACTTTCGACGGAGTTCCGACGCAACGGACTTGCCTACACACGATCACACCAAAGTCCGACTGATTCGGACGTGATGACGTACGACCGGACTAGAATAAGGAAGTTCATTGCCAGTAGCCAATAGCTGCCCTTGCGTCCTTTTTTGTCCGTCGTACTAGCATACAGACGAACAGATTTTTTGACTGGACTTGAGTCCGTTGGAAAGATTTGAAACATGTTCTATTTCTAAAGTCCGTCTGATTTTTCGATAGCAAAGGTCCGATGAAGCCCACGCACGATTGAATTATCCGGCGGATTCGTTCCGTCGGACCTTTGCTGTCGAAAAGTCCGCTCGTGTGTACACAGCATTAGAGTCTGCAAAAGACTTGAAATTGGGGCGGAGGTTCACCTTCCAGCAGGACAACGACCCTAAACATACAGCCAGAGCTACAATGGAATGGTTTAGATCAAAACATATTCATGTGTTAGAATGGCCCAGTCAAAGTCCAGACCTAAATCCAATTGAGAATCTGTGGCAAGACTTGAAAATTGCTGTTCACAGACGCTCTCCATCCAATCTGACAGAGCTTGAGCTATTTTTCAAAGAAGAATGGGCAAAAATGTCCCTCTCTAGATGTGCAAAGCTGGTAGAGACATCCCCAAAAAGACTTGCAGCTCTAATTGCAGTGAAAGGGGGTTCTACAAAGTATTGACTCTGGGGGGCGCCATACAAATGTACCCCACACTTTTCACATATTTATTTGTAAAAAAATGTCGAAAACCATTTATCATTTTCCTTCCGCTTCACAATTATGTGCCACTTTGCGTTGGTATATCACATAAAATCCCAATAAAACACATTTACATTTTTGGTTGTAACATGACAAAATGTGGAAAATTTCAGGGGGTATGAATACTTTAGATTGTACTCTTTATTGAGAGATCTGAAGTCTATTACACCCCTGATCTCTCCTCCCTCTCCAAAGCAACCAATCAAACAGATATCAGTTTGATCAGCTGCTTCACTGGCCTTTACTGGCCAGTAAACAAAGATCTGAAACCAGAAGTGACATAGTACACGTCTCTTCCAGCTTCATTCATCACAGAGGATGACACGGGGGAGCCCAGGAATGGCGTTGGGTGGCAGCGAGGGAGTGGTGACAGGGTGGCTGTAGGGCCACTTAGATCACTTTTACATAAAATTCCATCGCCGGCTGAAGAAAACGGTACCAGGCAGCTATGATCCTGATATAATGGCTTTCACTCAATGCTGTAAATATATAAATATATATATATATATATATAAATTTATTTATATAGTCTAAGAGCTGGAAGTGGTTAATCAAGTTGATCTCCCATCCATTAAAAGCCTTCATGGTTAATCTTCATAAAAAACACCATTAGGGGCAGTGTTCACTGGCTTTTATTCACACAAGAATACCTTTCTCTCTCAAAGAAAGTCAACATAAATGTAAAAGCATGTAGATGCAGGTCAATTGCATCCATGAATGAACTGCATCACATTGGCCCATCTACAAAGCTGAAGACCCAAAGACTCAGATTCTTACAATAATAGTTATTGGAAAAAATATAATAAAGTCCATGACCTCTTGCTAATACTAAAATATAGTTTGGTTTCTTCATTATCGATAGGCCAAATAGAAAACTAAAAGAATGAGATAAAGTAGGGGTGGCCAACTTAATTTGATTATGTACACAAAAGAGAAAAGACAAGCAGCGCAAGTTCCATTGTTCATAATATATCAATGCTATCAGCAAAAATGTGCTTTAGAGCAAACAGCTCTTAGTGAGATACATACAGTCTATGCACAGGGCAGCCTTTTGAAGGGAGGTGAAGCCACTCCAGATATGCAAAAGAAGAAAAACAGGAAAGGCGCCTCTTAGTAAAACTGTATTTTTAATAATAAAATTCCATTAAAAGCACTCACATGTAACACTTAGTTAGTCCGGCATGGGAATCCTCAGTACAGGTATACAAGATTGCGTCCTTTGGCTTAACGGCAGTACAGCAAATACACTTGGATTTGCGTTCCAGCGTCCCAGCCCTCCAATCGACTGCTCGGCGGATGTCCAAGCCTCGTTCTGGATTTTCACTGAATCCCGGAAGTCCGCGCCACACAGACCGGCCGGCAGCAGGAGAGGAGTGTGACTATGTGATATAGGAGGACGCAATCTTGTATACCGGTACTGAGGATTCCCATGCCGGACTAATTAAGTGTTACATGTGAGCGCTTTTAATGGAATTTTATTATTAAAAATACAGTTTTACTAAGAGGCGCCTTTCCTGTTTTTCTTCTTTAACTTAATTTGATTGTAGGCCCCATCAGAAGTATGGTTGACCTCAAAAGGCCAGTTGTATCTGTATGACTATGTCTCTACTCTTTTGGTATTCAGAAGTGCGCTGTGTACAGGGTGCAGAGTTCAAGAGTGCGGTACGTACAGGGTATAGAGATCAGGAGTGTGTTCTGTACAAAGTGCAGAGTTCAGGAGTGCGCTACGTACAGGGTACAGAGTTCAGGAGTACGCTGAGCGCAGAGTTTAGGAGTGCGCTGTGTACAGAATGCAGAGTGCAGGAGTGTGTTATGTACAGAGTGCAGGGTTCAGGAGTGTGCTACGTATAGGGTGCCGAGATCAGGAGTGAATTATATACAGGGTGCAGACTTCAGGAGTGCACTGTGTACAGAGCACAGACTTCAGGAGTGTGCTGAGCGCAGAGTTCAGGAGTGCGCTGTGTACAGAATGCAGAGTGCAGGAGTGTGTTATGTACAGAGTGCATGGTTCAGGAGTATGCTACGTACAGGGTGCAGAGATCAGGAGTGAATTATATACAGGGTGCAGAGATCAGAAGTGCGCTACGTACAGGGTGCAGAGATCAGGAGTGCGTTATATACAGCGTGCAGAGATCAGGAGTGCGCTACGTACAGGGTGCAGAGATCAGCAGTGTGCTATATACAGGTGGCAGAGATCAGGAGTGCACTACGTACAGGGTGCGGAGATCAGGAGTGCGTTATATACAGGGTGCAGAGATCAGGAGTGCGCTGTGTACAGAGTGCAGACTTCAGGAGTGTGCTGTGTGCAGAGCGCAGAGTTCAGGTGTGCCTTATGTACAGAGTGTATATTTAGGGGTATGTTAAGTACAGGGTGCAGAACTCAGGAGTGTGTTATGTACAGAGTGCAGGGTTTAGGGGTTTGCTACATACAGAGTGCAGAGTTCAAGTGTGCGCTGTGTACAAAGTGCAGGGTGTAGGGGTGCGCTATGCACAGTGTGCAAAACCACTGCCCCCAACCACCCCACCTCCCCTGAAAGCTTCCATTTATCTCTACTCTCTCCTACCTCTCCCTATGTAGGTATCACTAGCACCACAATAACAAAACACTGGCCACCGCCCACACCCATAACTGGCCTTCACAGTAAGGAGCACATGGAGGGCATGTACATGTAAGACAAAGACAATTCCATAGCTCAACTCACCAACCAGTCTGCTGACCAACCAAATTAGCCTGTCTAACCGTCTGTTAAAAGCAGGGGTTTAGTTAGCACACATTTGCAAACGCATGTGAAAGCTGCAAGGCCTCACTAGCACCACCCTGTGTAGGCGGCTCTGTCTACCTCTGTTATGCCTCCCTGTGTAGGCGCCACTGCCTTGCAGGGAGATCATTCTCACTCTTAGATTCTGGAGATCTTTCCCCACCATGCCCCGCCTTGAGGGCCTTGAGGGACCTGTTACATCTGGAAGCCGCTAAAAGCAAAGCTTTTGTAAACATAGAAGGCTTCTGGGTTTACATGTGACAGCAGGGAACGGAAGCGGAGGGTGAGAGCCGGAGGTGGCAGAATAGAGTTTGGCCATTATATGTCTGCAAAACTGGATGGGAGGTCACATGACAAGGTCTGGTGGGCTGGATTTGGCCCGCGGGCCTTGTGTTTGACATATGTGGTATGTGTAAAAAAGGGAAGATGTCTTTCGTGTATTATGGGTCACTAAGGGGGAGTGGTAATTATGTTGGGTCCCTCTTAGTTAGGTTGCCCAAGTACTAATTTTAGAGATGTTTCCAACTTTGATCCTTTGACTTTGAGGCTTTCCTTAATCAAAAAGAAAAGTTCCCGGTGTCAAGTTAGCCGATGCAAAACCCGAAACGAAAAAAGGCCTAATGGGTACTTGGAAAATTGACTGTCAAGCTGAATAAATTTTAATTTATGATAATTGTTGGAGTGCACAGGATGATCAATCATTACATTACTACTGGGCTCCGGACTTCTTCTGCAGTTCGGGCAACTTATTTTTAAATTGATTGGAATGAGGTGACGTTCTATGACAGATTTCAGCTCCCTGAGAATGACCCCAAAATAGCATTTGTTACTGGAGAGCTAATGATCAAGAACTGAGAGCCCTTCGGAGATGAAAACGAGCGTCCATGGAAATTATTATTCTGGCCGCATAGAGAGAGCCGTGCCCAACTGTTGCCTCGGGAGCCGGTTACCAGAATGGACGCAAATATCTCCCGGATAATTGGATGCACTTGCTACAGCGAGATCGCCAGGTGAACGCCGGGCTAATGAAGGCATCTCATAATGACTGCGTCTGCTGCCCTTCCGAGTGCATCTTACGAGTGTTATGGCCTAAAACGAGATTTAAATCAAAACTAGACAACTTTCTGCCGCTGATAAAACTGTTAATATCCCGATAACTTTCACATAATCCTCCTTTCCTGCCGTCACACTCAATTGGCTATTCCATCATACTTCCGAAGGAGAAGCATTGAGCTCATTTAACAAAGAAGAGCAAAATTCAGTAATTCAAAGAAACTAAAGTAACCAATCACAGTAACTAAAGTAACCAAAGTAACCAATTAGCATTAATCTCTTAATGACTAAGCCCCAGTGGATGAGACGAAACGCGTCAGTGGGGAGTGGTTTGTGAAGAAGTGTAGCCTGAGGCCACTCTTCACTCTTATTTCACACAGGCTGGTCAGGAGAGCGGCGGTTATTCTATCCCATCATATGTTGTTCAGATGTATACAGTGAAGCGCCAGCACCCCGCTTTCTAGGAGAAAGGGGAAGAGTTTTGACTCCTGTATGAGCGGTGTTCCAAGTTTCATACTTAGATCTCTTAAAGCTCCAAGCAAGCAGCTAATAAGTTCTCATGTACATGGGGTATACTTTAGCCTACGCGCGTGCGAGGGCCACATTTACCTGTACTTGCAGGCAGTCCCATTAACCACTTGCTGACCAGTGCACGGCGATGTACGTCGGCACAATGGCACGGCTGCGCAAATAGGCGTACCTGTACTTCCTCTTTAAGACACCGCACTGTGGGCGCGCGCGCGACTGGCGCGTTCTCTGTGCCCGTGCAAGCGGGTCCCACGGACTCGATGTCCGCCGGTGTCCCGCGATCGCGACACGGAGTGGCAGAACGGGGAGATGCCTATGTAAACAAGGCATTTCCCTGTTCTGCCTAGCAACATGGCAGAGATCTACTGCTCCCTGTCATCGGGAGCAGTGATCTCTGTCATGTTGTAGTGAGCCCATCCCCCCCCACAGTTAGAATCACTCCCTAGGACACACTTAACCCCCTCATCACCCCCTAGTATTTAACCCCTTCCCTGCCAGTGTCATTTACACAGTAATCAGTGCATTTTTATAGCACTGATCGCTGTATAAATGACAATGGTCCCAAAATAGTGTCAAAAGTGTCCGATGTGTCCGCCATAATGTCGCAGTCACGATAAAAATCGCAGATTGTTGCCATTACTAAAAAAAAAAATAATAATAAAAATAATAATGCCATAAATCTATCCCCTAATTTGTAGACGCTATAACTTTTGCACAAACCAATCAATATACGCTTATTGCAATTTTTTTTACCAAAAATATGTAAAAGAATACATATCGGCCTAAACAGAGAAAGAAAATCCTGGGGGGTTACCTTGCGGGCGCGCTTCCGAGTCCAGCATTTGCGTCCATAGACACGAATGCCGGCCTCCTGCCCCCCCCCCCCCCCCGGCGCCTGCGTCATTGGATTTGATTGAGAGCAGCGGGAGCCAATGGCTGCGCTGCTATCAATCTCTCCAATCAAGAGCTGGGACCCCTTGCAGAGAGGGAGAGCGCGTCTCCGCTGAGTGAATAAAGGGGCTCAAGTAAGTAAAATGGGGGGGCTGGGGGGGCCGGTCACTGCCAGAAGTTTTTTTCACCTTAATACATAGAATGCAAAACACGAGGATTTACAACCCCTTTAAGTGGTTAAAGTAATATATTTTATGATGCATTAATAAATATAGAACTTTGTTAACTTGTGTCTTTTATATCTGTCCAGAGTTCAGCTTTAACTCGCCTGTTTGGAATCTATTTGGTTTCTAAGGGTTACAGTAAGTGACAGCTGTTTGTAGCACTTTATTTTTTTAAAAAAAGACAGCTTAACCTCCCTGAAGATCTGCCAAATGTAATACATGCTTTAATCTCTTGCAGTACTCTTCCCAAAGAGTTGAAGCTGTTATAGCTGCAAAGGGTGGGCCAACTCAATATTGAACCCTATGAATTAAGACTGGGATGCCATTAAAGTTCATGTGTGTGTAAAGGCAGGTGTCCCAATACTTTTTGTAATATAGTGTATATATATCTATATATAGATATGTAGATATATATATCTATATACAGATATATATATATATATATATATATATATATATATATATATATATATATATATATATATATAATTACATAGCAGGAAAATCTGTCCCTTACTTTACTCCCATATGCTCTTCTACTTCCAGCACAAATCGCCACAACCCCCCCCCCCTATATCCCCCCTCCCAGCACAAATCCTGCCCCCATGTACCCCCTTCCAGCACAAATCCCACTCCTAGTACACATCCTCCCCCAAATCCCCACTGAGCACAAATCCCCTCTTCCAGCACAAATCCCCCCCAAAACTCCTCTTCCAGCAGAAACCCCTCTCTGAGCACAAATCCCCCCCTTCCAGCACAAATCCTCCCCCCAAATCCCCCCCCAGCACAAAGCCTACCCCCAAATGCCCCCTTCCAGCACAAATCTTCTCCCCCCAAGTACAAATCCTCCACCCTCCACTCCCCAGTACAAATCCTAATTCCTTCAGCCTTCACTCCCCCTTGTGGCACAAATATCTCCTTTCTCAAATATCGCCCCAAGCACAAATCCTCTTCCCCCATCCCAAGCACAAATCCTCCCCCCTCCAGCCCCACAAATCCTTCCTCAAATTTGTGCTGGGAGGGGGGATTTGTGCAGGAAGAGGGGATTTGGGGGGAGGATTTGTGCTGGGAGGGGGATTTGGGGGAGTCGTGGAGGTTTGTCACTCCCCTTCACAAATCTTATCCCTTCCCAAAGCTTCACAACTCCCCCAAATCCCCCAACCAGCACAACCCCCCCCCTCTAAATCCCCTCTTCCAGCACAAATCCCCTCTTCCAGCAGAAATCCCCCTCCAAGCACAAATCCCCCCTTCCAGCACAAATCCTCCCCCCAAATCCCCCCTTCCAGCACAAATCTTCTCCCCCTCCAAGTACAAATCCTCCACCCCCCAGTACAAATCCTAATTCCTTCAGCCATCACTCCCCCTTCTGGCACAAATATCTCCCTTCTCAAATACCGCCGCCAAGCACAAACCCTCCCCCCCTCCACCCCCCCCCCCCCCAGTACAAATCTTCTGCTCTTGGGCCTTGTTCACACAGTGCCTTCATCCATTGTGCAACATTTCCCATTCCAGCAAAAAAATGACCGGGCAGGAGATAATCTATTGCCAGGACCCGTTCAAAGCCTTGAATTGAGTTTCTTTATGTTGGAAATAGGTGACCTGTTCACACCAAGGCATTGCCTTTCCTTGTGTTGGAAGTAAGTCATTGGGTCTGTTGACCGGCATTTAGCCGTGCAAGTCATCAAGATTCTTTCAGAAAGGTGATGCAGCTCAACACATCTAAGAATCCGCGACGCACATTCACGTACAAGTTATTGTATGAATTTAATGTCCACCTAAATATTGAGCTGTGTTGTTTTTCTCCCCATTTTACACAGAAAACAAAACCAAAAAAATTAAGCCTGCTTCTCGGCTTTTTATGTGGCTTTAAATTGCTCTTTTATTACCCGGGGTGACATCTCGCATGCATGAAATTATCAAATCGCATTAGTGGAAGAGAAACTCTGGAAAATGCTTGCTCAGGTCAAAAATCTAAATAATCTTCTTAGAGGACCGGCATTTGTTTATTGTTAACGGCCATTTTTATGGCTAAATAGAGTTTTGGGAATGTCATAAATGACACCAGGGATAAGCAAAATTATTTATACCGCTGCAATGTAATACAATGAGGGAGATTTGTATCAAGCTAAAGCAATTTACGTTGTTGGGGTTTTTATATTTTGCAATTTATAAAAAAACAAAACAAAACATTAACATTGTAAAGTAACTTGGTGAGTTGTAGTAGAAGGGGAGAGAAACCAAATTAAATCTTTGTATCCAGTTTGTGTGATAGCTGCTTCATTACAGGGAACCGGTAAAATTGAATTAAGTCCAAGACTTTTGTTGTATAATTCTCCACCTCAAGTCTAATGAGTTTCTGAAAAAAGAGCTGATAGATAATATTAAATGTGTTCCTGTGATTAGAGCAGAAAGTTTTATTACTAATAATAACTCAGCCTGAGAGTTCAGGCAATCCAATCACTAGAGAGCGGTGACATCACTGAGAATGTAGCCTATCCAATCGCTAGAGAACGGTGACATCACTGAGAATGTAGCCTATCCATTCACTAGAGAGCGGTGACATCACTGAGAATGTAGCCTATCCAATCACTAGAGAGCGGTGACATCACTGAGAATGTAGCCTATCCATTCACTAGAGAGCGGTGACATCACTGAGATTGTAGCCTATTCATTCACTAGAGAGCAGTGACATCACTGAGAATGTAGCCTATCCATTCACTAGAGAGCGGTGACATCACTGAGATTGTAGCCTATTCATTCACTAGAGAGCGGTGACATCACTGAGAATGTAGCCTATCCAATCACTAGAGAGCGGTGACATCACTGAGAATGCAACCTATCCAATTACTAGAGAGTGGTGACATCACTGAGAATGTAGCCTATCCATTTACTAGAGAGCGGTGACATCACTGAGAATGCAGCCTATCCATTTACTAGAGAGCGGTGACATCACTGCAAATGTAGCCTATCCATTCACTAGAGAGCGGTGACATCACTGAGAATGTAGCCTATCCGTTCACTAGAGACTAGTGACATCACTGAGAATGTAGCCTATCCATTCACTAGAGAGCGGTGACATCACTGAGAATGCAGCCTACCCAATTACTAAAGACCAGTGACATCACTGAGAATGCAGCCTACCCAATTACTAAAGACCAGTGACATCACTGAGAATGTAGCCTATCCATTTACTAGAGACTGGTGACATCACTGAGAATGCAGCCTATCCATTCACTAGAGACCAGTGACATCTCTGAGAATGCAGCCTATCCAATTACTAGAGACCAGTGACATCACTGAGAATGCAGCCTATCCAATTACTAGAGACCAGTGACATCACTGAGACTGTAGCCTATCCATTCACTAGAGACCAGTAACATCACTGAGAATGTAGCCTACCCAATTACTAGAGATGGGTGACATTGCTGAGAATTCAGCCTAACAATCACTATAGACCAGGGGTCTCCAAACTGTGGCCCAAGGGCCAGATGTGGCCCTTTGCTAGCCTTTATCCGGCCCTTTGGGCACTATTCCTCCCACTGATATAAGGGAATATTCCTCCCACTGACACCATCAAGGGGGCACTATTTGCCAATGATGGGATACTATCCCTCCTACTAATAGGGGCACTACTCCTCCACCTACTGACCACCAACCTTGAGGCCATATTTATTCTCACCGATGCCGGGCCCGGGACATTTTCTGCACCCGCTGGTCACAATCCGGCCCTCCTAATGTCTGAAGGTCAATAAACTGGTCCTTTGTTTGAAAAATTTGGAGATCCCTGAGTTAGACTATTGGTAAGCGATTTTCTTCTTATGCCGCGTACACACGATCGGACATTCCGACAACAAAATCCATGGATTTTTTCCGACGGATGTTGGCTCAAACTTGTCTTGCATACACACGGTCACACACATCTTATCGGAAGTTCCGAACGTCAAGAACGCGCTAACGTAAAACACGTACGACGAGCAGAGAAAAATGAAGTTCAATAGCCAGTGCGGCTCTTCTGCTTGATTCCGAGCATGCGTGGAACTTTGGGCGTTGGAATTGTGTAGACACGATCGGAATTTCCGACAACGGATTTTGTTGTCGGAAAATTTGAGTTCCAGATCTCAAATTTTGTGCAACGGAAATTCGGATGGAAAATGTCCGATGGAGCCTACACACAAGCTCCTATCCAACATTTTCCATCGGAAAATCCGACCGCGTGTACAGGGCATTAGGGTTAATGTTTCTTGTGGTCTTGGCTCTCCTAAAGATACTCAACTTTTTATAAATATTTTTCTTAGCGAAGTAGATCTGGAAGTAAAAAAGACCAATATTGAATAAAAATGTCCTTAATGTCTTTAGGTTGTTAATTATAAGCAGTAATAAGAGATAGCATTCCACTTATTATCTTCCATTGTTAATTTTTAGGTACTGGGCATTGGTTTTATATAAGATTTTTTTTTTTCTTTTATACACACTGTTAAGTAAAATCTCTGGGTAGTATCAATCAAGAAATATAATTTTTATAATTTGAGCCTCCATTTCAAAATTAAAATCCTTTGCAGCGATTTGTTGAATCCTTAGAACTTGCCCATATGGGATGTCTCTTTCCATGTTTTATTGTGACAAGCAAAAATTTAAATTGTTCTCTGTTGACCAGGCCCTCCCCTATATTGTCAAAAGTATTGGGACACCTGCCTTTACACGCACATGAACTTTAATGGCATCCCAGTCTTAGTCCGTAGGGTTCAATATTGAGTTGGCCCACCCTTTTCAGCTATAACAGCTTCAACTCTTCTGGGAAGGCTGTCCATAAGGTTCAGGAGTATATTTATGGGAATGTTAGGCACTGATCTTGGACGAGAAGCCCTGGCTTGCAGTCTTCGCTCTAATTCATCCCAAAGGTGTTCTATCGGGTTGAGGTCAGGACTCTGTGCAGGCCAATCAAGTTCATCCACCCCAAACTCGCTCATCCATGTCTTTATGGACCTTGCTTTGTGCACTGGTCCAAATCATTTGGTGGAGGGGGGGATTATGGTGTGGGGTTGTTTTTCAGGGGTTGGGCTTGGCCCCTTAGTTCCAGTGAAGGGAACTCTTAAGGCATCAGCATAGCATACCAACACAATTTGGACAATTTCATGTTCCCAACCTTGTGGGAACAGTTTGGGGATGGCCCCTTCCTGTTCCAACATGACTACATACCAGTGCACAAAGAAAGGTCCATAAAGACATGGATGAGCGAGTTTGGGGTGGAGGAACCTGCACAGAGTCCTGACCTCAACCAGATAGAACACCTTTGGGATGAATTAGAGCGGAGACTGCGAGCCAGGCCTTCTTGTCCAACATCAGTACCTGACCTCACAAATGCGCTTCTGGAAGAATGGTCAAACATTCCCATAGACACACTCCTAAACCTTGTGGACGGCCTACCCAGAAGAGTTGAAGCTGTTATAGCTGCAAAGGGTGGGCCAACTCAATATTGAACCCTACGGACTAAGACTGGGATACCATTAAAGTTCATGTGTGTGTAAAGGCAGGCGTCAAAATACGGATAGATGGATAGATAGATAGATAGATAGATAGATAGATAGATAGATAGATAGATAGATAGATAGATAGAGATCTATAGATATAGATCTATATATATATATATATATACTGTATCTTATTTATTATCATACATTGCCACTTAATACATTCTATTATTATTTTCCTTGTATACAGTGTATTGCCCCGTACACACGGTCGGACTTTGTTCGGACATTCCGACAACAAAATCCTCTGATTTTTTCAGACGGATGTTGGCTCAAACTTGTTTTGCCTACACACGGTCGCACAAAGTTGTCGGAATTTCCGATCGCCAAGAACGCGGTGACGTCAAGCACGTACGACGAGACTAGAAAAGGCCAGTTCAGAACCAAGCGAGGCACCCTTTGGGCTCCTTTTGCTAATCTCGTGTTAGTAAAAGTTTGGTGAGAGACGATTCGCGCTTTTTCAGACTCGTGGTTTTCAGATCGTTTTCTGCCGTTCAGTTTGTGCTTGTGGGTTTGTATCTGCTCTTCAGTGCGTGCAGTCAGTTCGTATTGGAGTTTTCTGTGCGATCTTGTCCGCTCGTTGCTGTTTTTCAGGTCGCTCTTCACAGGCCTTGCTGTTCTTCAGTGCGTTCTGTTACTTCGTTCTGAGCAGCCGACCGTTTTCTAGCCATGTTTCGTATGCGTACTCCTCGTAGAGTTCGTGCTGTGCGGGGGCTTGGTGTTGGGGTCCTGACCTTGACACAAGTCCAGTCCATGAACAGGGTGGGGAGGAGTTCATGGACCAAGAATTGGTTGCTTCAGCGTGACCAGTTCTCTCATATGCCTTTGCTCCGTGAGATCCGTGAGAATAATCCTGATGATTTCAGGAACTTTCTCAGGATGACGGACCCCGTGTTTCACCGTTTGTTGGCTTCGCTGACCCCCTATATCAGCAGGCAGGATACCTGCATGAGGCAAGCCATCACTCCAGAGCAGAGGTTGGTCGCTACTAGGGTTGTCCCGATACCACTTTTTTAGGACCGAGTACAAGTACCGATACTTTTTTTCAAGTACTCACCGATACCGATTACCGATACTTTTTTTTAATGTCACGTGACAGTTTTTTTTTTTTTACTATTTTTTTTTTTGGGGGGGGGGTGAACGTTGTATGTGTGTGTGTTTTTTTTTTTGTTTTTTTTTTACAATTTTTATTTTTTCCAATAATATTTTTTTATTCTTTATTGGTTTTTTTTTTTTTTAATCAGCCCTTTTGGGGGGCTTTGGTGAGATATCAGGGGTCTTAACAGACCTCTGATATCTCCCCCTTGAGACAGAGAAAGAGACAGAGGATAGAGATTCCCCAGTCCCTTTCTCTGCAGCGTCAGCTGCACTGAGAATGAATGGAGAGAACACAGCAGCTTCTCTCCATTCATAAACTGACACATCGTAATCACAGAAGATTACAATGTTTCAGTTATGTGAATGGACAGAGTCAGCTGACTCTCTCCATACACAAAGGAAGGAGGAGGGGGACGGAGGAACGAAGGGGAAGAACGGAGGGGAAAGATAAGGAGAGCAGAACGGAGGGGACAGATAAGAGAGGAATGCAGGGGACTGCGGAGAGGCACAGAGGAAAGGAGGGGGCACGGAGGAGGATGCAGTGACAGTCAGCTGTGAGCGATCACAGCTGTATGTCACTAAAGCTTGTGAAAGCCGCTGGGGGAGAATCTTGTAACTCCCCCACGTGCCGATCACAGCTGTCTTCTAGGTATCGGGGGAAGCATCGGGAGCATTTGCCCGAGTACAAGTACTTGGGCAAATGCTCGGTATCGGTGCCGATACCGATACTAGTATCGGTATCGGGACAACCCTAGTCGCTACCTTGCGGTATTTGGCCACAGGGAGAAGCCTGCAGGACCTCAAGTTCTCGACAGGCATCTCCCCCCAGGCTCTGGGGATCATTATCCCAGAGACCTGTTCTGCCATCATCCAGGTCCTACAGAAGGAGTATATGAAGGTAAGATTTTTATCCTTTTATATCACATTTTATTGTATTGAATGTTTGATAATATATTGTATTTCTTTCCTCATTCCCTAATTACCATGATTGTATTATGCTGTGAATGTCCCCTTTGTCCTCATGCATGCTGGATTTTTATGTAATTATTATTTTAGGTCCTTCATACATATTTGCCCTTCAATAACCTCTCCAGCATGGTGTCTCCTGCCCCTATATTCACCTCATGTAGTCACTTAACAATGTATTTTATCAGCTCCATAGTAGTGCTTTACCCCAAACACCCCCTAAAATGTTTAGAAATGTTATTTTTGAATTAAATTCAAGCAGAGGGCCAGAGGCTTTTTTTTGTGGTGTCCCCAAATTTTTTGTAACCCTCCCTCCCCCAACTGCTAAGTCAGCTGATCCCAATTCTCTATGTATCCTCAATCATCTATCTGCTGACTTTGCCAAACCCATACACACTATACCCATCTCTTTAGTGCTCAGATTTATGGATGAATTCCCCAAAGCATGTAGTGCAAGGGCCTGCCTGTATACTTTCCAATGGTACTGTTTAAAGTTTTTGTATCCTATTATTATCTTGATAGGTAATAGCAGAATGTTCAAATGTGCTCAAATGTGTACAGTGTGTATTTATATCTTTGTATTATGACACTTCTTACCTGTCCAGTGGTCTGCCAATAGTGTAACTAAGGAGGGGCTGTTCCAAGTAATACCCTGTATTTAGGCATTCATCTCTCAATGAAGTGAAGAGGGTTACCTGTCCAAGAGTTCCCCCCCCCCTATAATGTTAGAAATGGCCCATGAGAGGGGGGGGGGGAATATGATAGGTGTACCTTATACTTTGTTGTTGTAAAATTCCCCTTAATAAATGCTATCTGGAGGTTGACCCATAATGTTTGTGTCTAATCTGCTTGCCAGGTTTCTGTGAAAAAATAGTAATGTTTATTGTTTTTTCCTCAACAGTTTCCTTCAACACCACAGGAATGGCAGACTGTGGCCTCCCACTTTGCCCAGCGGTGGGACTTTCCTAACTGCGGAGGGGCAATTGATGGGAAACACGTCCACATCGTCCCACCACCCAACTCGGGGTCGTACTATTATAATTACAAGGGGTTTAATAGTATAGTGATGTTGGCGGTGGTGTCGGCTAATTACGACTTCTTGTATGTGGACGTGGGGAAGAATGGCCGGATGTCCGATGGTGGAGTGATCGCCCAGACGGAGTTCTACAGGCGTCTCCAGAATGGCAGCTTGGACTTGCCACCTCCAGAGGACAATGTTGAAGGTCTCCCATTTGTGTTCGTTGCTGATGAAGCATTTGCGCTGGGGGACCACCTGATGCGGCCATTCCCGATGAGGACCCTCACCCCGGAACAGAGGGTTTTTAATTACCGGCTGGCCAGAGCCCGAAGAGT
The DNA here is from genome assembly GCA_037952835.1 of Lithobates septentrionalis. NCBI lineage: Eukaryota > Metazoa > Chordata > Amphibia > Anura > Ranidae > Lithobates > Lithobates septentrionalis. The sequence goes on from JBBDGP010002448.1 coordinate 188,377, forward strand.
GGTGGAGAACACATTTGGAATCCTGGCCAGCCGGTTCCGATTATTTATGACACCCATCCATATGGCGGAGTATAAACTGAACCATATAATACTTGCCTGCTGTGTTCTCCATAATTTTCTACGAAAACATTCAGCCAACTATGCTGGCTCAGTTGGGCCTGAGGCCGGAATCCCAAATACATCAACAATGACGGCACTTGAAAGCGGCCGTCCTGGCTTGCCCTCCCTGAATGCCCGTGATGTCCGGTTACGATACCTGGAGTTCTTTGCGGGTAGGGGGGCTATCAATATGCCAGACAATATGTGACACCTTTTTCAAATAAAAAACAACCAAAAGAAATTCTTGGTGGACATTTACTGCTTGTGTTTGTTTTAGCTGACCCTGACAGAAATGTGTTGAGTGCAGAAAATGTCGTGATTGGGTAACCTTACAAAAAACAGTGTTGGCTGGTACTTCCTAAATGCAAAAACACATTTCACTACAAGTGCACTTGCAACTGCACTGAATCTGCACTTGTAGTGCAAAGAGGATTTGCCCTTAGGAAATAACCCCCATTTGTGCATAAAACAACAATTACATCACCCCAAAAGTGTTGTAGTGTTGAGACAATAATCCACACATTCTTGAGTAAGACACTTTTTTATACCTGCACAATCACATGCGCATTTACCAAAGGTTTTTAAAACAAACCAACATGTTTGTTGTATAACAATGTTTGCAGTAGCATTATGAAAAATCAAAATATCCATTTCAGATAAAACAGGCCTGTGTAAAACCAACAAGAAAGCCAAAAAACTTGAACTTACAAAGTTCACTTTAGGTAAAACCTGAAGGCTATATCAGACATCAGTATTTAGGAACTGAGTTTGATATAGCGTTCAGATGGGGGGAAATCACCCCTGGAAAAGCCAAATTTGGAAGATGCACACCAATTTACAAATGTCCACATGTGCTACCTGCCATCATGGGGGATCAAGGGACGTGTTTGGGGGGAGCAAGCCCTTCCTCAACGCTACTTTATAATTGAGGCAGGGGTTGCCCCCCCAAACGGCTTCCATTGATCTCCCGTGATGGCAGATAGCACATGTTGGGACACTGTGTGCATCCTCCAAATTTGGCTTTTCTAAACATTGAAAAAAGTTTGGTACGATAAAACAGGTGATTTTGTGGGGTTTAAATTCGCCCCAAAACATCAATGATGTTATTATTTTTTTTAATAACATCACTGATTTGTTGATGTATGTTTTGCAATTCGAGATTACAGCCCATGATCTCCCCGATCAGTATCTGGGCACTTTCAGATGTAAAGCGTTCTGGATCCCTCACATCACGATCACCTAAAAAGAGATAAAGAACAAAAAAAAGGTCTCAAAAATCTGCCACCATCCATCTCTTTTACCTGAGCCTGTGGTCGCAGACACTCACCTGTTGTGGTGCCAATCTCCACCACATCTTCTTCTTCCTCCTGCTCAGCTTCTTGGGTTGGTATTTCCCCTTCTTCCAGAGGTGGGGGGTCTGTGGTCTCCTCAGATGAGGGGTGTCTTCCGAGTCTTTTCTCCCCTATGTAAAACAAAAATGGTATACTTAGCACACAGATATTTGATGGCAGAACTATAGAAATAGGAAACATTGCTTGGAAGTGGGGTACAATTGTCTATTTTAGCCGAGTTCCAAGATGTATATTTTTTATTGCCCTTTGTCAAGCTGCAATACTTTACCTGTTTGGTACAAGCTTCACAGATGGAGACCCCCCTATAGTATACACTGGAGCACCTGTGTGGCCCCCTAATAAAAATGGTGTTCTTGTGTCCCACACTAGTGCTCCAGTGTCCAGATGTGAAAGCAGCTGCTCAGTGTCCTCTCCTTACACACAATCTAGTTTGCATTTCATTCTAGTAACAAACCCATCTACACAAACAAATATTTGGCATCCAAGTAGGCCCCCAAAAATGTGTGAAAATGCATATGGCCTAAACAATGGTGTTCTAGAGGCCGAAAGAAAAATGTTTGATACGAAAGAATAATGTGCCCATGAACATTAAAGTTGACCTTTGGAAACGTTACAACTAATCAAAGCATATGGAGCAGAACGAACGTAATAAAGACAGAAAGAATAGGAACACAGCACAACTACTTACTTTTTTGCAGCACTCTCCGGATCTTTCGGTACTGCTCTGGCTCTCTCAACTTCAGGTCCGACCACCGCTTCCTGAGCTGATCTTTAGACCTTCGTACCCCGAAATTCCTCTCAAGACTCCTGACCACTTTCGCCATGATTTTGGCCTTTCGGATATTGGGGTTGGGGTAAGGCCCATATTTTCCGTCATAGTCGGACTTCCTCATGATGTCGACCATCTCCAACATCTCCCCAAACGACATATTTGTGGCCTTAAAATGTCTCCTTCTGGATCGGGACGTGCCTGGATCCGCCCTTTCCTCCTCCTCGTTGCTAGAATTAGCACGCACCTGCTGTATGTCCACCATCATGCTCTTCCCCCACTGCGCCGAACGAAAAGGGGCGGGGAATACACTAGAAAGAACGTCAGGGGCGGGCGGAGTTACACGCATGCGCAGTGTATATAAAGCGTAACACGCGTGCGTATTACGTTTGATCTGTGAGCGGAGGAAGGAGCATTAAACGCGGCGATCGTAAGAGCGAAGGTAAGAGACAAACTTGGGCCTATACTGCTTCTATAGATTGAGGCCTATATTGTAACAAGATTAGGAGAGTTTTGTCTGACATTAGGCTTTGTCTTGTGTTGTGTCTTGCAGTGAACATGGATATCTTAGTGAAAGATCAGGACTTCATGTCACTATTCATTGATATGTTAAGGGAGCTGCCCTGTCTGTGGGAGATTACCCACCCCCATTACAAGAACCAAGCAAAGAGGAAGGCAGCACTGGAGCAATTGTGTGAAATTGTGAAGCAGGTGATCCCCACGGCAGACATCACCTATTTAAAGATCTTCATTGGTGGCCTGAGGAGCACATATCTGAGGGAGCGCAATAAAGTCCTGGATTCACAGAGATCCGGAGCAGCAGATGACATCTATGTCCCCAGGATGTTGTACTACGACAGGCTGCACTTTCTGGCAGGCCAGACTGAACCCAGGCCATCCCTCTCAAGTCTTCCTTCCACGCTTCCTTCCCCCCCGGCTGAGGCTTCTGACGCCCAACCTGGGCCTTCCAGGCCATATGTGGAGGAGCCCAGATTGAGCCAGGTATAGCATTCCTCTAAATATTTCTGCTTGTACAATCAATGATGTTAACTAGATGTTAGTTGGGAGTACTAATTTATGATTGTGATTGATGATGCAAAAACTAAAACCATGTCCCTTTTTCATACACAGGGAAGTCTCAGCCAGGAGGTGGCCGGGCCGAGCCGGCTGGATGATCTGCAGGTCCCTCCACCCCCCCTGGAAACAGAAAGTGGCAGGAGGAGGAGTACCCTAGAGGAGGCGGCTATCAGATTTTTTTGTAGGGCTACAGAGGTCCTGGGAGCACCCCACACCAGGCAGGAGAACATTGCTGCATTCATAGCCTATAAAATGCAGAGGATGGGGGAGGGCCAAAAAGCCATGTGTGAGGCCCTCATATCAGAGGCTCTGGAGAAAGGTGTGAGGGGCCAAATTAGACCTCAAACACACCTTTGTGATGGTCCTCCTCCTCCTCCTGCAGGTCCTACTCCTCCTCCAGGTCCTACTCCTCCTCCTGCCACATCTCCAACTGCACAGCCACAGCCCGGAAGGAAGTGTGGAAGGAAGACCAGAGAGTGATTGCCCTGGATCCAGTCTGGTCGGCCAAAAGATGCAGCCTCTTGTGGTACCACAGCCTGGGGACAGAGATGTCATCTGCTGCTATCCGAGTCTCTGTGAATCCCAGACCAGACTGCCCTCCCTTATATATGGACTCCTCAGGCCACCAATTTTGAGGTTTAAGAATTGTCTGCCGTGGGGGTCCCAGGCTTCACTAATTTCTCATGTTGATCCAGTGTTGCCTTCCTCTTTGTTTGGTTCTGATCCCTTAATAAAGGATTTTTGTTTTGAATTATACTCTCCTATGTGTTTTACTTCAAAAATGATGGTTTGTTTGTGAGGATTCAGGTACATTTCTAATATACAATGTGAAATGAACAAGGGACACCAACAACAAAAAATCTCATGGAGATTAAATAATAAAAGATATCAATGGTGTTGGGGTAACTTGACACACAAAACACACACAAAAATATTCTGGAGTAAAAATAAAAATAACATTGAACAAAGATCAGCCTTGGAAAAAATCCAAACATTAAAGAAAAAAAAAGGCTTAAAAACCAAAAAAAAAAAAAACATAAAAAATATAAAACTGTCAGATGTGACAACTAATAACAATATATTGAGGGAATCCCACTAAAAAAACACAAATAAAACTTTGTGAGAAGTGTGTGTGAATATGAGCAGCAAAACTACTTAATTCTTGTCACATTATAAAGAAGAAGAGAGTGCGCTGTATTAAACCATTTTTTACATTGCAGCGTGACGAAAGTGCTGTATCCATTGCGAGCGCTAAGTTTACCAGAACGAGCTGTCCCGTGTCGGAATTTATTCTGAGCATGCGTGGCACTTTGTGCGTCGGAACAGGCCACACACGGTCGGAATTGACGCGATCGGATTTTGTTGTCGGAAAATTTTATCTCCTGCTGTCCAACTTTGTGTGTCGGAAAATCCGATGGAAAATGTCCGATGGCGCCCACACACGGTCGGAATTTCCGACAACACGCTCCGATCGGACAATGTCCATCGGAAAATCCGACCGTGTGTACGGGGCATAACTGTTTCAGTAGTTCCTGTATGATATCTATCCAATACATGATTTATTATTCATCTGTTTCTTGTACATCTATTATTAGTGTTTTGCTTTTACATCTTTTTCTTCCCCTTCCGCATACATTATACACCTTTATTTATTTCATCATTTGTTCTAGAGATATCTCATGTACTGTGTATACATTTAATACTTATTTCAATTCATTTCACACATTCCCATATGCCATTCACTTAATCCCATTTACCATACACACTATTCATTTATTACTTACTATTCACTTGTTTAGAATACGCAGTTTTGCCTAATTTCACTTCATCTTTCATTACACACGTGTAGTATAACACTATTATCCTTCTTTATGTCCGGCTTCAATAGATTCTGTATAGAATGTAACTCTTTACATAATGTATTATGTATTTGTTTCTAACACATTTATTGTCTGTGACCTTTATTTATAAGTAATATGTTTACTTTTTATTTATTTTTACATAACACACACATGTATTATTCATTGATTTCATTTTGTATACCCCACATATACTATCATTATATATCCTTTCTATATAGACCTTGTTATTATTGTCACTCCACACCTTTCTATATTCTATTCACGTGTTTCTTTTCAGCGCACACCATTCACTACTACACCCATCATCATTATTCTTTCCCCGAAGTTTATAGTTGTTTCTGATATTGTTATATGCACATTCAGTATTTTCATTCATTCCCCATACATCTATTCAGATTATTATATTTAGTACACCCATAATAGTTCCCTTGCACAACCTAGTCTTCTCTTTTATATATGCACAATTGTTAAGCTTATATTTATTTAATTCATGAATCCTTATATTTTCATTCTTATAAAATAATCCGCTTAGTATTGCACCTTATTATTACCTCCTTATGTATTTGGGTTTCATTTTATCTAATTGCCGTTTATGCTATTTGATGACTTTTTTTTTTTTGTTATTGTGTTTTTGCATGATCTGAATTTTGTATTGTGAATGGTTTTGGTACCTTTCTCAAATGAGCATTTGTTGCTTTACATAAGAATGGCGTCTTAATATATGGGATTCCCAGTGACAGATGTGATTGGCTATGCCGCGGCTTTACTTTAGGGCATCGGTCTCCAGACATTCTAAACAAAGGGTCAGTTCACTGTTCTTCAGACTTAGGGGGGCCGGACTGTGGCTATTGGGAGTAGAAAAGGTACCGACGTCCCTGGAATAAACAATGCCCCATCTTTGGTGTCAGTGTATGGAATAGAGCCCCATCGTTGGTGTCAGTGCATTGAATAGAGCCCCATCGTTGGTATCAGTGTACCCCATTGTTGTCATTTGGAGCGATTGTGACCCACCATTGGTGTCCTTGGGCGTTATTCCGCCCCTTCATTGGTGCACCATCGTTGATGTCAGTGTGAGGAATAGTGTCCCATCATTGGTATCAGTGGGAGCAATTGTGCCTCATTGTTGGTCTGATTGGGAGGAATTGCCCCCCATCATTCGTATCAGTGGGCCCCATTGTTGGTATGATTGGGAGGAATTGCCCCCCCATCATTCGTATCAGTTGGCCCCATTGTTGGTATGATTGAGAGGAATTGTGCCCCATCATTCGTATCAGTGGGCCCCATTGTTGGTATGATTGAGAGGAATTGTGCCCCAACTTCGGTGTCACTTGGAGCAGTTGTGACCCATCGTTGGTGTCATTGGTAGTTATTCTGTCCCTTCATTGGGGTCAGTGGGGGGAAATTATGCCCCATTGTTGGTATCAGTGGTTAAAAATAGTGTACCAAGGGCCAGGTAAAGGCAAGCGAAGGGGCACATCTGGCCCCAGGGGTCGCAGTTTGGAGACCACTGCTTTAGGGCATGGTTTGCTTGGATTGGGGGAGGGTGGTTGGGAAATGATTGATTGCTTTGCTCTTAAAGTGAAATTAAACTGCAGAAAATAAACAAATAAATAAATTGGGCCCCAGGCAGCTTAAAGTGGTTGTAGCTCTAAGGGCTTGTTTACACTCGCTTCAAAACATGGCTTCGGACACGCTTTGTTAAAGCTCTCTGAACGCCAGTCAAAGCTCCTGTCACTAGATAAAATGGTTAGCTTACAGTCTTGTTTACAGGATCTGGTGCTTCGTGCTTCGATGAGGCTTCTGTGGGGCTTTGATGGTGCTTTGGTGAAGCTTTGATGGGGCTTCAAAGGTGCTTTGGTGGGGCTTCAGTGAGGCTTCGATGAGGCTTTGTGGGGCCTCCGTTGGTGCTTCATGTGAGCTTTGCAATAGACTTCTATGGAGGCTTTGAAGATGCTTTGAAGCACCACTAAAGGTACATGGGGTATAATTTTTGAAGCAAAGCAAAAGCAAGGTGTAAACAGGACTGTAAGCTAACTATTTTATTTAGTGACAGGAGCTTTGACTGGCGTTCAGAGAACTTTAACAAAGCGTGTCCAAAGCCTTGTTTTGAAGCAAGTGTAAACTAGCCGTTAATGTGTGATGAAGCCGAAGCAAGTGTAAATGAGCCCTAAAAAAAAAATAAAAAAAAAAAATAAAAAGAGCTCCTGTTGCCTTATAGCAGATTAAACATCACAGTGCTTGGGCTGTCTAATCTGTCCCTCTCTGTGCTGTAAAAAACCTGGTTGATCAGGTTTGTTCCTGTGTGCCCCTAAGGGCTCATTTACACTTGCTTCGGCTTCAACACACATTAAAGCGCCTACCGCTTCAACATGCTTTTATGATGTGTTTTTGTGATGCTTCGGTGGTGCTTCGAGGAAGCCTCAGTGGTGCTTTGATGAAGCTTTGGTGATGCTTCGGTGAAGCTTTAGTGATGCTCTTTTGAAGCTTTGTTGAAGCTTGGCAGATGCCCTGTTTGTGTGTGGATGCTTCATACTTGCAATTTCTACAAAACTAAACTAAAGCTGGATTAAAGCCTCTCAAAAGCTGCAGGTGCTTTAAGGGAGCATCAAAGCGAGCTTTGCCATAGAGTTCAATGGAGGCTTTGAAGACGCTTTGAAGCCCCACTAAAGCGACATGGGGTATCATTTTTAAAGCTAAGCCAAAGCAAATCAAAGCAAAAGCAAGGTGTAAACAGGACTGTAAGCTAAACATTTTATTTGATGACAGGGGCTTTGACTAGAGTTCAGAGAGCTTTAACAATGCTTGTCTGAAGCCTTGTTTTGAAGCAAGTGTAAACTAGCCCTTAGTGCGTTGACCACGGTAATCCTGGCTGCTGATCCATGATTACTGTGGTCAGTTCACGCGACTTCGTCATCTGCTGCTCTCCTCTCTCCCCCTCCCTCTCTGCCTGTCAGCTCCTGTGTGTCTCTCTCCCTCCCCCCCCCCACACCCCTTGTAGCTATTAGTAACTGGCAATAAAAGTAAAGAAATACTACTGCCAGCCCCTCTGTTCTATTGACCTACCCTACGCTGTGTAAATGTTTTTTTTAAAATGATGCCTGTAAATACCTTATCTCCAATCTGTTCTTGCCACTCTCCTCCCCATCTAAGGGCTACAGTAGGAGGGGCTGAGAGGCCAGCACAGCAGTCACATGACCTCCCCGGCTGATGTCAGGGGGATCTCGGCCCCTCCCACTGTAGCCCGTAGATCGGAGGGCGACCAGAAGTCATGTGATCGACTATAAAAGATTGGAGATAAGGTATTGACAGGCATCGTTTTATCAAAACATTTACACAGTGTAGGGTAGATTGATAGAACAGAGGGGCTGGCTGTAATGTTTCTTTACCTTTACAACCACTTTAAGTCATAATGTGCTAGTATGCATTGTATACTAGCACATTATGACAGACTTAGCTGAAATTGAAGCCGTCCTTCAGAGCGTGTCACTGGCGAGTGATGTCACCGGCTGCATCTAAAGCAAATATCTCCTAAACATGCAGAGTATTAGATATTTACTAATATTACGGATATTTACTGTACCTATAGGTAAGCCTTATTATAGGCTTATCTATAGGTAAACATCATACATGAGAGTTTACTCCCACTTTAACTGTGATCAGACTCCCGTAATCTGCAGTCCCTGGTCCGGGTAATCTTTAGCTTGAGTTGCATGGAACTACATCATTGGATGATGTGATTGGCAATGGATTTACATCATGGGATGTTTTTGAAGGGTTACATTTTTTTAAAGAGCAACTAAAAGCAAAACTTTTTTGTAAGTAAGGGAGTGAGTAAGGGAAGGTTATAACCCCTGTCAGTTTTTTGTTTTTTTCCATATACTGTATGTTCCATTCTGTCCTATATTTGTAGCACCCTCTAGTGTGCTAGAAGTCGTATGGCTAGGGTTTTGTCAGTGTAGGTGAATTCCAGGCTTGGCTGGCAGCCAGGCCTGTTTGTTTTGATCTGGGTTGGGAGTAACTCAGGCAGAGCTGGGTGACTCACAGGCAGCATCACCGAGACCTCACACTTCTTTATAGAATGTTCTGGTATCTTCAGGAAAGGAAGGAGGAGATGAGAGGTTGAGCTGCCTGGGGTATTCTGAGAAACCCTGACCAAACCCAAATTTTGATTGGCAGTGGGCAGGCTTCTTAAATACCCAGGGTCAGGCCAGCTGGGGAGGAGTTAATCGGGATGGAGGCTGTCGTGCCCTTGGAGGGAGCTCCCCAGTCTGAGGGGGTGAACTTGGGCCTGGGCTCAGGTGCGGACAGGACCCTCTGAGAACATGTGGAGGGGTACTGGACAGCAGGCATGGGAGCAAGGATAGGACAGCTGGAGAGCACTGCCAGGCAAGTCTCCAGGAGGAACTACAAGTCGCAGCCGGGAGGGCTGGTGAGTGTCATACAGTCAGGAAGTCTGGGAAGCACGACTGAGAGGACTGGGTGCAAGCAGTCTGGGATGGGTGCAGAGCCAGTGGAGTGGACTGTGATCGCATGGGCAGTGGAGAGAGAGGCAGCTTCAGCCAGGAGGGCTGACAGGGCCTGAAGATGTGGTATTGGGCTCAGTAGCCACATGAATAGCTAGCACTGGGACTGGTGACATCACAGAGAATGCAGCCTATCTATTCACCATAGACCAGTGATATCACTGAGAGTAAGCCTGACCATTTACTAGAAATCAGTAACATCACTGTGATTGTAACCTATCTATTCACCATAGACCAGTGACATCACTGAGAATGTAGCCAATCCATTCACTATAGACCAATGACATCACTGATAATGTAACTGTAGTGGTACCCCCGTAGTGCTGCTGTGTATATTAGTCCGTCTGTCACCCTGCCCAGCCAGGCACACCCTTTTCAAGCACCCAGAGACAAGAAAGCAGTCCTTGCATTTGTTTTTTTTGCATTTTATTGAGGGGACTCTAACTTGGATAGGGAACTTATGAGATGCCCAGATGATTAACAGTCAATATTGGGACCAACTATATATACACCACGGTATATACAATCTCCTCTTCTCCTCCTGCACTTCCTTGTTTGCAGACTATAACTCCTCACTCCTCCAGCACATAACTTGCTTGCACTTCCCGGTCCAACTAACACTGTAGGCCTGACACTGGCTTAGCCAGGCCCAAAGCAGATGCCCTTTGCAGGCAGGGATGGCAGGCCCCTATGGTGTAACAGAAATAGAAAGTTCCATTGCTCGTTGTCCCTGTGGCTACTGCTCGCACTACCACTTCTTTAGGCACTGCCAGCCCTCCTGCCTGCAGCTGCCGCTTTCCACTGCCCGTGCCACCACAATCCTCCAGACTGGCTCTGCACCCATCCCAGACTGCTGCATCTCAGTCCTCTCAGGCGTGCCTTTCCAGTCCTCCCGACAGTGTGAACACGCACCAGTCCTCTTGGCTGCCTCTGTGGAACTCCTGGAGACTTGTCCGGCAGTGTTTTCTGCTGTCCTCTCTTGCTCCTCCTGTGCCTCCTAGTCAGGACACCTCTGTGGGTTATAAGAGGGTCCCGTCCGCACCTGAGCCCAGGCCCAAGGTCACCCCCCCAGACTGGGGAGCTCCCTCAAAGGCCCATGCAGCCTAACACTCCATCTCCCTTTTCCACCTGATCAAATCTCCCCCCCCCCCCCCCCCCGCCAGCTGGGCTGACCCTGAGTATTTAAGGAGGCCTGCCCCCGCCAATCCAGATAGGGGATTGGTCAGGGCTCCTCAGAATACCCCAGGCAGCTCTACCTCCCCTCTCTACCTCTCTTTCCAGAAAACACCAAAACATACTGGAAAGAAGTGGCAGACTCTGGTGATGCTACCTGTGAGTCACCCACCACTACTCTGAGCCACTCCCAGCCCAGATCAAAACAAACAGGCCTGGCTGCCAGCTAGGCCTGTCTACATTTTCCTACTCTACCAAAACCCTATCTAGCAACCTAGAGGGTACTACATAACCTATCCATTTACTATTGACCAGTGACATCACTGAGAATGTAACCTACCCATTCACTAGTGTTCAATGGCATCACTGATAATATAGACCAGGATTTCTCAACCAGGGTTCCGTAGAACGCAAGGGTTCCTCCAATGGTTGCTAGGGGTTCATCTTGCCTCATCAATGCCTCTCAGATAAGTTCCCAGTGACACCAATGATCTTTCTAGCTATCTGTAGGGGGAGGGGGAATTCTTCCCCAAGACCACAGATGTAAGGAGCACTCCTCCACCGAACATTACACCAACGTATCATGAGCTCTAGATATAGCCATTTTTAACAGGGGTTCCCTGAGACCGAAAGCTTATTTCAAGGGTTCCTCCCTGTTGAAAAGGTTGAGAAAGTCTGAAATAGACTATGCATACCCCCCAACATTTTGAGATGGGAATGAGGGACACATACTAGCAAATGTATGAAGGCATAGGACACACCCCCTGTCACACCCCCTTAAAGGAGAATTAACCCCCCCCCCCCAAAAAAAGTTTTATTAAATCCACAAGTGTTTTTTTTTTTTAACCACTACTATTCCTTTTATATTGGCTTTTAAAATGTACAAATGCAACAATTTAGAAATTGGATGAAAGGGAAACACTGGGCACTTAGCACCGGGAAACACTTTTTTGAAAGATAAAAAGTGCATTTTATATACAACTGTATAGATCAGACCAAAATGAGGGACAAATGAGGAGGAATGAGGGACAGAGGGACATTGCTCCGAATCAGGGACAGTCCTTCGAAATCAGGGACAGTCCCTCGAAATCAGGGACGGTTGGGAGTTGCCACTTCCCAAGAGACAAGTGACATCACTAAGAATGCAGTCAATGAATTCACTAGACGAGATGCTAAATAAACCATTTATAAAGCATTAACCTGGTGAAAATCAATGGAGCGCCCCGGGTTTTATCTCATAGTAAAGCAGAAAAATGAATTATTGGGAAAATACATTTTGATGTTTTATAAACATCTGTTTATTTATAAAGGTAGTACACGTCTCCATAGAAAACAATTGAGCATTGAAAATATAAACAGTGAATGGAAATATAAAAGCTTTTTATGAGGTCGAAAAAGAGAAAATCACAGAGCCCGACGAACTTTTGTAAAAAAAAAAGAAAACATTTCACCCCTTTATAAAGGTGTCCCTCTGTGAATTGTCTACGTGACTTGACTGGCAGCTTCTTGTCCTCGCCGTTCCCGGTATTCAGGCTGCTATATTTGGAATTTCAGCTTTCATTTAGTCATTGCAAGCACGGTCAGACCTCAATAACAAAGGCAGGGTGAACGAAGCCCACCAAATGTCACACAGTGCCCAGGGGTGAGCGTGCATAAAAAGCGTTTAGATCATGCAGCCTGTGTCCAACTTGTCCCGACACGTCTCCTGACCTTGAACGCTCCTGGAGCCGGTGATATTGGTATTTTATGTTTTATGACAGAAACCATTTTTCAAAAAAAGCAGCTTCATATCACTGCTTGGGATTTCACCGCATGATTGACAGATTGGACAAATGAAAACACAGGCACCTTTATTATTATTATTTTTTTATCCGGGAAATGTTTTGATTATTTCAGTGGTTTAAAGCTGGCTGTAGGTGGGCAAAATTGTCTTCTGTTTAGCTAAAAATTCTACACGCTGCCATGTTCAATGTTGAATTCTACTACCGAATATTGTACACTGTACAAGAATGTATTTGTTTTATTTATTTATTTATTTTTTATATATTCAAAAAAATAAAAATAAAATACACACAAAATTAAAAATAAACACACAAATACACTATATTGTATTGGGTGACTGTCTTTACACGCACATGAACTTTAATGGCATCTTAGTTTGTAGGGTTCAATATTGAGTTGGCCCACCCTTTGCAGCTATAACAGCTTCAACTCTTCTGGGAAGGCCGTCCACAAGGTTTAGGAGTGTGTCTATGGGAATGTGGGGGGGCGGTGGGCACAGTGGCTGCATATGATGGGCACAGTGGCTGCGCATGATGGGCACAATAGCTGTACTTGGTGGGCACAGTGGCTGTACATGATGGGCACAGTGACTGTATTTGGTGGGCTCAGTGGCTGTATTTGGTGGGCACAGTGGCTGCACATGGTGGGCACAGTGACTGTATTTGGTGTGCTCAGTGGCTGCACATGATAGGCACAGTGACTGTATTTGGTGGGCTCAGTGGCTGCACATGATGGGCACAGTGACTGTATTTGGTGGGCTCAGTGGCTGCACATGATGGGCACAGTGACTGTATTTGGTGGGCTCAGTGGCTGTATTTGGTGGGCACAGTGGCTGCACATGATGGGCACAGTGACTGTATTTGGTGTGCTCAGTGGCTGCACATGATGGGCATAATGGCTGTATTTGGTAGGCACAGTGGCTGCACATAATGGGCACAGTGACTGTATTTGGTGGGCTCAGTGGCTGTTTTTGGTGTGCACAGTGGCTGCACATGATGGGCACAGTGACTGTATTTGGTGGGCACAGTGGCTGCACATGATGGGCACAGTGACTGTATTTGGTGTGCTCAGTGGCTGCACATGATGGGCATAATGGCTGTATTTGGTAGGCACAGTGGCTGCACATAATGGGCACAGTGACTGTATTTGGTGGGCTCAGTGGCTGTATTTGGTGTGCACAGTGGCTGCACATGATGGGCACAGTGACTGTATTTGGTGGGCACAGTGGCTGCACATGATGGGCACAGTGACTGTATTTGGTGGGCTCAGTGGCTGCACATGATGGGCACAGTGGCTGTATTTGGTGGGCACAGTGGCTGCACATGATGGGCACAGTGACTGTATGTGGTGGGCTCAGTGGCTGCACATTATGGGCACAGTGGCTGTATTTGGTGGTCACAGTGGCTGCAAATGATGGGCACAGGGGCTGCATTTGATGGGCACAGTGAGGCTGCAATTGATGTTTTTTTTTAAAGTATTCTTCATAATTTTTCAGTTTGTTTGCGCCCCCCCAAAAAATTTTGAGCGCCAGCCACCACTGGTATAAATAATCAATGAGTTCCTTAGCTCTCACGTGAATGCACTGAGCAGGCTAGATACCGAGCAATGGAGGGCATAAAACCTGCATAACAAGCTAATGGAACTTTATAAAGATGGAAAAGGATATAAAAAGACATCCAAAGCTTTGCATATGCCAACCACTACTGTCCAATCACGTATTAAGAAGTGGAAAATTCGGGGATCTCTTGATACCAAGCCAAGGTCAGGTAGACCAAAACAGATTGCAGCCACAACTGCCAGAAGAATTCGGCATGCAAAGAAGCAGAGGTGGGGGACTCGAGTCACATGACTTGACTCGAGTCAGACTCGAGTCACCTGTTTGAGGACTTGCGACTTGCTTGACAAAATTAAATAAATGACTCGACTTGACTTTGACTTGCCACTAATGACTTGCGACTTGACTTTGACTTGGGCTATTTGACTTGCAATGACTTGCAATGACTTGGCACCACCAGTGCTGTGTCTTGGCCTAGGCAAAATATGCCAAGAAAAAAGCACTAAGCAGTTTTGTTAATGTTGAAAATGAAACAAAACCTTTCCTGAAAACTGACTTTTAACTAATTTAAAGGATGGAAATGGTGTAGATCAGTATTTTGACTTAATTTGTGACTTGACCAAAATAAATGACTTGACTTGACTTGCTTGACTTCTACTAGGGACTCGACTTGACTTGCTTGCTTTTCGCCACAGTAACTTGGGACTTGCTTATGACTTGAAGGTTAAGACTTGAGACTTGCTTGTGACTTGCACATGTGTGACTTACCCCCATGTCTGCAAAGAAGTACCCAAACATTAGGTGGGTGAATGGGGTTATATAGGTGGGGGATTTGCATCATACAACAGAGAATGCTATACCGATGACATTTTTATTAACACTTTTATTGTAAAATTTAAAAAAAAATCTTTTGTATGCTTTATTTTTATTTTGAAAACGTAAAAGATATCAGAAAACATGAAACTTAACACAATTGTAGAGATAAGAATGACACAGTTTATACTTTACAGTAAAAACCCTAAGGATTCATTCACACATGCTTTGATCTCTAAAGAACAAGCTGTGTTGGGATTGCTCTTCAGAGAGCATTTGACAACAATGGCGTCCCTAGAGGGGGGCCAGAGGGGGCCCTGACCCCCCCCCCCCCAACATTATGCTGTGCCCCCCCCATAAAAAATTTTTTTTTTTTTACAAAAAATCAATGTCTAAGAGGGAGAGAGTCCCCAGTCAGCTCCTGCAGGTGATTCCTCCCCCCTCCCTCTGCTTGCTGACACTGCATAATGCGAGCGCTCACACAACCACGGCCGCCCGATCTGCTCCTTCCCCTGCATCCTCATTGGCAGGGAGAAGAGCGAGTTGCAGGAAGGACTCCACCAGGACTCTCAGTTGCTGAAAAAACAGACTGATTTCTCCCATCCTTAGGACAGGAGAACCAGCCTGTAAATTCCAAGAGATGACAGACCAGCGCTGTCAATAGCAGGGGCAGGACAGCAAGAGGAGGCTGGGGAACCCCACAGTGGCAGAACACCCGGGCCCGGTGGCAAGACAACCTTTGCAACCCTGATAGTTCACCCACTGCTTTGGATCCTTATATTTTCTTGGTATGCTGGTGACATATATCTCTTGTTTTCTGCCACCCTGGGGGACCCCAATACAGTAGGAAGGGAGCTCACTGCAGAACATGTGAAAGGGCCGTTGTTGGGTCATAGTAAAGGGCCCCAGTATATATTTATATATCTATATATCTATATATGCATTTTATAGTTGCCCCCCTACTTTTGTCCCTGTCCCCCCATGTGCCCCCCCTAAATATGAAAGCTGGAGACGCCACTGTTTGACAAGTGGTGAGGAGGCTCTGTACCACCTTTTTACTACCTGCTTTAACCCCCTGATCTCCACACTAGCGCGCTGCAACGCAATTTGCATTTATTGAACTGGTAAGTGATCCTTTAGATCGCTTATTACCCGTTCATTTTTATACCATGGGCTAATCAAATATTCTCCTAATGGAGCCAGGGGCGGATCCAGAGTCTAGTCTCGGGAGGGGCACTGCCAGAAAATACTTTTTTTGGGGGGGAATTTATCAGGGAAATGGCTGGTGTTGGCGCTTTAATCATCACAGCACCATGGTTGTTATGGTGTCAGGATAATTGAAGCACATTATTTCTATTATTACATTGTTATATAAAATGAAATAGTTCAACTCACCATAATGCAGAATCAGTGGGAGCCCCGAGCGTGTCACTTGCCACGTCGCTTGCCACCAGATGCGGATTGTCACTTGCCACGTCCCCTGCCACACATTGCAGATTGTCACTTGCCATGTCACCTGCCCCCAGATGTGGATTGTCACTTTCCTGCTACAATTGTCACTTGCCACATCCCCTGCCACACATTGCGGATTGTCACTTTCCACATCACCTGCCACCAGATGCAGATTGTCACTTGCCATGTCGCCTGCCACCAGATGCAGATTGTCACTTGCCACGTCACCTGCCACCAGATGCGGATTGTCATGTCACCTGCCACACATTGTGGATTGTCACTTGCCACGTCACCTGCCACACATTGCAGATTGTCACTTGCCATGTCACCTGCCCCCAGATGTGGATTGTCACTTTCCTGCTACAATTGTCACTTGCCACATCCCCTGCCACACATTGCGGATTGTCACTTTCCACATCACCTGCCACCAGATGCAGATTGTCACTTGCCATGTGGCCTGCCACCAGATGCAGATTGTCACTTGCCACGTCGCCTGCCACCAGATGCGGATTGTCACTTGCCACACGTCGCGGATTGTCACTTGCCTGCTACAATTGTCACTTTCTGTTTCCTAGAGGGTCAGGCAGCAGATTACCAGTCAGGCAGCAGAGAGATGATGTCATCTCTCTCCTACCCATGGCTGCCTGTACAGTGAGGGCGAAACTGCAGGGATGCAGGGCGGGCGGTGAGAGATGATGTCATCTCTCTGCTCCCCCGCCCGACGGCTCCCTGATTGGCCAGCAGCCCGGTCGCTCTCTGACTCTCACCAGCCCGGCCCGTCCGCTCTCTCAGACTGTCACCAGCCCGGCCTGTCCGCTCTCTCAGACTGTCCCACCCAGGCCTGTCCGCTCGCTCTCCCGCAGAGCCAGCCGCCTGCCCTGTCACCAGCATTCTCGGAGGGGGCAATTGCCTCATCGCCCCCCCCCCGGATCCGCCCCTGGATGGAACAAATAATCAAATCCATTCCTAGCTGGATGACACTCCTGATGAAGTGAAACGCGTAAAAGGAGAAGGATTTTCCCTGTATTGGATGATATGAATAAATGTATTTCGGACCTCCTGGACGTTGAGCAGCTCACTTCTTGTTTTTGTGCTACTATGGATGACATTTAGTTTGCTCTTTGCAGTGTATGTCATAAAAAATGTATTTAATAAAATACTTGGTTTCACTTTTTTATTCTTTCCCTTGTTACATCTCAGTGTGGCCCCCTCCTAGTATGGGATGCTAGAAAATTTTTGTTTTTGGCTCCTCTGTCTGTAGTCATTGGAGCAGCTATTGATTTATCTGGGCTGTTCTAGATCTCACAGGCTGCTGCTTAATTGTTTCTCTTTGCATTCTGGAGGCTTCCAGAACATAGAGGGTTGGAAAAGTCAAATGAGCAGCCAGAATATTTATGGTTCCTCAGCCAACCCCGGGGACTGTGTGTGCCCAGTAGGTGTCTGTAGGGGAACATCAACAGTCTGAGGCCTGGAGCAGCCCTGGCCTGGACCTGCTGGAGGAGTCCTTTGAGGGCCCTTTAAGGCAGTCCTGCCAGATTTTGGCTGATGGTCATTGAGGTCCTAGCTGTAGCATAGCTGGGAGGCCTATTCCTAATTTCACCTGGAGCTGAGGATTTGGTCTGGATAACTCAGGAATGCCTGGTGGAATCTGGCAGACGTGCAGCTGCTCTGGGATGGTGTGCTTCTGGTATGCCAGCAGTAGCTATTCCTGAGACTGTTTCTACTAGGTCTCTGTGCTGGTCTTCCCCTTTGTTCTTGGCTTAAAGATTGGTCAAAGAAGCTTCATCTAGCTGAGCGTGTCCTCCTGTTACAAGTCTGTAGTTCTAGATCAGGGGGGGCTCCAAACTTTGTAAGCAAAGAGACGGTTTACTGTCCTTCAGGCTTTAAGGGGACTGGGCTGTGGCCAGTAGGAGAAGAAAATGCCCCATCATTGGTTCTAATGGGAGGAATAGTGCCCCATTGTTGATATCATTGAGGAGAATAGTACCCTATTGATGGAGTTAATAGGTGGAATGGAGCCTCGTCATTGGTGTGAGTTGGTGGAATAGTGCCCCAAGAGCCAGATAAAGGCAAGCAAATGGCCCCATCTGGCCCCTGGGCCGCATTTAAGAGTCCACTGTTCTACAGTATCCCATATCACCCCAACCTCTCTCCTGTTACAATACTATAAGAGAAATTACCATCCAGCTAGATCATAAGGGTTGCCACCATCCCTAAAGTCAAAGAATAAGGATACCCCCAAGGAAGGTTACTGGGACTTTAACTGCAACTGAGTAGTAAAAAACAATTTTATTGAATACAAATGCAAAAATACAAAACAACAAAATTGGTATATACATAAAAATGAAGACGTATATAACAGTAGAAAGCTAAAAATACCGGTATGCAATAGTGGAGATACTTGTGAAGTCTTCTGCGCGAACCTACGCGTTTTGGGACTGAGCAGAACGTCCCTTCATCAGGGAAAACTTGTGGGGAAGAATCACACCAGACATATCAGTATTGGAATTTCATTGCCAAAATCCCGGCGGCGACTATGTCAATAAAACACCCCCAGATCCAAAAGAGGAAGCCGAGGTGTGTGGCTGGCCCCACCTTGTCCACACTGGTCCACCCAAGCGACACCAAATCAGCAGAGCTCACCACAGAGGATAATATCCCAAATATGGGCCAGAATGTATATCTCAATGGTAGCAGGAGCCCAAGGATAACAAAGGGGAAAGGGGAAGGGGGGGACGGGGACGAGGGTGTGTGGTACAGTATAGCAATAGGTAGCCCCAATTAGTGTGCTTCCAACGTTTTCCTTCATACAGAGTATAGTGCTCCGGAGCTAGTTCCTATTCGGTACCGTCCACACACAATACTCGTCCATTTATCCAGCAAGCCGCCGTCCGGAGCAATTTTTTTTTTTCTCTCTCCTGTTACAAGTTCTACAAGCAAATAAAATTTAAAAAGACATTCCCTAGACCAGTGATGGCGAACCTCAGCACCCCAGAGGTTTTGGAACTACATTTTCCATGATGCTCATTGCACTCTGCAGTGTAGTTGAGCATCATGGGAAATGTAGTTCCAAAACATCTGGGGTGCCGAGGTTCACCATCACTGCCCTAGACTGAACAAATGGACTGTTGCCTTTGTGATTGGTAGCCCCTGCACTGTTTATGTTATAACCAGTTAAAAATCAGCGGGGGGCAGCGATACGTCAGTGTTGTTTGATATCCTGCAGCCTCTTTGCAGCCACTTCTTGCCTACATGCACTCCAGCAATGGCTACATGGCGTTTCTCAGGGTGGTTTTCCTGTTGGTGACACAAGCGGATCATGCATGCATTATGAGTACTGAAACAGCCACTTGTATCCGTCAGAAGCCCATGACACAGGGGCACAAATAGGAGACACAGCATTGTCACCCTAGAAAAGGAAATGCCTGAATAAGGACCTTCATGGCAGGACTATTTTATTGAAAGCTTCAGATTTATAAATATTGACAATGACATGTTATTAAAATTTGATTAACACGTTAAAGCTTTAATTAGTGATCAAATTTACATATTTAAAAAATAACTTTTTAGCTTCTCTGTTTTTTTTTTTGCTTTTTTTTTTTTTTTTTTTTGTGGTATGGAAAGGCATTTTTTAGCTACCTGGCTGAATTTCCCAAAAAATATTATCGACAGATGTTGCTCCGACCCCTTAACGAGAACCACAAAAGCTAATGGTCTTCCGTGTATTTTGTTTAACGTTTTTTTTTGCGTTCACCTTCTAAGTATCATTAAAGATTCTCTTTAACTTTTGACCTGCATTCTGCCGAGAGTCTTTAACTTTATGACCCGCATCCCACAAGTAAATCACCGTCTTCTCCTGTATAATTATCTCCGCTTTGTGAAGTGGGCCCGGAACATACGTTCTGATGCAACCGTCTACTAAACGCTTGCAGCTGGGAAAAGAGAACAAGAACTGGAACAATTGTGGCTGAGTGACGTCTCTAAGAAGAATTGTGGACGGAGGTGCAGAAACAAGACAACGGTGAGAGACACATTTTATGGTTTCATGCTGGGTTTCACGCTTAGTATATATAACCTTTACCATGCCTTCCTGGAATTTGAATATATACTCTTTTTTTGTTTTGTTTTTGCTGCTTTGTTGTGGGTAGTGTTTGATGATGTTGTCTGTCCAGCTGTTCGGTGGACACCCATGGTTGGTGGCCTCATCATGGAAACATTTCTAGTCTAAACGGAAAGACTTAAGACAGTCCACAAAGCCAGAACTCCATCCACTTACAAAAACATTTATTGGTTTGTGTTTTGTTAAAAGAAGGGGAGGTGGAAGGTAGAGCAGGGGGGCAATAAACACGCAGAGTCCAGTTGCGGAGAGCAGAACTTGTAATAATGTAGAATTCAAGATTTCACAACAAATCCGTTGGGAGGCCTGACCGGGAACACTCACAGAATGTAACAGCAGTGTGTTAGATGTACTGTAGCGGCAAAGACCCACTGGGCAATAAGTGAGATGATGTTACGCTAATCGTAAGCCAGGAAGGGCCCCTGCATGGTCCTCCAATGGTCTGGAGACTGTTGATTCCAGGGCTTTCAAGCTACAGAAGACTACAAACTTTTATCTCATGCTTGTCAGTAGTTTTTTCCTCATTTTTATCTTCAAATACATCTATGTGGGATAATGCACTAGGCTCGTGCGCCCTCTTTCTTTTCATTTACCATAGATGTCAAGGACAACCGTCCCAGAGCGCAGCAAGGTCTGAAGCAATTACCCTGATGAAGTGGACTACCACTCCCACCTGAGCCAGGATATCATACTTATGCACAAGGGTGTTTTTTGCTGTTTTGTATCTTAAATAGACTCTGCCTGACCCAAGATGGCCGCCAGAGTCCCATGGAGTGGCAGCATCTAACCAGATAGCTTCCCCAGTGACCCAGGAAACCATAAAGGAACCATATCCCCCCCTTGACTTCCTCTCCCTCTGCTTTGTCGTTGCAGTTGGGTGCCACCTGCAGTGGAGAAAGCAGACTGCACCTGCCTACAGGCTGATGGTTTGACCAGTCCTGGGCTTTATCAACATTGGCTGAAACAAATCAGCATGGAATACCCTTCTTTTAACCTGATATGTGCTAATGTAGGAGCCGCTGGTGAATACAGTCCTATTTCTCTACTTAAGAGCACACACAGCCTGTATAAATCACACAAATAGGAAACATAAGGGGAATACAAAGACACTGTACTTCAAAAGAGCCAACTTCCCTAAACTACGAACCTTGCTAGAAGGCGTGAATTGGGATAAAATCTTAGGAACAAAGAACACAGAGGAGCATTTATGGCCACTGATGAGGCTGCGCTGATGCGCACACATGAGGCGGCACTGATGGGGCTACACTGATGGGGCTGCACTGATGGACACTGATGGGGCTGCACTGATGGACACTGATGGGGCTGCACTGATGGGCACTGATGGGGCTGCACTGATGGGCACGCATTGATGGGCACTGATGGGGCTGCACTGATGGGGCTGCACTGATGGACACTGATGAGTACTGATAGGCACTGATAGGCACTGATGGGGCTGCACTGATAGGCACTGATGGGGCTGCACTGATGGACACTGATGGGGCTGCACTGATGGACACTGATGAGGCGGCACAGATAGGCTGCACTGATGGGTACTGATAAGGCTGCACTGTTGGGTACTGATAAGGCTGCAGGCTGCACTGATGGGTACTGATATGCTTTATGTAAATAGAGTTGCTTTTGTTAATGTTTATTTTTGTAGCTTAATTCTGCATAAAACATTTAACAGTGTAATTTCATGAGATCATTTACAAGGGTGTGTTTAGCGGCAGAATTAGGGGCGGGGCAGTGTAGGGGTTGGTTGGCGAGTAACTCTTAAGGCCTGGCTAGTAGCTCAGGAATTTAAATTTTGAGCCCCGATGTAGTAGAAAAGTGGACGGTGTCAGTTGGGCATGGGCAGGGATTGGTGTCAGTAGGGCAGTGGACAGTAATAGTATTTTTTTTATATTTATTATTTTATCTTATTTTTATATTACTTTTTTTTTTTTTTAGGAGCTGTTGTGAAATATAAATATCAGGGTTCTAAGCAGACCCCCCCCCCCCCCCCCCAATGTCTCACTTTTGAGACGGAGAGAGGGATTGAGGACAGAGTTCCCCCAGTCTTTTTCTCTACAGCCTCAGCTGCATTGAAGAGTGAATGAATTAAATGAATGGGAAGTACTCTGTGTAGAGCGGCTTCGTGTTCATTCACAAACGGAAGCATTGTAAACACAAATTACTATGCTTCAGTTATGAATGAGCACAGTAAGTGATTCGTACCAATCACTCACTGTGCTCATTCAGAAGAGGAAGGTGCCAGTAAAATGTCATATTTACAGACTCTTTGCCCCGCGCTCCATTCTGAAACATCCCCTGCAGCAGCCAGTGAGAGAAGAGAGGAGGGATGCGGGAAGGGAATTTGGTGGAATTTGCACCGCACAGGGTGATCAGGGTGTGCCCAACTATGTAGGTTGTATTTTTAGTAATGAACCTGCAAACTTTTGGCCAAAGGTTCACAATTCACAAAGTTTGTCTATGGAAAAGTCCATAGCTCATCCCTAAACACAACACAAACAAGACTCATATGCAATTCACGTCTTCCTCCGATCCTCCATATCACATTCTTTTGACCTCAAAAAAAGATAATAGACTACATAACACAATTCCACAACGCGACACTCTCCCTTCGTCAAAACTTTCTTCATGTTTTAACAAGTTTCCGCTTACATTCATTTTTCTTTATTTTTTTAATTTTAGAAATGTCACCTGACACACAACATTTACTGCAAATATCGAATCACTTGCGGAAATTTTTCTTCAGATAATTAGTAATTAATTAGCAGCGAGCTACATATATATGTGTGTATATATATATATATATATATATATATATATATATATATATATATATATATATATATATATATATATATATATATATATATATATATATATATATATATATATATATATATATATATATATATATACACATATACATACATACATATATATATATATATATATATACACACACACACACACACACACACACACACATATACACATATATACATATATACACATACATATATATATATATATATATATATATATATATATATATATATATATATATATACACACACATACATATATATATACATACATATACACATACATACATACATATATTTATGGTCGGAGCCCTCCGTCCTGATGGATATGAAACACATAAACACGTCACAAGACTAACAACATAAATAGACCTGAAGTGTGCCCTGGCCTGCTGTATGGTAAACCCAGATCTGCTGGGCGGTATGCCAGAGAAGGGCGCAAAAAGACTTGGTTTAGGGAGGTAATGTTTAATTTAAGTTTATGGTCTTCTTACAGAGCGAGCTTGCAAAAGGCTTGTGACATTTCTACTTGTGGATTGGGAATATAGCGAGCAAAGCAGGTGGATTTCCACCTTCCCATTTTCCTGATCACGTGGTCCGGGACTCCGTTTCGTGAGGCTGCTGATGCTGCTCCAATACGGAAAGAATGTCCAGAATAACGGTTGGGGTCAAGGCCTAAGTTGCGCAGAAGGATCCTGACGTGAGTAGTGAACTGGTTGGTACTAAGCGGGCTGATCGGGAACGGCAGCAATGGGCTGTCTTGCGAGGGATCAAGTAAATGGGCTAATGGACTATCTAGGATGGCTACGGGGCACCAGGCGTTGTGCGTTCTGAAGAGCTTGATGTCAACCCCTGGACCGGACTGTTGTGTTTTGGATACCTCGAGGTGTATCGTGAAGTGACTGTGGTGACGCGTGAGGTGGCGTCTGCGTAAGGCCCTATGACTGGTGCTGCTGACTGTGAATTCGCTGGGTCGTAGAAAGCCATAAAATGCCAGGTAGATGGCAGCTTGGATGACCAAGCTGGGCAAAAAACCGAAAGGTGAGCGTGAGAGTATGGTGGACATGTCTCGAAACATGGCACTGGTGACTGGTAAGCGTTTACCGCTAACTTGGGGTTTCTGCTTGTGGATGCCTCGGAGGATGGCCTTGACCGCATGGGTAGCGAACAAAGATGGTTTGTTAGGATCTAGAAAAGAGGTGAAATGCTGGATGCCAGCTAGGTAGAGTCTAATCGTGTTGTAGGATAACTTCAGCTGAGTGTGGCAGTATGAAATGAAGGCCAGGATATGATGGAGATCTCCTGGTATAGCCCCGGGGTTAGCCACTAGAAACCTGCGATAGCTTTT
Organism: Lithobates septentrionalis; assembly: GCA_037952835.1. Classification (NCBI taxonomy): domain Eukaryota; kingdom Metazoa; phylum Chordata; class Amphibia; order Anura; family Ranidae; genus Lithobates; species Lithobates septentrionalis. The sequence continues at coordinate 213,133 of JBBDGP010002448.1, forward strand.
CCAGGCAGCATGGTAGCCTTTCAGGGCATTGTGAGATAGTGACTGGTTAATCAGACTAGTGGCGTCATGAAGATGTCGCTTCAATCCAGGGTTAGCTGTGACCAATGTGGGATAGCAGACATGGTCGTGTCGGCTCCAGGTTCCTGCGAAGAGAAGGTTGTGTAGTTAAAGCGAGATAGCGCGTCGGCCGAAGTGTTGCATTTACCGGGGATATGAACGCAGAGGACATTAAATTGGTGCTGTAGTGAGAGTTGCACCAGCCTGCGTAGGAAGGACATGATGGCCAAGGACTTGGAGCGACCTTTGTTTATAATAGAGGCTGTGGCTAGATTATCTGTGGAAAATGTCACTGTTTGTCCTACCCAGTTGTTGCCCCAGACGTGGGCTGCTGCAACAATGGGGTAAATCCCGAACATCGAGGAGGATTGACTGAACCCGGGGATCGAGAGTATTTCTGGCGGCCATGGTGCTGCGAACCAGTGGTGGCCAAAAATAGCTGCAAAACCTGTGGGGGCTGCGGCGTCCGTGATTATTTGGGGTGAAGTGGGAGACGCTGATGGGATAAACATCGAATGCCGTTCCAGTTTGTTAGAAAATCGTCCCACCTGGCTAGGTCAGCTACGGCTGCCTTGTCTAGTTTAAATATTAGGTCGGGGTCTTGTACCTGGGAAGGGAACGCCAGGAGACGTGAGACGAAGGATCGCCCTTGAGGGATGATCCTTATGGCAAAGTTCAGCATGCCAAGGAGGGATTGCAGTTGCTTTTTTGTGCAGCCTTGCGTATTAGTAAATGTGTGGATGACTGTCCTGATGCGGGTCAATTTGTCGGGAGGCAGGCTAGCTTGCATGGTGTGAGTGTTGAGTATGATACCCAAGAAGGTGACGATCTGTGCCGGGCCTTCTACCTTCTTATCCGCTAAAGGTACGTTAAGATTATGAAAGATTGTTCTGAGGCTGTTTAGATCAACTGGGGGCTCGTTGGGTTTCTCTATGAGTAGGAAGTCGTCTAAGTAGTGGATCACTTTCTGACAGGACGCATGTTGTGAGAGAATCCAGGAAAGAGACTGAGCGAAAGTGTCGAATAGCCACGGGCTGCTTTTGGAGCCGAACGTTAACTCGGTGGCGAAATAGTATAGACCTTTCCATTTGATTCCTTGCCACCGCCATAGGCACGGATCAATTGGCAACAATTTGAATGCGTCCGAGATGTCTGCTTTAGACAACCAGGCGCCTGCTCCTGCGAGAATGATGGATTGAATAGCTGAGTCTACCGTTGAATATTTAAGTGTAAACTCTTCTGAAGGTATAAGGGAATTTAAACTGGGTATATGGGAACAATGAGGCGCGGACAAATCATAAACTAAACGAAGTTTATTTGAAAACTTGCCCTTCACAAGGCCGATAGGGCTGACTCTCCATACAGAAAAAGGTGATTGTGTAAAGGGGCCGATTATGTATTCCCGGTCTAGTTCTGTTTGCAGCAGGGTGGTGATGGTTTCCTCGTCGGTAGCGGCTGACAGCAGGTTTTTGCATTCGTGAGTTGTGTTTGGGAGTGTGATAAGTCCGGTGTGAAAGCCTGTCGTGAATCCCCGGATGAGAAAGGCTGCCAGTGAAGGTGTTGGGTGTGAGGCGAGGTAAAACGCGAGCCATCCGACGTGCACTCGGCTTAGTCATTCGGGTTTAGGCTGTTTCATAGCACAAGCGTACCTGGGGTGAGCTTTGTGGCATGTGAGACAGACATGAAGTAGTTTGCAGTGGGGGAAGTTACAACCCCCAAAGTTGAAGTTATTGCATATGGCTGCTCCCCCTAGTGCCTGGATGGGTCGTCCTAATCTGTCTGCCTGAGCCGGCTGAGTAAATGCCGTTGAGTGACGAGTGACGCTGGGAAAGAAGGGAGGGTTGGGGGGGCGTCTGCCACCTGACTCGGAGCACCAGTTGGCCATATGGGTGGACGACTGGCAGTTGGTACAGAGTGGGGAACGTAGGCCAGCGAAATGGCGACAGAACAGCTCTGTATCGATGGTACTCCAGTTGGTTTTTACTTGAAACTGGGAAAGTCTAGCTGCTGCTTTTGCTGAAAATGACCTGTGATAGTCATAAAAGGAGCATCCCCCATATTTACAACCTAGATCTACTATTGCGTGTAGGTATAGGTCCAGCTCCTCTCTCCTGTTGGGGTTGACCGTGCATAGCACGTCTCTGAACATGCCAAATGCTAGTGCGAACTCCGCAATATTGAGTTTGCGGGTAAGCCTATGGTCTTTGGCCTTTAGGACGACGGAAACGTCTCCCCACGCATAGGACTTGTTTTCGGCTGGGTCGTGTACTGCGATGAGGAGGGATGCCAAGTTAATGTCCTTCCCATCCATGATGTCCTTCCTGATGCCTGCTGGGACGAGATGTGCAGGGAGGACGTAGGCATAGATGTCGGGCGTACCTGTAAGGAGAGGCATGGGGGTGGCGGTGGTTACTGTAGATGGTGAGGGTGCAGCTTGATGTACCTCCAGGGTTCCCACTCTTGTCTGGACATCAGTGACTGCTGCCGATAGTGTGGTCACCAAGGAGTGCAGCTGAGTGATTGCTGATGAGATTGACTGTAGTGATGCCTGGGTGCCCGATTGGGCTGCCGCTGGTGGAGGAAATAGCAAGCTGAAAAGCTCAGCTTTCCTAGCAGTCGCAGGGAAAGGTATTCCCCTGCGCCGTAGTTCAGCTGTAAGCTTGGGGATGGTCCAAGCTCTGAGAGACTGTAAGTCGTCGTTTGCTGAGTCTGCCCCAGGTGACGACGGGGTGGAGGCGAGGTCCTCGCTGCTGACCTGCGACATGGTGTCCGCTGCCTTGAAGTCCTAGTAGTGGAGTTTTAGTTTTTTGAGGTCGAGACTTGGGTCGACCGGGAAGCTGAGGAAGATACTGTCCACACCTGTTGCAGGATGGATCAACTGAAGAACTCTACTGACCTGAAAGGGGGAAGGGTTGGAGAAATCGATGAGTAGCCGTGTTGCTACGAAAGATGAATGGCTGTATGAAGCCATTTCGTAAATGTTTGCGGTGATTTATAAAATAAAAGAGTTTTTTTTTTTTTTTTTTTTTTGGAATGTGCCGGGGGTCTTGGATCACTGAGTCGGTATGCGACTGGGCTGGGATTGGTTTGAATGAAAGAAGCACGCTGTTGGTGAGTGCTTGTATGCTGAAGATCCGAATCGCAGAGCCGCTGTTTGCGACTGGACTCGAATCGGTCGGATGAAAGAAGCGCACTGCTGGTGAGTGCTTGTGTGCTGAAGATCCGAATCGCAGAGCCGCTGTTTGCGACTGGACTCGGATCGGTGGGATGAAAGAAGCACGCTGTTGGTGAGTGCTTGTGTATGCTAAAGATTTGAAGCATTGAGTCGCTTTTGCGACTGGACTCAGATCGGTCGGATGAAAGAAGCACACTGCTGGTGAGTGCTTGTATGCTGAAGATCTGAATCGCAGAGCCGCTGTTTTGCGACTGGACTCGGATCGGTGGGATGAAAGAAGCACACTGTTGGTGAGTGCTTGTGTATGCTGAGGATCCGAATCATTGAGCCGGTGTTGCGACTGGACTTGGATCGGTTGGTGATGTTTGTATTGCCAAGGATCCGAATCTTTAAGCCGGTGCTGCGACTGGACTCGGATCGGTTGGTGGAGTTCGTTTTGCAGAGGATCCGAATCTTTGCGCTGATTATGCGACTAGATTCAGATTGGTTGTGGACGTAAGGGGCTCGAATGAGGAACGGAGAAAGGCAGTAAGTACGGATGTGTGCGAATAACCGAGTAAGACCTACGAAGTTGTAGGTGGTTTACGAAGGGGAACATAAAGTCATACCTCCCAACCCTCCCGGATTGCCCGGGAAAGTCCCGCTGTGGGAGGTCTGTCCCGCGTCCCGGGCACCTTCATTCCGGGACAATACAATGTCCCGGAATCGCCCCATTGGGATCTGATGCCCCCTAAAAATTGCCGCTGCATTGCCGCTGTCCCTCACTGCCCGGCGCTGTATTGGTTCTGGCCAAGACCGCTTCATTTCACCCCCAGATGCTGCCTGGCTAACTGCCAAAACAACTGGTTGCTAGGCATGGCCCGCCTGGCGTCTAACAACCAGTGACGTCACGACGAGGAGGAGAGTGGAGCCCCAGCATTCAGTGCGAGCTGGAGGAGGATTCCTCCTCGCGCCTAAGCTCCGCCCCCGGCTCCACCCCCCAACTCCGGGTCTCCCCTGAAGGCTGTTCCTGCTCTGGAAGAAAGGTAGGAGAATGTTCCCTGCATTGTCCTGTGCACACAGAATGAATCCCGCACGGCACAGCCTGAGGCTGGTTTTCTCACTGTGTGGAAATTTTCTTTGATTGGAACTCGTGGCTGCTTGTCCTCATGGTGATTGGCTGCAGCACATGGCAATCATCCTCCTGTATTTGCCAACAGAACATTCTGTGCGTGGGGGCGGGGTCAGTTGCCAGTCTGTGCTGAAGACGAGGAGGAGGGCTTTCTGCAGGTCTGTGTATGTGTGATAGGAAAGTTGCTGCAGTTAACTAATGCTGGCCATACACTATACGAAAAACCGGCCGAAAAATCGTTCGAATGGACACTTCGTTCGTTTTTCGGCAAGTTAGTGGGTACAAATCGATAATCGTTTGTGACGTTTTTGTGGAAAAAAAACGAACGGCATGTTTGGAAAATTTCTGCCGAACGTACGATAAATTGCAAGGTTAATGTGTTTCCCGTCCGAACTTTCTGCACTAGGTATATGTAAAAAAACGAACACAAAATTATTTATTCATGTCCACTGAACAGATTATCGGTCATTATATGATGGCAAGATCGTTTGCGGTCACGGTCGAACGTTCGTTTTTCGAAAAGGGGTTCGGCCGATTTTCTGTATAGTGTATGGCCAGCATTAAGCTGTTGCAGTGTCCTGGCAGATGACAGATAGATTTCTGGTGAAGCCTGTGCCCAGAATCTTAGCTCAGGTTGCAGACACAGAGCATCACTCGTTCTGTCTGTTTAATCTGTACAGGACTCTGCAGCAGGAGATAAGGAGAGTGTGTGCTGAGAACGGGGAAGTGTTCTGTGTGTGTCTCAATCTGAATTGCCCTGTTTATGTTTCCTCTCCTGAGCTCTCTGTCCACCCCCCGTCCAATCCTGCGATCTCCCTGTCCACCACCCCGTCCAATCCTGCGATCTCCCTGTCCACCCCCCCGTCCAATCCTGCGATCTCCCTGTCCACACCCCCCCGTCCAATTCTGCGATCTCCCTGTCCACCCCCCCCCCCCCCGTCCAATCCTGCGATCTCCCTGTCCACCCCCCCCCCGTCCAATCCTGCGATCTCCCTGTCCACCCCCCCCGTCCAATCCTGCGATCTCCCTGTCCACCCCCCCCGTCCAATCCTGCGATCTCCCTGTCCACCCCCCCCGTCCAATCCTGCGATCTCCCTGTCCACCCCCCCCGTCCAATCCTGCGATCTCCCTGTCCACCCCCTCCGTCCAATCCTGCGATCTCCCTGTCCACCCCCCCCGTCCAATCCTGCGATCTCCCTGTCCACCCCCCCCCCGTCCAATCCTGCGATCTCCCTGTCCACCCCCCCCCGTCCAATCCTGCGATCTCCCTGTCCACCCCCCCCCGTCCAATCCTGCGATCTCCCTGTCCACCCCCCCCGTCCAATCCTGCGATCTCCCTGTCCACCCCCCCGTCCAATCCTGCGATCTCCCTGTCCACCCCCCGTCCAATCCTGCGATCTCCCTGTCCACCCCCCGTCCAATCCTGCGATCTCCCCGTCCCACCCTGCGACCTCCCCGTCCCACCCTGCGACCTCCCCGTCCCACCCTGCGACCTCCCCGTCCCACCCTGCGACCTCCCCGTCCAACCCTGCGACCTCCCCGTCCAACCCTGCGACCTCCCCGTCCAACCCTGCGACCTCCCCGTCCAATCCTGCGACCTCCCCGTCCAATCCTGCGATCTCCCCGTCCAATCCTGCGATCTCCCCGTCCAATCCTGCGATCTCCCCGTCCAATCCTGCGATCTCCCCGTCCCATCCCGCGATCTCCCCGTCCCATCCCACGATCTCCCCGTCCCATCCCACGATCTCCCCGTCCCATCCCGCGATCTCCCTGTCCACCCCCCCCGTCCAATCCTGCGATCTCCCTGTCCACCCCCCCGTCCAATCCTGCGATCTCCCCGTCCAATCCTGTGATCTCCCCGTCCAATCCTGCGATCTCCCCGTCCAATCCTGCGATCTCCCCGTCCAATCCTGCGATATCCCCGTCCAATCCCGCGATATCCCCGTCCCATCCCGCGATATCCCTGTCCACCCCCCCCGTCCAATCCTGCGATCTCCCCGTCCAATCCTGCGATCTCCCCGTCCAATCCCGCGATCTCCCCGTCCAATCCCGCGATCTCCCCGTCCAATCCCGCGATCTCCCCGTCCAATCCCGCGATCTCCCCGTCCAATCCTGCGATCTCCCCGTCCACCACCCTTCCCATCCTGCGATCTCCCCGTCCCATCCTGCGATCTCCCCGTCCCACCCTGCGATCTCCCCGTCCCACCCTGCGATCTCCCCGTCCACCCCCCCATCCCATCCTGGGGTCTCTCTGGACATGTGGCCCCATCCAGTGCGCTGCGTGTCTTCAGAGGTCAGGATGTATGCAGAAACATAAGAGAGTTTCTCAGTCCAACTGTATTCAACTACATTACATTCTTCTAATAAACTTTAAGCAAAATACTTTTGTTAAATTGAGATATATTATAGTGATGTAAACATGTCTCCAATATGATTGACCACACCTCTTAAACCACAACCAAATGGCCACGCCCTTTTTTGCTGGCCACGCCCACTTCTCGGCATGGTGCGCTGCGCTCTCCACACATCGGATCTTCTAAGTGTCCCTCATTGTCAAGTTCAAAAGTTGGGAGGTATGCATAAAGTAACGGTTCGGTAGCAGGAAAGCACTACCTGCGACAGTGAGTGTGGGACAATTGATAAACCTACGACCAATCTCGAGGGACATGCAGTGAGTTGGTAGAGTCGGCCTCTGCAATGCATCTGATATGAGACAGTTTGTAAAACATATTAAATTAATCCGATATAAATCGGTAGTAAGGAGTATCTGATACGAATTGGTTGTAGAGTGTATGCCATCCCTTACTGCGAAACTGAACACCTATCAACCACCCATCCCCCCAGGCTAATCAAGTGCAGAGAAGGCACCAGGTGGGCTCAACCACACCTCAATCAGCCACAGAAACCTATACAAACGATATATGCTGATCGCCTAATGAATGAGATGGCAACCCCATGGAGCATGAATTTTTTGACCAGTGAAGCCTATTGCGAGTGATATTGAGAACGACCGACAGTGACTGGAGGCTTGGGTCTACGAATGAATCGTATATTTGTCAGAAGGAACTTTACGAATGTACTATGCCTGTGCCGAATGATGTCGGGACATGAGCGACAACAACTCCGGGGCAGGTTTTTTCACAAAAGGGGTGCAGGATAAGAAGCATAATAAACCGCAAGATTTTGCACATGACACGAAAGTTTGGATACTACCTGCGACCGTGAGTGGGAACCGCCGACGAAGACCACGAATGGAAAGCCAGAGTGCACCTGCGATTGAATGCACAGACTGCCGAACATGAGGTGAGCTGGGAAGAGTCAGCCCTGTGATGTGAGCTACCGCGCACTGGAACCGACACAGACCATTGTGGATGGTCTGGCTATATACCCTCCTGGCTCCTCCCATAATTTCAGGCCGGTAAACCGGCCTTCCTATATATATATATATATATATATATATATATATATATATACACACATATATATATATATATATATATATATATATATATATATATGTATTTATGTGTGTATATATATATATATATATATATATATATATATATATATATGTATTTATGTGTGTATATATATATATATATATATATATATATATGTGTATGTATTTATGTGTATATATATATATATATATATATATATATATATATATATATATTTTTTTTTTTGTCATGACATTATGCTGATCTTATTTTATTAGCATTTTTTTTCTGTAAAAAAAAAAAATGGATTATTATTTAGTCGTCATTTTCATTCCAGCAGCTGAATGCTCTTTTAATTAGGAAAAAGCGCAGCCATTGGATGGATTCACTTGAAGCCTGAATGATTTACTGACGGGCGAGCCCACGTGTCAAACAAAAAAAAAAAAAAGTGTTTGTTTAGTGGCTTGTATTATAGAAGTGCTGCTGTGACACATTTCAGAAACAATTTCAGGTAACAAGAAAATGGATTCAGTGAATTGCTAATTTTTGCCCTGGAAGTGTTAGAACTTTAAATTCTAAATTTAGGGATTTCATTTCATCTTCTTTCGGAGTTTTACATAATCCAAATACAACTGGATTTTGAGGCCTCAGTGTAACGGGGCTTTGGGGAGTACTGCAGCCTCTGGTTTCATGGCTCTACAGCTTCGGATACAAATGGAAGGAATAGCTGGCTAGCACATTCTTGAGGGCTTGAAATTTCAGTGTTCCCGGAACATACGGCAAGATGATTCATCATATAACGGTATCAGCAGCAGAATAGACCCGGTGCACCACAGCTATGACTGTAAGCTCCTCTGGTTCAGAGACCGATGTGATTGGCTCAATGTTCTCTGTACAGCACTGCGGTATATGTCAGAACTGTATGAATGTTTAGTAATAGTATATGACTGTAGTGGGGCATTAGAATGTAAGCCTGGCTCGCAGTCTCCTCTTTAATTCATACCAAAGGTGTTCTATCGGGTTGAGGTCAGGGCTCTGTGCAGGCCAGTCAAGTTCCTCCACCCCAAACTCGCTCATCCATGTCTTTATGGACCTTGCTTTGTGCACTGGTCCAAATCATTTGGTGGAGGGGGGATTATGGTGTGGGGTTGTTTTTCAAAGCTTGGGCTAGTCTCTGTTATGGGTTTATTTAACCGCTTGCCGACCGCCTCACGCAAATATACTGCGGCAGAATGGCACGTACAGGCAAACTAACGTACCTGTACGTTACCCTTTAAGAGGCGCCTGTCGGGTTGCGGCGTCCGTGGACTCGATGTCTGCGGGGATACCCGCGATCGTCTCACAGAGAGGAAGAACGGGGAGTTGCTCATGTAAACAAGCATTTCCCTGTTCTGCCTAGTGACAGTGTCACTGATCTCTGCTCCCTGTCATCGGGAGCGGTGATCAGTGACGTGCCACACACAGCCCCTCCCCCCCATAGTTAGAATCACTCCCCAGGACACACTTAAATCCTACACTTCCCCCTAGTGGTTAACCCCTTCACTGCCAGTGTAAGTTACACAGGAATCAATGCATTTTTATAGCACTGATTGCTGTATAAATGACAATGGTCCCAAAAATGTGTGAAAAGTGTCCGATGTGCCCGCCATAAAGTCGCAGTCACGATAAAAATCGCAGACCGCCGCCATTACTAGTAAAAAAAAAAATATTAATAAAAAATAAAACTATCCCCTATTTTGTAGACGCTATAACTTTTGCGCAAACCAATCAATAAACGCTTATTGCGATTTTTTTTTTTTACCAAAAATATGTAGAAGAATACGTATCGGCCTAAACTGAGGAAAAAAAAAGTTTTTTTATATATTTTTTTGGGATATTTATTATAGCAAAAACTAAAAAATATTGCGTTTTTTTCAAAATTGGCGCTCTTTTTTTTGTTTATAGCACAAAAAATAAAAACCGCAGAGGTGATCAAATACCACCAAAAGAAAGCTCTATTTGTGGGGAAAAAAGGACGTCAATTTTGTTTGGGAGCCACGTCGCACGACCGCGCAATTGTCAGTTAAAGCGACGCCGCGCCGAATCACAAAAAGTGGCCCGGTCTTTGGCCAGCAAAATGGTCCGGGGCTTAAGTGGTTAAACCCCCTTTCTTCCCCATTCTGTTGCTCGGTTTGAACTTCAGCAAGTCGTCTTCACGACATCTAGACGCCTAAATGGATTGAGTCGCTGCCATGTGATTGACTGATTAGCAATTTGTGTTAACGAGCAATTGAACAGGTGTACCTAATAAAGTGGCCGGCGAGCGTAAGGGAGCTGTTTTAGCTGAAAATGTTTTGTACCTCTGTTCGTCCAGTTCTGAGATTTATACAGCTCTGTCGCACAGACAGAACAGGAAACATGATTTTTCTCTGCTGCAGTTAAGCCCTTGGTTCACATTGGTGTGATGTGGCATGCGATTTGACATGTCAAATCGCATGCCTAATCGGCGGCAATTGCCGGCATTGGCACCGTCCTAATTGGTGCGTCGCTGCATGCCCAAAAGTAGTTTCTGTACTACCTTTGGTGATTTTGGGGTGCGATTTCCATTGACATCTGTGCAGAAACCCGCACAGATGTCTCTGAAATCGTCCCCGAAATCGGGACTGACATGCAGGAATGAAATCGTGCGTGTTCAGCTTAAACTCGCACGATTTCATTCCCGCACTCAGTGTGAACCTGGGCTTATTACACTTACTGGACTTGCCCCTCTACAAGCCTGTGTAGCATGTAAACTCCCATGTACGATTTTTACCCATAGCTCCCAATTTTCCCTGATTTCGAGGGACTGTCCCTGATTTGGAACAATGTCCCTCTGTCCCTCATTCCTCCTCATTTGTCCCTCATTTTGGTCTGATCCTCATAGTTGTATATAAAATTCCAAAATTTCTGCATTTGTAAATTTCAAAAGCCAATATAAAGGAATAGCAGTGGTAAAAAAAAAAAAAAATACTGTTGGGTTTAACTAATCTTTTTATTTTTGTGTTATTCCCCTTTAAGGGGGTGTGGCAGGGAGGCGTGTCCTATGCCTACATACTTTTGCTGATACCCTGTTTCCCCAAAAATAAGACCTAGCGTGAGTGTCAGTGATGGCTGCAATATAAGCCCTACCCCCCAAATAAGCCCTACCCTGTTTCCCCCGAAAATAAGCCCTACCCTGAAAAGAAGACCTACAAGGACTTTAACTAGGGCTTATTTGGGGGGTAGGGCTTATATTGCAGCCATTACAGACAATCACGCTAGGTCTTATTTTCGGGGAAACAAGGTAGGTGTCCCTTATTCCCATCTCAAAAAGTTGGGAGGTATGTTTTTACCTATAGGTGAGAATATAATGTCTGTTAAATGTGCACCATTCAGGAGATATTTACGTTACGCTACTTTCACACTGGGGTGTTGGGGGCGTCATTTTAGCGCCGCTATTCCGCCTGCTAGCGGGGCGCTTTTAACCCCCGCTAGTGGCCGAAAAAGGGTTAAAACCGCAGCTTTGCTGGCGGCTCAGTGACCTGCCCATTGATTTCAATGGGCAGGGGCACTTTAGGAGCGGTGTATACACAGCGCTGCAAAGATGCTGCTTGCAGGACTTTTTTTTACCGTCCTGCTGGCGCACCGCTCCAGTGTGAAAACACTCGGGGCTTTCACATCGGATGGATAGGAGAGGCTCTTTGCAGGTGCTATTTTTAGCGCTATAGCGCCTGTAAAGTGCCTCAGTGTGAAAGTAGCCTGAGATGCAGCCGGTGACGTCACCGGCACATTCCCATGCCATTCCTTCAGAGCCATGATCAGTGACTCCCGCTGACGCCATTGCCGGCTCGGCCATTCATATCGCCGAAGCCCACGGACCCGGAAGGAAGACCGGGTGAAGATTGGAAGCGCCTTCAGTGGTTCAGGCACACCACTTGAGGGCTTTGTTTTCAGGTAAGTCTACCATATGCAGGGCATTCTAGCACATTACTTAAATTTCCCGATGCTTTTTTTGCCTTGGCCCCTTAGTTCCAGTGAGAGGAACTCTTAAGCATACCAAGACAGTTGGCCCACCCTTTCCAGCTATAACAGCTTCAACTCTTCTGGGAAGGCCGTCCACAAGGTTTAGGAGTGTGTCTATGAGAATGTTTGACCATTCTTCCAGAAGAGCATTTGTGAGGTCGGGCACTGATGTTGGACGGGAAGGCCTGGCTCGCAGTCTCCACTCTAATTCATCCCAAAGGTGTTCTATCGGGTTGAGGTCAGGACTCTGTGCAGGCCAGTCAAGTTCCTCCACCCCAAACTCGTTTATCCACAATATATTGCCAAAAGTATTGGGCCACCCCTCCAAATCATTTAGGGTGTGGGGTTGTTCTTCAGGGGTTGGGCTTGGTTCCAGTGAAGGGAACTCTTAAGGTGTCACCATGCCAAGACATTTTGGAGAATTTCATGCTCCCAACTTTGTGGGAACAGTTTGGGGATGGCCCCTTCCTGTTCCAACATGACTGTGCACCAGTGCACAAAGCAAGGTCCATAAAGACATGGATGAGCGAGTTTGGGGTGGAGGAACCTGACTGGCCTGCACAGAGTCCTGACCTCAACCCAATAAAACACCTTTGGGATGAATTAGGGCAGAGAGCCAGGCCTTCTCATCCAACATCAGCGCCTGACCTCACAAATGTGCTTCTGGAAGAATGGTCAAACATTCCCATAGACACACTCCTAAACCTTGTGGACAGCCTTCCTAGAAGAGTTGAAGCTGTTATAGCTGCAAAGGGTGGGCCAACTCAATATTGAACTCTACGGACTAAGACTGGGATGCCATTAAAGTACATGTGCGTGTAACGGCAGGCGTCCCAATACTTTTGACAATATAGTGTACATATCAGAGCTTTATAAATGTAGACTAGCAATAGTGTGTGATTGTAGTGGGATCATTAGAGTGTAAACAGATACAGATATTGATATAAATTGCAAAGTGTTTTCTGTACAGCACTCTGGTATATGTCAGCGCTAATTAAATATATAATAATAATAGCGTGTGACTGTGGTGGGACATTAGAGTGTAAGCTCTTCTGATGCAGAGGCTGATGTGACTGTCCCAGGTGATATATGTACGGCACTACACATAGCTCCCAACTGTCCCTGATTTTTGAGGGACTGTCCCTGATTTCAAGCAATGTCCCTCTGTCCCTCATTCCTCCTCATTTTGGTCTGATCTCTATAGTTGTATATAAAATGCACTTTTTATCTTTCAAAAAGTGTTTCCCAGTGCTAAACCTTTCATCCAAATTCTAAATTGCTGCATTTGTAAATTTTAAAAGCCAATCTAAAGGAATAGTAGTGGTAAAAAAAAAGTCCTTGTGGATTTAAATAATCTTTTTTGGGAGTTATTCTTCTTTAAGGGGGTGTGGCAGGGGGCGTGTCCTATGCCTACATACGTTTGTTAGTAGGTGTCCCTCATTCCCATCTCAAAATGTTGGGAGGTATGCACTACAGAATACATACCTCCCAACATTTTGAGATGGGAATAAGGGACACCTACTATCAAACGTATGTAGGCATAGGACACGCCCCCTGCCACACCCCCTTAAAGGAGAATTAACCAAAAAAAAAAAGGTTAATTAAAGTGCTTTTTTTATTACCACTGCTATTCCTTTATATTGGGTTTTAAAATTTACAAATGCAGCCATTTAGAATTTGGATGAAAGGTTTAGCACTAAGAAACACTTTTTGAAAGATAAAAAGTGCATTTTATTCACAACTAAATAAATCCGACCAAAATGAGGGACAAATGAGGAGGAATGAGGGACAGAGGGACATTGCTCCAAATCGGGGACAGTCCCTCGAAATCAGGGACTGTTGGGAGCTATGCAGAATATGTCAGAGCTATATAAGTGTATGTTAGTCATGGTGTGTGACTTTGGTGGGGACATTAGAGTGTAAGCTCTTCTGGTGCACAGATTGCCATGGTGTTCTCTGTACAGCACTGCAGAATATGTTGGAGCCATATTAGAGTGCAAGCTCCTCCTGAGCTTTTTAGAAAACGCTGAAAGTGGTGTCAGTAAAAAAAAAAAAAGAAAACGTTGTTCACGCGGAAAACACGCCATAGTTTCCTTTTCTCGTTTTAAAGTAACAATTGAAAGATCATAAGATTAATTGCAGTATTATGCGTAGGGACGGCTGGCTGGAATTTATTGCACAAATTAAATTGGTCAAGGCAGATCATTCTTGTTATGCTCGGTGTGAAAACAATGCTGATTCCGTTCTTCCTTGTCAGAGCCGAGCTGACGATTCTCCCAAGGCTGCAATTTGTTCAGGACGCGATTGCCGCGTAAAGCCAAGGTCACCGTCTGAGGAACAACAAGTAAACATATTTTGTCGAGAGCCACTTTGTGCAAAGACGCATCCAGCCATTTAACAAATGTCCTCGGAGTCTCGAAGAGGCAGACAGCAGGCAGAAAAATGGCCATCAAAACGCATTTGCAAATCCACACATCGCCTTCTTCCCATTGCTCCCCCCCCCCCCCCCCCCCGGTCTCCGATTGACATAATCGACAATGACTCAATTGCTGCACACATACTCAGCAACAAATTTTCTGACATTATGCAGTTAACTGCACTGACTAGATACAAACTTCCCCTCGGTGAGTGTTTTTCTTTTTTTTCCGACTTGTCTGCGGTCAGCAGTCATTCGCCGCCGAGATTAGCGTTCGGGAACATTCGGGAACATTCTGGCTAATCTTGCATTAAAGGGAAACATAATAGATCCTCGGCGGACTTGGATAAACAAATATACGCTAATATTTCAGGACTCGGAGCAGCTGTAGCTTAGATTCATTTTAGTGACTTGTGTAATTATCACCATTCAAGTCCCAGAAGAGAAGAGCGTACAGTAGAGATTGAATATAAGGAGAATCATTTAGTCATTTGCTTTTGCTGTGTATGTAGAAGTTGTGAAAGCTTGGCAAAAGTTTGAAAACCGCAGGCCTTGAAGAAGGTGGGAAGGACTGTCCTAGCAAAATGTGCTGTATGGAAATAAATCTAAAGGACAACTACGCCTTGGGCACAATTGCCCCTTAATTATTTTCCGCCACACCCTTGAGAGCAACCTACTAGCTCAAATCCTTACCTTCCTCCTCAACTATGTGATCTTTGCTGTGTGGCCTTGCCTACCACAGACTAGTCTAGACAAGGGAACTTGACCCTCTTACCACTCCAAGTAAGAGACTTGGCTGTAGATTCAAGGTCTAGGTTGTTAATGGATTTGGGTAATATTTTCTCTCTTAATGCCCCGTACACACGGTCGGATTTTCCGACGGAAAATGTGTGATAGGACCTTGTTGTCGGAAATTCCAACCGTGTGTAGGCTCCATCACACATTTTCCATCGGATTTTCCGACACACAAAGTTTGAGAGCAGGATATAAAATTTTCCGACAACAAAATCCGTTGTCGGAAATTCCGATCGTGTGTACACAAATCCGACGGACAAAGTGCCACGCATGCTCAGATTAAATAAAGAGATGAAAGCTATTGGCCACTGCCCCGTTTATAGTCCCGACGTACGTGTTTTATGTCACCGTGTTCAGAACGATCGGATTTTCCGACAACTTTGTGTGACCGTGTGCATGCAAGAAAAGTTTGAGCCAACATCCGTCGGAAAAAATCCTAGGATTTTGTTGTCGGAATGTCCGAACAAAGTCCGACCGTGTGTACGGGGCATTAAGCCTTCAAGGATCTTCAACTAGCTCAAACATTTACCTTCCTCCTCAATCCTGTTATGCCGCGTACACACGGTCGTACTTTTCGTCTACAAAAGTCCAACGGACGCTGACGGACTAAAGCTGGCTGGTAATCCGATCGTGTGTGGGCTTCTCCGGACTTTCAACGTACTTTTTTAGCCTCAAATCCGACGTACTTTAGATTTGAAACATGCTTTAAAACTTTACTTCGTAACTACGACGGACCCCGAAATCCGCTCGTCTGTGTGCTAGTCCGACGGACAAAAAGCCACGCTAGGGCACCTATTGGCTACTGGCTATGAACTTCCTTATTTTAGTCCGGTGTACG
This sequence comes from Lithobates septentrionalis, assembly GCA_037952835.1. NCBI lineage: Eukaryota > Metazoa > Chordata > Amphibia > Anura > Ranidae > Lithobates > Lithobates septentrionalis. The sequence continues at coordinate 228,985 of JBBDGP010002448.1, forward strand.
TCATCACGTACGAATCCGACCGACTTTTGTGTGGTCGTGTGTAGGCAAGTCCGTTCTTTAGAAAGTAGGCCGCAAGTCCGCCGCAAGTCCACCGAAAGTCTGCCGGAAGTCTGTCGGACAGGCTGTCTGACTTTTGTAGACGAAAAGTACGACCGTGTGTACGCGGCATTATCTTTGCTGCGTGGCCTTCCTGCACTGACCAGGGAACTTGACCCTCTTACCACTTCAAGTAAGAGACTTGGCTGCAGATGCAAGGTGTAGTTTGTTAATAGGCTTGGATAATATCTTCTCTCTTGCATCTTCAAGGACCCTCAACTAACTCAAACACTTGCTTTCCTCGAACCTGTGATATTCACTGTGTGCCCTTGCCGGGTGCTGACCAGCCTAGATCAGGGAACTTGACCCTCTTAGCACTCCAAATGAGAGACTTGGCCGCAGATGTAAGGTGTAGGTTAATAGGCTTGGGTAATATCTTCTCTCTTACACCTTCAAGGACCTTCAACTAGCTCAAACACTTACCTTCCTCCTCAAACCTGGGTTCTTCACCGTGTGGCCTTGCTTAGTGCTGATGATCAGCCTTGATCAGGGAACTTGACCCTCTTACCACTCAAAGTAAGAGACTTGGCCACAGATGCAAGGTGTAGGTTGGTAATGGGCTTTGGTTAATATTTTCTCTCTTGTACCTTCAAGGACCCTCAACTAGCTCAAACACTTACATTCCTCCTTAACCCTGTGATTGTCGCTGTGTGGTCTTGCCTGCCAGTGACCAGTCTAGACCAGGGAACTTGACCCTCTTACCACTCCAAGTAAGAGACTTGGCTGCAGATGCAAGGTGTAGGTTGTTAATGGGTTTGGGTAATATTTTCTCTTTTGCACCTTCAAGGACCCTCAACAAGCTCAAACACATACCTTCCCAGGGGCGGATCCAGGGGGGGGCAACGGGGCAATTGCCCCCTCCAAGAATGCGGGTGACAGTGCGGGCGGCTCGGTCAGTGAGTGAGTCGGTAAGTGGGTGGGTGAGGGGGACCGAGGGTAGCTGAGCGGCTCCATGTGTGACTGTGAGTGGGCTGCTGGCCAATCAGGGAGCCGGCGGGCAGGGGAGCAGAGAGATGACATCTCTCACCACCCTGCGCCCGACCTGCATCCCTGCAGTTTCGCCCTCACTTTGAAGGCAGCTGTGGGCAGCAGAGAGATTACATCTTCTCTCTGCTGCCTGACTCTGGGACATAGCAAGAGACCACCTTAGCAGGAAAGTGACACGGCAGGTGTCAATCCGCATCTGGTGACAGGCGACGTGGCAAGTAAGTGAGAATCCACAACGTGTGGCAGGTGACGTGGCAAGTGACAATCCGCAATGTGTGGCAGGAGACGTGGCAAGTGTCAATCCACAACATGTGGCAGGAGACGTGGCAAGTGACAATCCACAACGTGTGGCAGGTGACATGGCAAGTGACAATCCACAACGTGTGGCAGGAGACGTGGCAAGTGGCAATTCACAACGTGTGGCAGGTGACGTGGCAAGTGACAATCCGCATCTGGTGACAGGTGACGTGGCAAGTGACAATCCGCATCTGGTGACAGGTGACGTGGCAAGTGACAATCCGCATTTGTTGGCAGGCAACGTGGAAAGTGACACACTCAGGGCTCCCACTGATTCTGCATTATGGTGAGTTGAACTATTTAATTTTATATTACAGTGTAAGAATAGAAATAATGTGCTTCAATCACCCTGACACCATAATAACCAGGGTGCCGTGATGATTGAAGCGCCAACACCAGCCGTTTCCCCGATAAATTGCCTGCAAAAAAAAGGTATTTTCTGGCAGTGCCCCTCCCTAGACTAGACTCTGGATCCGCCCCTGTACCTTCCTCCTCAAATTTGTGATCTTTGCTATGCGACCTTGCTTAGTGCTGATCAATGTTGACCAGGGAACTTGACTTTCTTACCACTCCAAGTAAGAGGCTGTAGATGCAAGGTGTAGGTTGGCAAAATATTTGGTAATATTTTCTATCTTGTACCTTCAAGGATCCTCCACCCATCTTTGTCTGTTATTCTAATAAATTATGTGAATGGAATCTTTGTGAATTAAAGTGACTGCCCATTAAATCCATCTTGGTGTCCATTAATTTTACATTTTGATGTACATCCCCCTCTGACACCCAAAGCATGTGAGGTACCCGAGAAGCAGTGTGGGCTAGTACTTTGCCTTATGGTCTAGTACTGTTCTAGTGGAACAGTGTGGACAGATGGGTGCCAATCATCCAGTTTTTAATGCAAGAAACTGAGTTTATTGACTTTCACTCAACACTCCTGAGAGAGAGGGTTAGGGAGCAGAACACCCATTTACTAAGAAGACTCCAGATTGGGGAAAAAAGTACTTCCAGTCATCACAGAAAAAGGACCTAAAGCAAGTCTGACTTTTTGTGAAATCAGCTTCTGACTGCATAACACTTGTTGGTTCGGCTTCCAACTTCTTCAGAAGAATCCACCACATTTCAGTTTGAAGACCAAGCTTCATCCAGCATTCCAATTAGGCTTAAATTCCTCCAAGGGGCTTCAATCCCCTTGTTCAACATACCAGGCTCCAAACCTAGGCCTCTGTCTAGGCACATGGTCACCATCCTCAAGCAGCAGGCCTAAGAAGAGCATACAGCCATCTACCACTCCAATCTCCAACCCCTACCACATGCACTCCCCGTGTAGCCACCCTACCTTAAGCAGGAGTGTCTCTTTAAATTTATTATTTGCTGGGCTGTAGTCAGCCTGAGCTGGTCTGATAGTTCAGCTCTCTTGTTTCCCTCTTGGACTCTGGAGATTGTTTGCTGCTGCTTACTGCTGGGGAATTTCCCTGACAATAGTGTGCACTATGCCAATGTACACCATACACAGAGCTATAGATATTTATATCCCCCTGAGCAACCACTATGCGAGTTATTGTCAATGGTGCAGGCTAGGCGAAGGTATAAATATTCAGGAGTGACCTTGGGATGTCAACCTTTCTCTGGGCCTCCTTGGGGCCTCTCTTGACGATGGAATGTACATGGTTGCCAGACCCTCTTAGGTCTTTCTGAGAAGGTGGCCATCTCATGGACAGAGGCCTAGGTTTGAGGCCTAGTATGTTGAACATGTGGATTGAAGAAACTTGGAAGAACTACAGTCAAATTAGGGAACCTGGAATGTTGGGTCCAACTTGGTCCATAACTAAAAGGAGTCAGTAGCTGAACCGATATGTTTCTTGCAGTCAGAAGCTGATTTTACAGAATCTTATGTTGGCTTAAAGGTTCTCTACTCTAACTGTAAAAATTGTAAGTATTTTTTTTTGTCCCCCATCTGGAGCCTGCCCCCCATTTCTTGCATAAAAAAAGTGAGTTGTGCCCTTCTGTGCACTATTGCTGAGGACTAGACCCTGAGGTCAAAAGCTAACCCACTCTGCCTTTGTCTCACATGCTCTGGGGATCAGGGGGGTGCTACAACTTGAATTAAAATTATCAGGCACCATGATAGATTTAATGGCTGTAGCAGTCATTTAATAAAGGAGAAGTATGGGAATTAAAAAAAAAAAATCATGACCTCTATGCTGCAGCATCCATGTGATGCTTCAGCTGTCCCACTTCGGCTCTATGACTGAGAACTGAAAAATTACATGACTGCTGTTTGCTTAGTTCTTCTCAGTCTTCTCAGAGCGGAGAACAGTGACTGTCAGTCACCACCATTCTTTGACCTGCCCCTCCAGCACTTACTGGATCAAGGTCCTTGAAGGTGCAGGAGAGAAAACAACAACAATATCCCAACCAAAAACCTTGCATCTGTGGTGAAATCCGTTACTTACTAGGCCTGCAGCTGCACCACACTGCATTGGGGATGATAACAGAAAATCTTGTGCAGATTTTATGCACATAGGCACCTTCAAAGGCCTTTCAAAACTTCATAGTCATACAAGTCAAAAACTGCGAAGGAGGTGGGTCGTAAGTTCTACTATGGTTGGTCAACCTGAAAATGACCCTTGTCTGCTTTTTTCTGCATCTAGGCTCCAACGACTCCTCCACACTTGGACCAGCCCATTCACCAATCAGGTAGCAGGACATTTGCTCCTTTGTCCGTTTAAACCATTGCCAGGCACCCCCTTCCCCCTATAATGTGGTCCCTCTTCCCTTATTCTTCTATCTTCTTGCTCCAGGCCCTCCTTTCCCGCAAAAACTACTGCTCCCTAATGCATAGGTGAGGTGAGCTACAGCCCCATTCATTCCTGGGGCAAGCCATACTTTGCTAGAATTGCTGGAGGTCACCATGAGTGTGGCTTTGGAATGATGGAGTTGTGGTGTACATGTGCACTAAGAGAAAGACGCAAAGGTGAAGTTTTTACTGAAAATTGTAGAAAAGAACTGTGACCAGGTGCCTAACTTATTATGCCTCCATCCCCATCCCCCTTTTCCTTTGAGATCATGATCTGTTTGTTTGGAGAATCATCACTCACCTTTGCAAAAACTAGGTTGGTTTTTGGTACTTTGCTATTTTTTTACCACAATCTCATGAACTCTCTTGTGCCACCTCATTGGTTTTCCCATTGGGTTTCTTGGTCCCCTTCCACTACACCTGTGTCAGACACTGAGCAGCGGTCACCCTTTGGAGGCACTATGTTTTATCAAAATCCAAGCTGGTATTTTAGAGTTCTGTTGTTGGAGGCATCTTCTCCTGAAGAAGCGACCGTATTCATGAAACGCGTAGAGTTGCAAGATGCTTTCCTCTCCGATATTGCCATCATCTTGGCTATGTAATCATGTGCTTGAAAATATACCAGCCTGTGCTACATTATATCTTGTTACGTGTAACCCATTGGCTTGATATGCGTACTCTATACATTTACTGTATGTGTCAAATCCTTGTACAATAAATTGATATTTTATGACTTTTGTATCATTCCTCATTTAAAGTCCCATGGGTAAATATTGGTTGTGTGCTTTTACTGGAAAAGCCATATGGTGCTGGGTAGGGCTTCTGTCAGGTCCCACACTTACCAGACAGGTGAGTCCGCTTGGGCAGAGGGTAGGCTCCCTTACGTATCCGATTCGGGGCCCCTGGTAGAGTAGACAGGAGGCCCACGAATGCGGAGTGGTATGAGGGCCTGATGTTAGGGTCCTGGAGCAAGGTGGTCTGGCAAGCAACCGGTAGAGCTTCAAGACTGATGGAGCAGATGCTGAGCAGGAGCTAATCAGGCTGGTCACACACAGGCAGAGGTCGGCAACGGGCTAGCGGCAACGGTACAAGGGAGTAGGTAGAAACAAGGTCAAACAAGCCGGGGTCGGGTTCAGGCAGCAAACAAGGGAGGTCCAAAGGCAAGCCGGGTCACAACGGGTCAAACTACGGAGATACAGGAACACAGGAAGATCACGGAACAAGACACAGAGCTGTTTGATCAGGCAGCACCGAATCAGGGTAGAGGCAGGCTTAACTAGGCTAATTGGCGCCAGACGCCGCGCTCGTGCACGCGCCGATTCGCCAAGGCGCCCCACGCCCCTGCACGCGCCCGAGCGCACCCCCGACACCGGCGTGCACGCCCACACTACTGGGCACGCCAGCGGTAACGCCCATAGGCGGACGCGCGCTAGAACACTCACGATTCTGACTTTGAATCTCAGAATTCTGACTTTCAAACTCAGAATTCTGTAAAAAAAAAAAAAAAAAAAAAAATTTTTTTTCAAACTCATAATTCTGTATTTTTTTTTTTATGATGGCCCCAGGGCTCTTCCATACCACATGATCCTTCAAAGGGTTTAGCTGAAATTTGGGAATATTTAATACATTTTTTTTGTTACACTTCCAAGACTGAAGAAGCTTCTCCAAAATATTTCACAACAAAATGTTTTACTGGTTCTTTTCACAGGACTGCGAATATTTACTGACTACCACGTAAATAGGGCTGAAATATTGTCCCTCTTGCTTTGCTAATCCCTCTCATGTACACCATGGTTTTCATCATCTTCCCATTACCGAAGCATTGGAGCCATAAAACGCGCCCAGAGTAAATCTTAGAGCAGTCGCTGTTAGCGGGGAAACAAGCTTTATTTTTCAGGATGAATAAATGCTAATAATAAGGCAGATTTGTTAACAAATATCGCGCATTCTCAATGATCATGACTTCTGCGGCTCCCCGAGGATCCGTTCGCTGCGGGGAGGATTCATATCTCAAAACCTTTTCCTCCATCTCTGTAGACAAGAGTACAAACTAATTGTCTGACAATGAACACGAGTCTTCATATCTCAGACACTTTCCCTGGGCTAACAATGAACATTCCACCAAGAATTATTAATCTTCCCTCCTCGAGGACAAAGAATGAAAATTATGAGTTATTTGCAGAATGGGAGGGAAAAAATCATCTGAGATGCAAAAAAAAAAAATTTCATAATGAGTGTCAGTCACTGCCTACATCGTAAGTATGTTGAATTCTTAATAGATGCATCCGAAATGACAAATTGACATCATTGTCAAGTGCGTGTTAAATCAGTTTCGGGAAAAAGAACACAGTTGCATTGAATAAATACAAAAAAAATACAATATTTGGAAAAAGAAAACAGGCAACAAGAAAAACACACTATATTGCCAAAAGTATTGGGACGCCTGCCTTTACATGGCTTTAATGGCATCCCAGTCTTGGTCCGTAGGGTTCAATATTTAGTTGGCCCACCCTTTGCAGGTCTAACAGCTTCAACTCTTCTGGGAAGGCTGTCCACAAGGTTTAGGAATGTGTCTATGGGAATGTTTGACAATTCTTCCAGAACAGCATTTGTGAGGTCAGGCACTGATTTTGGACAAGAAGGTCTGGCTCGCAGTCTCTGCTCTAATTCATCCTAAAGGTGTTCTATCGGGTTGAGGACAGGACTCTGTGCAGGCCAGTCAAGTTCCTCCACCCCAAACTCGCTCATCCATGCCTTTATGGACCTTGCTTTGTGCACTGGTGCGCAGTCATGTTGGAACAGGAAGGGGCCATCCCCAAACTGTTCCCACAAAGTTGGGAGCATGAAATTGTCCAAAATGTCTTGGTATGCTGACACCTTAAGAGTTCCCTTCACTGGAACCAAGGGGCCAAGCTCAACCCCTGAAGAACAACCCCACACCGTAAACGATTTGGAGGGAGGGGTGGCCCAATACTTTTGGCAATATATTGTGGATAAGCGAGTTTGGGGTGGAGGAACTTGACTGGCCTGCACAGAGTCCTGACCTCAACCGGATAGAACACCTTTGGGATGAATTAGAGCAGAGCCTGCGAGCCAGGCCTTCTCATCCAACATCAGTGCCCAGAGGCGGCTCTCTAATTAGGCAAACTAGGCGGCCGCCTAAGGCCTCGCACTCACAGGGGCCTCGCGGCCGCCTAATTTGCCTGTGATCATTACTAATGTCGGCTCCGGCAGCTCCACCTCCCCCCCACCCGCCGCCGGGATGGACTGACCAATCGGGCACTGCCTGAAGGCCCCCTGGGCAAATCATGGAGCATCCCGGTCTGGTGGAAGCAGGTGTGGGGAGCAGGACAGCAACTACCCAGCAGCGCAGCCCCATGACTGTGAAGGGGAAGGAGCTTTAATGGATCCGATCTTCTGATGCCGCCTGGCCGTCCGGAGAGAAAGTGAGTGCCTGGCCATGCAACCCTCCTATGCTCCTGGATAGGAGGAGCGGCGGGGCCACTGCATATAGAAGAATTGATCTTTCCATATTCCTCCTGCAGCCGCTAAATGTTTGCAGGAGGGGGAGGAGAAACTAGCATTCGCCGGCTGCAGGAGGAATATGGAAAGATCAATTCTTCTATATGCAGCGGCTCCGCCGCTCCTCCTATCCAGCTTTTTTGCTGCCCCCCGACTCCGCCCCCATGATCTCCTCCGGCCCCACCCCTGTGAAATGCACACCACCCCACCCCATGCTCTCGGTTCCCCCATGTGCTCCCTTGTTCCACCCCCCATGATCTTCTCTGGCCCCCCTGTGCTCTCCACCCCACGCTCTTGGTCCCCCATCTGCTCTCCTCCACCCCACCATGCTCTTAGCTCCCCCGTCTGATCTCCGCCCCCATGCTCTTCACCCCCCCTGTGCTCTCCACCCCACCATGCTCTCGATCCCCCATGTGCTCCCTTGTTCCGCCCCCCATGATCTTCTCTGGCCCCCTGTGCTCTCCACCCCACCCCATGCTCTCGGTCCCCAGTGCTCTCCACCCCACCATGCTCTTAGCCCCCCCATTTGATCTCCACCTCCCATGCTCTCCACCTCACCATGCTTTCCAGCTCCCCACACAGTGCTCTTCTTCAGCTTCCCCAGTGCTCTCTGCCCCCCCATGTGCTCCCTGGCTCCCCTCCTTAGTGCTCTCCACCCCACCGTACTCTCCAGTTCCCCCATGTGCTCCCTAGCTTGGCCCCCCTGTGCTCTCTAGTCCACCATGCTCTCTGTCCCCCCATGTACTCCCTGGCTCCGCCCCCATGATCTCTTCCACCCCACTATGCTCTCGGTCCCCCATGTGCTCCCTTGCTCCACCCCCTATGATCTCCTCCGGACCCCAGTGCTCTCCAGCTCCCTCCCCAGTGCTCCCCACCATGCTCTCGGTCCCCCATCTGCTCTCTGCCCCCAGTGCTCTCCACCCCACCATGCTTTCAACCCCCATCTGCTCTGCGCCCCCCCATGCTCTCCACCTCACCTTGCTTTTCAGCTCTCCCAGTGCTTTCTGCCCCCCCATGTGTTCCCTGGCTCCCCCCAGTGCTCTCCACCCCACAGTGCTCTCCAGTTCCCCCACAGTGCTCTCTGCCAACCCCCATGTGCTCTCTAGCTCCCCACTATGCTCTCCACCCCACCGCGCTCTCCAGTCCCCCCCCCCACTGCTCTCCGCCCCTCCATGCTCTCCACCCCACTATCCCTTCCAGCTCCCCCTCACAGTACTCTTCAGCTCCCCCAGTTCTCTCTGCCCCCCATGTGCTCCCTGGCTCCTCCCAGTGCTCTCCACCCCCATTCTTTTTGCTCCCCCAGTGCTCTCTGCCCCCTCCACACCAGTGCTCTCTCACTCCCCCAGTGTGCACTTCACCCCTCCCAGTGCTCTCAGCCTGGCTGCTCTCTACCCTCCCGTGCTCTCCGCCTCACTCCCATGCTATCCGCCACCCCTGTGCTCTTTCTCGGCCCCCCTCACCCCCCGCAGCTCTGCAAGGTTCCAGTCTCCTTTCTCCCACTGGCTGCTGCAGGGGATCTGTCAGGATGGAGAGCGGGGAGGGGAACAGTCTCTAAAATTCCTGGGCTCCTTTTTTTTGTCCCAGTCCGGGCCTGATGGGGAAGGTGAGCAGCGTCGACAGCAAGGACCGATAGCCCTGGAGTGAGAAGAGCTCTGAAAACCTCCAAGGACTGGAGGACAGACTGACTGGGACCCAGAAAACAAAGACGGGAAGAAGGTGCTGGCGGCCAGGGACCACTCAATCTCACAGCAAACAGATCCTCTGGAAGGAGGAGAACACTGTCCCCACCCGGAACCAGAATAGACCCTGTCTGCTGCTGGCCGTCATGAACATCCTGCTGGCATGGAAGGTACTGTACCAAGCATCACACAAACCTTCCCACAGGCAGGGACTGCAGACTGGCACATGGGGCACAGGAGGGGCTGCATACAGGCACAGGGCTAGGGATCTCTCTATCACCCCTCTCTCTTTCTCACCTCACCCTCTCTCCCCCCCCCCCCCTGGCATTGGCTGCATATGTTTGATGGGTGAGGAGGGTGCCCTGGAAGTGGTGCTGATCCCATTATGGGCGTGAGTGGGGCCTCATGTCTAAGTTTTGCCTAAGGCCTCACAAAGCCTAGAGCTGCCTCTGTCAGTGCCCGACCTCACAAATGCGCTTCTGGAAGAATGGTTAAACATCCCCATAGACACACTCCTAAACCTTGTGGACAGCCTTCCCAGAAGAGTTGAAGCTGTTATAGCTGCAAAGGGTGGGCCAACTCAATATTAAACCCTACGGACTAAGACTGTAATACCATTAAAGGTCATGTGTGTGTAAAGGCAGGTGTCCCAATACTTTTGTCAATATAGTGTATGTGACCTGCTAATGAAGCTAAGAAAACACAACACTTGTGCAAATGTAAGGATGGTTCTATCTATGTCAGCCTGAGTCCCATGTGTCCATCCCCATGAGGAAGCTCCCAGTGGGCTGAGTGAAATGCGTTGGGGGCATGGCCTGACGGGGGTCCAGGCTAAGACTGCCATTCACTATCACACAGCAGGCTTTGACTTGATCTGCGGCTCCTGGGACACCTATCACTCTCTACTATAGCTTGAGCCCCGTGTATTCCAACCATACCTTAACTCTGCATTATCCTTACAGACTCTTCTAGATGGGATCTCCTCTCAAGCTCCTATCCTCACCATTCAAACTGGTCTGGACAGGCAGTTCCTCAACACTCACTGTACTTGGCTTCTGGATTACTTACACCAACTCTTGGACCACACTTAACTCCTTCCCCTGTACCTTTTCGGACTGACTCCCTATCCACCATTGAGTCGTTCACAAAGTTCTTAATGTTCTCTCTCAAACATGCACGCTGATCTCCTCTATTACTAGTATATAACAAAAATTCCACAAAAAAAAGTACTGCGAGGAATTTCAGCTCTTGAGCGCCACCCTTTGGGCCCCTTCTGCTAATTTCATGTTTGGTGAGCATTGATTCCGAGCATGTGTGTTTGTACTTTTTGACTTTTGTGTGACGGATATGTGTACTGACCATACGAAAAGCTGACGTCAAACCGTTGTCAGCTGAAAATTTACTAGCTTATCATCCAACATTTGTTGGCCGAAAGTTGGACAACAATTGTCAAAAGGAGCGTACTAACGGTCAGATTTTAGGATAACAGTCTGTCAACAGACAATCCCCTGCCAACAATCGTACCGTGTGTACGAGGCTTTAGACAAGTGCCCAATTTGGAAGATTCCATTGTACCTCTTTTATGGACTTTTGGATTCACCCTCATTTTCTTTCTCTGTGACAATAGACACAAACACAAATAGAAGGGGTAAATCTCCCCAACACAGACACAGTCAGCAATAAAAGCTTAACCAGAATATTGACACCATTCATGGACAATCCAACAAATACATATAATAATGGTGAGGCCTTCATATATGAACCTAAAAATAGAATACACTCGAGAAGGCTGACACAGCCACCACCACATACAGATATTTAATATCTACCTTTTATTAATTTTTTTTATCCGTTGGTTGGTCGGGCCAATCCTAAAGCCTCATACACGCGGTGCGATTGTTGGCCAACCGAGCGTCTAATTTTTGTCAAACGGGCGGATCTTGATCTTGACATACTGATCTACCGAAATAGTGGTCACTATACATACTTCTTATAGACAGGTCTGTACAGATGTTTTTATATGTTATACATAAGGGGATTGTGTTTTGGTGTTTGACATGCACCACAGGTTCACATATGTGCGGCCGCGGTTTCCAGCATGGGGTCCGGTGCGTTTCCGTTCACTAGTTCAGGTGCGATTCAGGTCCAAAATTTTGCCTGAATTCACACCTGAACCAGACCCAAAAACGCACAGCACTCTTTTGGAATTCGCACCGCGGTCGTCCCGGGCAGGGCCGTCTTTAATTGTATCAAACCATATCACAAACATAGACCACATGTAAAAGAAGAACATTATAATAAATGTCATTCGATACACCTACGCGTAGGTGTATCGAATGACATTTATTATAATGTTCTTCTTTTACATGTGGTCTATGTTTGTGATATGGTTTGATACAAGAATTATGATCAATAAACACCATTTTTCATTTACCTCCTGTTGTCCGTGGACCTCATTTTAAAGTCCCAAACTCCCATTTCTTTCTCTGAATTAGGAATGGAGGCACATTCCCCATGTGCCTCACTCAAAGTCCCGAAAACTCCAATATCCGTGGCTGTTAACAGTGGGTCTATCCCAGTCATTCTCAAGCAGCATTTGCTAGAATCCTAGGGTTCCTCCAGAGGCTTCTAGGGGTTCCTTGAGCTGTGACTGACCTTCCATTTAAATGATGACTACATATTTCTAGACAGAACCAGTCCAGTGGAATTAAGCCAGAGACCTTTTTAGCTGTCTGTAAGGGGGGCATTCAGGGACCACTGTAAGGGGGGTATTCTTACAACTGGCCACCAGTGAACTGGTTTTAGTAGGGGTCCCTCAAGATTTGAAAATAATTTTAAGAATTCATCTGGGGAAATAAGGTTGAGAAAGGGCGACCTAACCCTTACCTACACTATCAAACACAAAAAAAAAAAGTTATGGCTAGATGTCTTGTCAAAGGGAAGGTAGTAATGCCAAAACCCAAAATTGAATGAAAACGGACTGGATTACATTATTACAACAAGGGGCAGACTCAATGGACTCAATGGATGACTTGGCCTTTTTTTTTTGCCGTCACTCTTCTATGTTTCTCAGTAACTAATAACATTGCATTGTACAATTACAAAAGGGGAATATTTTTCGAAGGATGCCATGGTGGAGGATTGTTTCTTTTCCCATCTCAATGAAAAGTTCTTGAGTTTTTGTCATTCCATCACCATACATTTTGGATTTTGTCCATGTGTATTGCCAATGGTGTGTACCTCCAAATCTTTGAAGGTATCCAGTACCTCTTTGTATTGTTTTTGAGCATCTTGAATAAAATATATTGAAATTAAAAAGTTCTGGAGTTTTTGGGAGGCTGACCTTGACCCACACAGGCCCCTTTATTCAGCCTATAGTCATATGAACCTACCCAACTATAGAACAAGGGACAATGATAGAAGCAAGGCCTTCAAAAGAAGAAGACTTCAAGGACTTTCAAAGAAGAAAAGATTCTGCAACTAGGCCGTTCCCCATTGTATCATCAAGAAAAGTATTTTTTTTTTAATAGGAATTCTTTCATAAGAAAACCAATTTCTTGTTCTTCTTGGCTAAAGTGGACAGGGTCAGCCGAGGACACAAGCACCTGGGGAAAGATTCTTACGTGACTTAATCGCCTTCTTGTTAAGTGTTCTGTATACTCTTTGTGCTGCTCAAAATAATCATTACTCTCCCGTTTATTGTTCCTGTTCACAAGAATCTGCAATCTTATTTTTGACCTTTTTTTGCCTTTTAACTCAATAATCGAGTGTAACACGGTGACTTCAGCCCGCCAATAATTTTCCTACTTCTGTAATTTATTTTTGGAAGGCCAAAAAGGACCTCTAATCTCTCTTTCAGGGCTTTTCTAACATATATTTAAAAAAAAAAAAAGAGAATGTGTTTTTCGTTAAGTGCTTATAACGTGCCGCTGAATTTATTTACTTTCTTCAAACTGAAGGAAAGAATTGTTTCAGCGAATATAAAAAAGAAACAAAAAAAAAACGTAATCGTACCAGTTATTTTGCCAAACATTCAAATAATGGGAAGCCTAATCTTCTGTGCGCCGGCAGGGATGTCTAAGGAGCTTAGTGTTGGGTTTGGAGTATTGCTTTCAGGCTGGGTAGGCGAGTATTGTTCTCAGACCTTTTTGTCACTCTTTTGCATACGATGGTAAAAAAAAAAAAAAAATTTGAAAAAAAAAAAAAATTACCATAGGGTCCAACCTTAAAAAGTGTTGCAGGAATTCTGGGTAACTGGCCAGCTTAGAGGTGCTGGGGATTTAAATGAAATCTTGATTTAATGAGAGAGGGAGGAAGGGCATATCATATTAAACGGTAAGCCTTTCTCAAGTGATGCCCTAGAAATAGATGCCAATGTCGACATAAAACAACAATTTAGAGGAGATGACTTTCATCCAGAAAATAAAAATATAACGTTTCAGTTAAGTAGTCGGTGCCATGCCGTGATTATTATTGCAAGGCCCGACATCTCTGAGTGTATGTTTTGGCAGTTGGAAGAGGCCCAAGATTCAGTATTAGTTAGGATGAAATCCCCGTAAGCCCACCATTCGCTCAAAAAATTACTGGTTCTGAGCCTGGAGCCAAACCATCGTGTAGCTGCGTAGAACAGGAACATTAAAAGTGTAATCTTAGATATAGTCTGCTCAGTTTCGGATTAGCAGACCTCCCCCGAGTCTGCAACTTATGTGGAGGGATAGAGGGATAATAGTGTTTTTAACCACTTGCTTACTGGGCACTTAAACCCCCTTCCTGCCCAGACCAATTTTCAGCTTATCATTTTTTTTTTCACACAGATAGAGCTTTCTTTTGGTGGTATTTAATTGCTGCTGGGTTTTTTTATCTTTTGCTGAATAAAACAAAAAAGGACCGAAAATTTTGAAAAAAAACCAAAACGGTTTCATAGTTTGGTATAAAATTTTGAAAACAGGTAATTTTTCTCCTTCACTGATATGCGCTGATGAGGCGGCACTGATGGGCACTGATAGGCGGCACTGATGGGCACTGATGGGCAATGATAGGTGGCACTGATAAGCACTGATGTGTCGGCACTGATAGGTGGCACTGAGAGATGGCACTGGTGGGTGGCACTGATAGTTGGCACTGGGCACTGATGAGCTGCACTGAAGGGCACTGATTGGTGAAACTGAAGGGCACTTATAGGTGGCACTGATAAGCGGCACTGATAGGTGGCACTGATGATCACTGATGGGTGGCACTGATGGGCACTGGTAGGTGACACTGATAGGTAGTCCTGATCTGTGGCACTGATTATGAGACACTGATGGGCATTGATTGTCAGCACTGGTGGGCATTGATGGGTGGCACTGTGGGCACTGGTAGGTGGCACTTTGGGCACTGGTAGGTGGCACTGGTGGGTACTGATAGGTGGCACTGGTAAGTGGCACAGTGGGCACTGGCAGCTGACACTGGTGGGCACAGAAAATGCAGCCGATGTCCCTCCGACAGAAGCCGGTGATCAGCTTTTTTTTCCCCTCATGCTGACATCGTGATTGAAAAAAATACAGATTACCAAGCTTCTGTTTACATCACGTGATCAGCCTACATTGGCTGACAGCTGATCCCGTGATAAGGGGCTGGGATCGACCCCTTAGTCGGATCTGTGATTAGCGGAGTCTCATAGACTCAGTGATCATAGAGCGCGCTGCGTGCGACCCGGAGGGTCCCCCCCAAAGCACTCTCCCCATGTTGAGGGCATGTGGCCTGGTACGGTTCAGGAGGGGGGCCTGCCAGGTTGAGTCTGGTATGGATTTTGGGGAGGACCTCTCCACCATTTTTTTAAAATTTTGGCTAGGGGCTCCCCTTAAAATCCATACCAGACCCGAAGGGCCTGGTAAGGATTTTGGAGGGGACCCCTGTGCCATTTCTTTTTAATTTTGGCGCAGGGTTCCCCTTAATATCCACACCAGACCTGAAGGGTCTGGTATGGATTTTGGGGGGACCCCTATGCAATTTTCTTTTTTTTAAATTTTGGTGCAGGGTTCCTCTTAATATCCATACCAGACCCAAAGGGTTTGGCAATGGACTGAGGGGAGGGGACCCATGCCATTTTTTTTTAATGATTTTTATGTACATTGCCGGGATCTGACAATTCATTACAGCCGCAAGCAGTTTTAAATGACATTTTTCCTTTAGAAATGTCATTTTGCTGTGGTATTGTTCTAAACATGGGAAAGATGCACTACTTTACAGGCATACTATAGACACCCCCCAGGCATGATATTTAAAGGAATATTTCATTTTTATTGTTTCACTTTAAGCATTCTTTAAATCACTGCTCCCGAAAAAGTCAGTTTTTAAAACTTTTTTTTTGCATTGATCCATGTCCCCTGGGGCAGGACACGGGTCCCCAAACACTTTTTAGGGTGTTGTGAATTCATGAAGAAACATATATATATATATATTTTTTTTTTAAACAAGTTTTTATTGAAGTTTTCGAGTAAAAATTACCAGGTACAGAAAAAGTAAAATAAGTCATTAATACAGGTAACGATGCGGACGCAGCCGCTTAGGTATTGAAATTAAGCAGTTAGGCTACATATGTGTGTTAGCTTCGAGTAACTAGGTATGTTGTAATGGTGCTTACATTTAATATGAAAGATCCAGTGTATATTCTCAATTGGTAAAAATTAGCAATCTTACATGGATAGCGATTTAAGTTCCACTCGTGGTTCCTGATGAGGAAGGTAAATGTTGAGGGAAGTATATTTGCAGTCCTTTTCATAGTATATGTGTATATGATGTCAAGCGGTATGGTTATGGTTATGAGTGTAGAGTTTTGTAGGGAAGGCATATGTCTTTCATAAGTGGTGGAGGTTAATATGGTAGGTTAATGAGAGGATGTTTGGTTTGAAAGTCTGGTGTTATGTGTCTTGGTGTCCTGCGTGTTTTGTACGGGGTGGAGGAACAAACGTAGGGGTGAGGAGGGGAAATGAAGAAAGTGGAGGGGAAGGTCATGGGATAGAGCGGGGGGGGAAACAGGGAGGGGTCTGTTTCCTGCCACAGCCCAATTGAGTCTTTCATGTTGTGTATCTTTTGTATTCATTTGTAGTAGTGAAGTGTATCCAAGTTGTCCATGTTTTAGTGAACTTAGCTTGTGTGTCATTGGATTGATGAACAAGGTCTTCCATGACCTTTGTTTGGTGTATGCGTTTGAACCATTCCGTTATGGTAGGTGGTTCGGTGGAACGCCATTTGGGGGGTATGCACATTCTCGCTGCGTTCACTAAATGCATGGCTAGGGAGCGGTGGTACGCTGGTATATGGGTAGAAGAGTGATGTAGTAGAAACATTGCGGGTTCAAAATCTAAGGTGTATGTAGTGATTTTTGTGATCAGATTGTGGACTTCCTTCCAGAAGGGTTTGATTTTGGGGCAAGACCACCAGATATGTAGTAGTGATCCCGTGTCCCTATTACATCTCCAGCATATTTGGGGTATTGATGGGTTGAAGTGATGTAACAAAAGCGGGGTCCTGTACCATCTGGAGAATATTTTGTATGCATTTTCTTGGGCTTGCACGTTCATCGAACCCTTGTGGATTAGGGTGTATATGGTGTCCCAGTCTTGGTCATTTATTTGTATGGAAAGGTCTTTTTCCCATTGTTTGTTGGTCCAGTGCGATGTCGGAGTGTGTTCGTCGAATAAGAGGATATATGTTTGTGAGATCAAATGTGGTATTGTGCTGGTACTCGAGCATAGCTTTTCAAATGGGGTCGTGGTTCTGGACCAGTCTGTGGTGGTCGTTGTTTTGGTAAAGAAATTTCGGAGTTGGACGAATGTCCAGAAGGGAAAGGCATCTATGTTCAATTTAGAGGCCAAGGCGGATTGTGATAAGAGGCGTTTTCTTTCAAAGAAGTGTTCGGCTCTTATTGTCTGGTGGGGCCATATGTCTTGTAAGAAGGAAGTGTGCATGCCCGGAGTGAAGTCTGGATTCAGTCTTAGAGGTGTCATTGGTCCATTGATTGTTGAGATTTTGTGTTTACTACATGCTGTGCAGAATGAGGTTAGCGTGGGGTTGATAAGTGGGTGTCGAGAATATTCCGAGGGTATAGAGGGGGAGTTTATCCATGGGAGGTTTTGAATGGGAATACGTGAGAATGATTGTTCCAAGTGTACTCAGTCTTTGTTTTCGGAGTGTATATTCCAATCAATAATTCTAGCCAGGTGGCATGCTTGTTGGTACTTATGTATGTCAGGAAGACCTATGCCTCCCATGCATTTGGGTGTAGTCAGTCTCTCGAAGCTCAGTCTCGGACGAGTTTTACCCCATAGAAAGGTCGTGCAAGCTTTACGGTATGTGGAAAAGAATGTAGGTGGTAGTTTGATTGGGATAGTTTGTAGGAGATACAGAATTCTGGGTAGGATGTTCATTTTGACGATTGCGGCCCTGCCGAACCAGGAGAAGTGTCCTGAGGACCATTTTGTTAAATCTGTTTGAATTTTATGAAGGAGTGTGGAATGGTTAAGGGCATATAAGTCTGTTAAAGAGGTCGGCACCTGGATGCCTAAGTAGGGAATTGCACGCTTGTTCCATGTGAATGGGAAATTGAGTTGGCATTGTTGGCAAATTTCTGGGGGTAGGGATATGTTAAGAGCATTTGATTTTGAGAAGTTGATTTGAAGGTTAGATAGGGTATGAAAGGTTTGGAAGTCTTTGAGTAGGTTTGGAATTGTGGTGAGGGGTTCTGTAAGGAATAATAGGATGTCATCCGCGAATGCTGCCAATTTGTAAGTGCGGTGTTTAATTTGTATACCTTTGATGTCTGCGTTGGAGTTGAGGCGTCTAAGAAGAGGTTCAAGAGAAAGAATGAAGATTAATGGGGAGAGAGGGCATCCTTGACGAGTTCCGTTAGACACGGAGAAGGCATCCGACAGGTGGCCGTTAAGTTGGACCTTTGCTGTGGGATTAGAGTATAGCGCTAATATATAGTTTAGCATTATTTGGGGAAGGCCGATAGTTTTGAGGGTTTCCTTCATGTAGTCCCATGCCACTCTGTCGAATGCCTTCTCCGCATCCAGGGATAGCATAAATCCCTTGTTTTTGCTGGACGTGAGCCAGTGGTGGATATTGAGGGTCTTTAGGGTATTATCCCTCGCTTCCCTTCCAGGTACAAAGCCCACTTGGTCAAGGCCTATAAGCTGGGGTATTAAAGGTAGGAGGCGATTTGCTAATGTTTTTGCGTACCATTTAAGGTCCACGTTGAGTAGTGAGATGGGTCTGAAGTTTGTGACTAGAGAATGGTCTTTGTCCGGTTTGGGAATTACTACTATGTGGGCTGTGAGGAGATCTCGCGGGGGGTTAGTAGGTTGTGCGAATGTGTTGAATGCTTTTAAAAATGAGGGTGTGAGAAGTCCTGCGTATGTTTTGTAATAGCCTGCGGTAAGGCCGTCTGGTCCTGGGCTTTTGCCTGCTTTCAACTGTTTAAGGGCGGTGTCGACTTCAGTGCGGGTAAGTGGGGTATTTAGTTCTTGGGCCATGGATTCCGATATAGGAGTAGGGCTATATTTTTTTAAAAAGTCTGATATCATTTGGGTGCGGGAGATGTTATCCGAGGATGGGGTGGGGCTGGGAAGGTTGTATAGTTTGCTATAGTACTTTACAAATTGTTGGGCAATATCAGGGGTTTTGTTCAGTTTGCGTCTGGAGGGGTCAGTAATTTGGTGGATCGTCTGGTTAGATCTAGCAGTTTGAAGCGCTCTGGCTAGCATTTTGCTTGCTTTGTTGCCAAATTCATAGAATTTCTTTTTAGATAGAATGTATTTTCGTTGTAACTGTTTGTCCAGTAGGTTTAGTAAATCTTTTCTGGCCTGTATCAGGTAATTTAAAGCGGCCCTTGCGTGAGATTGTTTGTGTATCCCTTCTAGTCTGCGTATCTTTTCTATTAAATCGGCGTGTTGTTTTCTTTTTTCTTTGTTTCTTTTGGCCGCCGCCGCAATGAAAGTGCCCCTAATTACACTTTTGTGGGTTTCCCAATTGTTTATAGGGGAGGTGTCTTCTGGGTTGTTTTCTTAGAAAAAGTGTTGTAATGTGGTTTCTACTTCCTTTGTGATGGAAGGGTCAGTGAGTAATGAGGGGTCCAGTCTCCATGTGCGTGATCGAGGCGTAATTTCGGGGAGTTTCAATGAAAGAGTTATGGGATGGTGGTCTGATATAGTCATGGGCTCAATGGAGGTGCGATGGATAAGCGGTAGGTCATTTTGTGACAGTAGTAGATAGTCTATTCTGGAGTATCGGTTGTGGGGTATGGAGTAGAAGGTGTAGTCTTTAGCATCTGGGTTTAGGGTGCGCCATGTATCGTGAAGAAGGAGTTTTTTGAGGAGGGTGTTGATTACCCTAAGGGCTTTGTATGGAAGTACTGTGGTTCCCGAGGATGTGTCTTGGATTGGGTTTAAGGGGACATTGAAGTCCCCTCCTAGTACAAGGGTACCTTCCTTGAATGTCGTGAGGGTATTGATGACAGATCTAAAGAATGTTATCTGATGTTTGTTTGGGGCGTATATGTTTGCCAGTGTTATCGTTCTGTTGTGTATCGAGCCTTTTAGGAAAAGATATCTGCCGTCTGTGTCTATCAGCGAGTCCGTGATCTTAAAGGGGCAGTTTTTAGCAATAAGAATCGAGACCCCTTTCGTTTTGTGTAGAGTGTTGGTGGCATGTGTCACGTGTGGGTATTGGGCATTAGTTAGTTTTGGGATGTTATTAGAACGGAAGTGTGTTTCCTGTAGAAAGATGATGTTGGCGTTAAGTCTGTGCATGGTAAGAAGGAGTTTGGATCGTTTTTCTGGTGTATTGAGTCCCTTTACATTAAGGGAAACTATTTTGAGTGTGGTTTCATTGATTTTCGTTGTTGTCTGTGCCTTGGGGACTTTATTCAAATTCATTTTATGGCGAGGTGTGGGCTGCGGCAGGAAATTTGGGGTGGTAAGGGTTGTGGTTTGGGTGAGGAGGGTAGGTAGAGCTTTCAAAGGGGTCGGGAAAGGGGGAACCGGCACAATGTGGTGTTCAGGTCACCTAAATCGGTGTCCCGAGCCACAGGGGTATATCCGCCGGTACAAATCAGTGGATTTATACTGGAAGTAATGATTGAGAGTTGGATGAAGTATGTGCGACCACTGTGTGGGGGTTGGTTTGGCAGTTGAGAGGTATGGTTGATGAGAAGAGTCAAAAATGAAAAAAGAAAGGAAAAAACAGATATGAGTGACCTAAACGGTCCTTCTCACCATCAGCCTTCTATCTTGGAGCTGGGGGTGTGTGTTAGTTCGGGGGTGTTTATAATGTGGCAATGAAAGGAACGGACGCAAGGAGGCAGTGACGCATGTGTGTTAGGTAGATAGGATGTGTGCGTTGGTTCGGGGACTTTAGTGGCCATTGATTGTAAGGGTAATGTAAGATGGAGTCATGTGAGAGGCTTTCGTGATATTATTAGCTAATGGGAAGGGTAAGTAGAAGTGTAGGTGCAAAGGGGATAGCAAGCCACTACCTACTATGTTGGTGTTTGGCTGAGACTGCTGGAGGCTGTCAGGTCTGAAACAAATAAACATTTTTCAACCGGTTGCATTTAACGTTCATGCAATTCACATAAATCATAACAGTTTTCAACATAAAAAAAGTATAAACAAACCAGGGCGGGAGAAAAGAGTTTCCCCCGAGAGCGTTCTGACTGGTGAGTTGTCTTATTCCCTCATTTCAGTTGTCTATTGTGTGTGTTGTTCTAAGAGCAATGAGTGAGTTTGGTTGTATAGTTCTATTCCCGGTCTCATCTGCTGTATGACGCTGTCGTGGTGTGAATTATTCGTGAAGGATTCGAGGGACCCCTGTCTTTATGCTCAGCAACCCGCGGGGAGAGCAGCGGCGTGAGCAACGTTCGTGTGTGTGAGGACCTATGAGTCTTAGTGTCTAACGGTCTGTCTCATGTGTTGTGTGGTAGTCTGTGTAAGGGGTATATCGGAGCATACCAGCTGTCATTGTTGCATATCTAGTGGACAGTGTAAAACTTGGTGTCCGTTCGTTAGATGACTACCCCATCCTTGTCCCCGTCTATCCAGGAGGAGCAGTATTTTGTGAACAGTGATGGGGTATATGAGGGCAACTGTATCGCTAGTCTAGTGTACTCTAGAGGGGTGATTATAGGGGGGTAAGGTTAAAGCTCCGTAGGGTCTCTACGTTTCTAACTCTGAATGTCAGTGTGGATCGTTAGGCGAGAAGTGGCTTAGGTGCGCTATAGAGGGGAAATTATGGTGAGGAAAGTCTCGGACAGATAATGAGGTGGACGGAGGGTATTAATTATCTCATGTTGCCCTGTCACAAGGAGAGGAAAACCAATTTGTAAGACCACCACGTGTGTTGTGAGGGTTTGCCTTTCCCCCGTTACCTGCGTGGCGTCAGGTAGATGGTCAGGGCAGGGTATGGAGGTACCTCATGCGCTGCTGCTGTCTCTGTGGGCTGTTTGCGATTGAAGGAGAATTAGTGTTCTGCCTGGGTGAGGAGGCTGAGGGTATGGGGTTGCGTCGTGGATCGATGGTTTGATGTCCGAAGGGGTTACAGTCCAGGGAGTTGCTGTGTTGCGGCGGTGCAGTCCGTGGTCGGAGATGTCCGGGTCTTCTCCTTCGGCGTCTTCCGGTAGTCAGGTGAGTAAATCATGTGCGATTGACGTTCCGCCTTGAAATCCTATGCATATGTCCTTGGGAGCAGGGTGTGACCACGGGTGAGTAGGATGGTCCGGTCGCAGCTAGGCTCAGTATGGGTATCAGGAGCCGTTGATCGGGTTTTCGGGTGGTGGATGTAGACGGTCTTTGATTGATTGTATGGTGTATGTGGGAGATCCAGCGGAGATATCAGGCTGTCGTCAGGTAGGAGCTTGTTTAGCAGGAAGGTCATGAGGGAACAGGACAGTCAGTTCTTACTCATTTTTCCCATGGAGGGATAAATTATCAGCGATCACGTCTAGCTTGGCGAGGCAGTGGTGCCGTCATGGGGCTGGAAGGCGGGTGGCGTGAGCCCGGCGGGGAGCCAATTCCGTTTGTGGACGGTGAGCGTCTCCTGCGAAAGCTGGTGTTATGGGCGTCCATCGGTTCTTCCCAAGGAGGCCGTCGGTGGGGAGGTTGTAGGTTGAACTCCGCATACCAGTCAGGTACCAGGGTGAACGGAATGTCCAGTGTACGGCAAAAGGTGTCAAGGTCCTCCGGAACTCTTAGGAGCGCTGATCGTCCCTGGTGTGAGGCGGATAGGCCAAAAGGAAACTTCCATCTATAACGGATTCCTCTCGTGCGCAGTACATCCAGCAGAGGGCGCAGGTCTTTTCGATGTCGGAGAGTGATGGCCGAGAGATCCTGATAGATCTGTATGGGGTAGCCATCGTATTCCACAGTAGGTTTTTCGCGGGCTTTTTGTAGAATAGTTTCTTTGACAGAGAAGTCATCTACATGGCATATAATGTCCCTAGGCGGTTCAGTATCTCTCCCTTTTGGGCGTAGTGCCCTGTGAATGCGTTCCATTGCTATCTCTTTAGTTGCCGGTCTGTCTAGCAGGTGATTAAATAGACCCGTCACTACTGGGAGAATCCTGTCCTGCTCCACTGCTTCGGGTATGCCTCTTACCCGAAGATTATGTCTTCTACCCCTGTTATCGAGATCTTCAACATGGCGTTGAAGATCTCTTAACTGCATTGTGTGGCGATCAACATTGTGGTGGATGATCTTCACTGCGGCCTGCTGTTGAGCCGTCTTGTCTTCTACGCGCTGTATGCGGCCTGTGATGGCCTGTAGTTCATGTCGCAGATCCGTGATAGCTGAGAACAGGGTATCTTTTATATCTGCCGCAACTGCTTGTAGGTCTAGTAAGCTCGGTTGGCGGTGGGCTGGTAGAGAGGATTCCTGTGGAGGGTGGCTGTGTTCGGTCGGCGTGAGAACGATCCCATCATGGTTCAGAGAGGAGGCTGAGGCGGGAGGAGAGGACGCCATAGTGGACCGCTGTGTTCGGAATATCTCCGGTATTGTTTGGCTCGTGCGGCCGGCTGTTTCTCTCGGGGATCTGGATCTGCTTTGTGACGTTCCGCGGGAAGACGTTCCCATAGTTGGAGCGAGGATTCAGTCGGTAGACCCCGGTAAAGGCGGATTTTAGGCTGTGGTGAGAGGGAGCCAGAGGATCAAGCAGCCATCTCCTCTCAAGGCAAACCACGCCCCCCAGGAATTTCACCTCTCATACTTTTCTCACATATTTTATATTTCCTGGCAGAAACATGACAGATGCTTAGGCCTCAAAAAGCAGATGAACTGTTGCCCTTTTTGACCTTTAGGACAAAATGGACGTTCTCATGTTTGAACAAGCCCTTCTCTACTTCTTCAAATATTGAAGACTTTTACAAGCATTTATTGTAAAGGAAACTGTTGGAACAAAGGCTGCCCTCGTCACAAAACAAGGAGATATTTACATGGTATGGGGAATAAACAAAAGCTGCCACAGGACACAAGGTTATATAGACTTTTCTCGCATGGAGATAACCTAACTTAATGTGTTCGAGTGAAGAACTGTTTAAATAGCTAACACCTTGGCTAACAAAACTCATTGTATGAACTTTTAGGATGGTTTAGACAAACAAGTCATTTCTAAACACCCAGTGAGAATGTTCACGGTCCATCTCAACACGTTAGAGAAAGTTGAATATTGTGCCAGTCAAAAATATTTTAAAGTATCGATAAGGTTATTACAAGTCATTTTAAACTATCTATGACATTGTAGGTCACAGAGACATTATAATGTTGGCGTCTGCGGACCCAACAACTTTGCTATGAAGAAAATGGATATAAAAATGTGATTTTATAAGTAGAAGTATTTTAAGTAACGAATTAGTATTAGGAAAAACATATAATCATGATTATAATCATATAAGATTGTAGCCTACACTTAAGATAAACAAATGTTCAGTGGAGATACCAGAAGTTATACAGGTATCCATATAGATAATCATTTTTATGTGGTATTGATGAAATATATAACAATGTGTGTATTTCCCAGATAGACCAGTTTTTACAGATATACATTTATAGAGATACAGGTATATAACCAAGTTATGTAATGGTGATTAATCAAACTTATACTGAGTGTATTTTACATTAGACAGATTACCAGAATATTTAAAGGTATATACTTATCCTTACCATTATACACCTTATGAAAATAGAACGTATTAACTTAAAAGGATGGACTCAAAACACGTGTGAGACACCTGGTGGTTGAAGGTGGTATTATTTGAACTCACTAAATTTCCAGAGGAAGTTAATAATTAAGTCTCCTAACCCAATGGGAATTGAGCCACGTCCTTTTGGGCAGAGCCATTATAATTTTTATGGTCTTATTATCTGAAATGGTATTTAGAGGCAAGTAAGACAGAGAGAAAAGGGAGAAGGAGGAAGAGAGCTCAGGGGGAGTGCTCAGGGATCCACCCTGAGGGGGGACACTGGGAGACACACACTCCCAGACTGACACTCATGCACCATGCATGAATACATATCTTTACATTCATGAAGATTCCTCAACACCTAATACTTAGAACTCGGAGGTCACAAGAAGTAAATCCTCTTTAGGAGTATCCATTTTGAAACTACGGCAGCCATCTTAACTCTGGTAACCATCCTGGAATGGGTAATTATATCATGCTGATTTTATCTTGTATGTTCTCTCAAATATTGATATGCTCTCACAAATATTGATGTATTGAATATTATACAGTTGATAATCATTCTCCCGAATCAATAACCGCCTTGTAGATTTTTCTCTAAAGATTCAGATTTTTCATTATATTTTTCTTTTTGCATAGTTGCCACATTTATTGACAAAACAAACGTCTAATTTATTTCACAATTTTAACCACTTACTTACCTGCAGCAAAGTAACGGTTGCATGTGTGAAATACTGACGTTCTGTTTAATTGTCAAGTTCACAAGGTTATTGATTCTACCGAGAAGTTATCATGGTGGTATTATGTCAAAGGGACGGTACGCCCATTTTTGCAAGTGTTTTTTGATTTTCTAAACGTTCATGTAATGCAATCGGTATCTTAATTTCATGTGATTATTTGTGTTTGTTTACCAATAAATTTCTATTTCATATGACCACACGTCTCCGTGAATAAGTTTCACAAGCATAGACTGTGTCATATTGATTGATTTTGTATCCTAAAAATATCTTCGTTAAAAATTACTCAATGATAATTATTGTGCGGGAAACCTGTCCTTAAAAAGGCACAACTTATTCTGACTGAATATTCACGACAAGGGCAAAAACTTGCATATAAGCCTTTAAAATGATCACTTTTGATTTTTCACGTTCGTGTCCCATAGACTTTAACGGTGTTTGCGTGTTCGAACAAACTTTTTTGCATGTTGGGATGTTCTGGTGCGAACCGAACCGGGGGTGTTCAGCTCATCCCTACTCACAATATCCCTGGATACTTGGATGCCTCCATCCATTATCAGACAGACATTATTCTAGTGAACTCTGGACTGGATCCTCAGTGAAATCCCTTACATAGATCATCAGCAAACAGGCCTCCAGCTTTAGCATAGGTGGGACCTCAATGAACACAGATAGAACTACAGCTGGGCTGCCTAGAAGGTGAGCAGACCTTCAAACTGGGAAATTCTTCCCCTGGGCAAAAACAGGGCAGCTCCAAACTCCAGACTATTTATGTTCTTCCCCAGCCACCTTCTGGGCACCCTCCCCCAGGGATTGGCTGTGACAACATAAATAATCAGTGATCCAGGTATAATTTGCAGTGCCGCTTTAGGCTGGGAAAAAATATCTCCCCACTGGTTGCAATGAAGGGAGCAAGCGCCGATGCACCATTTGGGGGTGTAAATAAATAGAATAAAAAAACAAAAAGTAATAATAATAAGTATAGGTTGTGTAAAAACAAAAACAACAACTCTTCTGTCCTCATCAGGGACATCATGTAGCACAGCAGATAGGGAAAAAGCCCCTTATATTTAAAATATTCCATTATGTAAAAAAAGGAGGAAAAAAAGGAAAGGAAAGAAGGGGGAAGAAATGGGGTAGGGAAGGGAGAGGATGAAATAGTGGGGAGAAGGGAAATGGGGGGTGGAAGGGGGGAGGGAAAGGAGAGAAAACAGGATAGAGGGGTGCTATCACTCATAATAACACACATAATTTAATCCCTTTGGAATATGTGTATCCAATTTGAATATCCAATATATTTCTCTTTGGCAGAGCAGAGAAAAACATCCCTCCAGCAGGGGTGTTTACACGTTCTATGAATTTTGAAGGAACTGGCATCCAAACCATGTCGGGATCTGAAATGTCTAGCAACCTTGATATTTTTGTTGAAAATGATATTGGATTCTGTCACAGAGGCGTCTTGTTGTGCTACCAACATACTGATTATTACATTTTGTACAGATGATAACATAAGGTGACATGAATATTCAGGTTGCTGATTTTCTTCTATCTATCTATCTATCTATCTATCTATCTATCTATCTATCTATCTATCATATCTCCTGTTTCTTTCTATGTTGGGAGATTAGCTCTCTTTGGTGCTGTTAATGAACTGGTAGCTGATTAGCACTTTCTCTATTAGAGTTCTGGTTATTAATGAATGTTTGTTCGGTTGATTTAGAGCGATTTCAGTGAGATAATTTTGTTCAAATATAATTTATTTAATCCGCTACACAGACTGACTGAACCTGACGGACAAGTCGCCGACGTAAATTATCACTCATTAAAGTTTTAGAAGGTGTCGGCCATTTATAAACCGCTGTCAAGCTTCTTTTTTGATAAAAGGTATTAAAAGACTGCAGCAAATATAAGACAGTAAAGAGATAGAAGACATAAATTGGGGGTGTAAAGAAAAGACAAACAGACTTTTAAGCCATAAGTATAGTGAAGTAGTATAGTCCAGGCCCATAATCTAGGATTACAATAATATTGTCATGGAGTGCCAACCCTCAATATAAATAATTGGAAAAGGAATGTGTTTGGGTGTTAAATGATCTCCTCCAGACAAATAAAGATACATATATGCATTTAAATATTTATTAGAAAAATTAGAAACCACATATAGACATAGGACAGTAGGGGAATAACATACACCCCCCCCCCCCCCCCACATATATAAAAAAACACAATTTATATACAGCATGTCAAATAGAGATGTTACCTTGAAGTAGCCAACATGTTTTGCGGTCTGTATATCCACTTCTTCAGGGCTTGCTTGCTTCGTAACTACCTCAAAATCTTAAAACCATCCAGGATATCCGGATTAGGGGGAGACCGAAATCAACCAACATTACAGGCAAGAACACCAACCATCACAGATCTAATATGCTCCTCACTTGTGATAGAAGATAGGGAGGGCTCCCTTAAAGGATTGGTTCACTCCCACCATATACATAGTAGATCCACCATCATCAATTGGCAATCCTAAAGGGGTACTGCAAAAGCATAGATTTCATATGGGATCCCCCACATGGAGGTGTAGAGAGAAGAGTGTTGGTTTACTGCAGGACCTGCCCAAAGTGGAACAAAGTCCACTTCTCCCCAGGATCCCGCACATCAGCATACATCCAATATCCTGGATGGTTTTAAGATTTTCTGGTAGTTACGAAGCAAGCAAGCCCTGAAGAAGCGGATATACAGACTGCGAAACATGTTGCCCACTTCAATGTAACAGCTCCATTTGACATGCTGTATATAAATTGTGTTTTTTATATATGTAGGGGTGTGTATGTTATTCCCCTACTGTCCTATGTCTATAGGGGGTTTCTCATTTTTCTAATAAAAATTTAAATGCATATATGTATCTTTATTTGTCTGGAGACCATTTAATGCCCAAATCCATTACACATTCCTTTTCCCAAACAGACTTTTATCCTGCTGTGTTTGTGTACACTGATGTGGATAGCTGTGCGTTTGCACTATCCTTTTTGTTTTAATCGCATTGGGCTGGTGCCTTGTAATGCATTGACGTGTATTGCTGTTCCCAACAATAGGGAACACCCTCTGACATGTTTTAACGCATCAATCAGAGGCCTTGAATTTTTTTGACCACAGCTTGTCGCTTGTTTGACCAGCAAACCTCTAAATATGTGCCAGGGCTCACTTACATGAGCTTTAGTCAGGACAGTACAAATACCCCCCAAATGACCCCTTTTTGGAAAGTAGACAGTCCAAGGTATTGGACTGAGGCATGGCGAGTTTTTTAAAGTTATACTTTTTTGTCACTTTTTGAAAAATTAAGGAATGAACCACTTGCCGACCGCCTACCGCACTTTTACTGCGGTAGGCTCTATTGTGCGAAACGACATACCTGTACATCATTTCGTGCAATAGACACTGGGGGGCGTGCACACCGCAGGAGGTGTGCTTGCACGCTGATTGGACACAGGGGATGCCAATCAGCGGGTCTGGTGGACCCGATGTCTGCTGGCCACCCGCAATCGTTCCCCAGAGAGGCAGAACGGCCATCTGCCTATGTAAACAAGGCAGATCACCGTTCTGACAGGGGAGAAGATAGAGATCTTGTGTTCCTGCCAAGCCCATCTCTGTCTTCATCCAGTCAGAGCACCTCCCCCACACAGTTCGCAAGCACTGGCTAGGCACATGGTTAACCCTTTGATCGCCCCTGATATTAACCTCTTCCCTGCCAGTGTCATTAGTACAGTAACAGTGCATATTTTTTTTAGCACTGAGCACTGTAATATTGTCACTAGTTCCCAAATAAGTGTCAAAAGTTTCAGTTAGTGTCCGATTTGTCCGCTGCAATGCCGCAGTCCTGATAAAAAACTGCTGATTACCGCCATTACTAGTAAAAGAAAAAGAAAGAAAAATGCCATAAAGCTATCCCATAGTTTGTAGACTCTATAAATTTGCGAAAACCAATCAATATACGCTTATTGGGATTTTTTTTTACCAAAAATATTTAGCAGAATACATATTGGCCTAAATTGATGAAGAAATTCGATTTTTTTACATTTTTTAAAATTTTAATTTATAGCAGAAAGTAAAAATTATTATTTTTTTTTTCAAAATTGTCGGTCTTTTTTTGTTTATATTGCAAAAAATAAAAATAAAAATAATACCAAAAGAAAGATCTATTTGTGGGGGAAAAAAAAACAGACATCAATTTTAATTGGGTAAAATTAAATTAATTAATTGCCTGGAAAAGGCAGTTGCTAAGGCCTGGCTGAGCCGGTGTCAGGCCTAACCATGCAGTGCTAGCTGTGCCAGGAAGCTCAAGCAAGTAGAGTGCTGGAGGAGCTAAGGAGTAATAGTCTGCAGTAAGAGTTGTGCTGGAGGAAGAGGCCTGTATATACCTGAGTGCATATAAGTTGTCCCAATTGATTGTTCTAAAATTCACTGGACATCCTATACTTGCTATACCCTATCCAAGTTCAATCCCCTCAATAAAATACAAAAACAAAGCTATTGGACTGTTCATTGCCTTGGAGTGTATGAGGATTGAATGCCGGGCTGGGCAGGGTGATAGGTAGGCCACAACACTAAGCATCCCCTACGGGGGTACTGCTAAATAGTATTAAACATAGTTTTCCATTTGTCACCCTCCTTAATCCTCACAAAACTATATGCCCCTCTCAAATCGAGCTAAGCGAAGACCATTGCTTCCTTGACACAGTCAAATAATTCTGTAATCAATGGGATCAGATAAGCATTCTTAACTGTAATACAATTGAGACCCCTGTAATAAATACAATGTCTCAGTTCACCACTCTTGTTTTTCACAAAGAAAAAGACAGCACCGGCAGGAGACGAGGATTTGCGGATGAACCCCCAGGAAAGTGAAACTACAACATAGTCCTCCATGGCCTTATCCTCAGAGACAGACAAAGGGTAAACCTGGCCACGAGGAGAAATAACGCCAGGTTGAAGGTCAATTGTGCAATCATAAGGCCGATGTGGAGGCAAAATACCTGCATGACCTTTGTCAAGGACATCACTGGATTCAAGGCATTCCTCTGGCAATGAAGAGAGTGAAGATGTGCACATGACCTTTATCAATTTCTGAAAACATGTATTACTGCATTGTGACGACCAAAAGAGAACCTCAGCACAATGCCAAGCAAAAAAAGGATTTTGTCTCTGTAACCGAGGATAACCAGTAACCACTGGGTAATGAGGTGAGGAAATTATTTGAAATTGGATTATCTCTTGGTGAAGAGCCCCTACAGCCATGGTCTATGGAGCAGTTTAATGAGTCACATGGACAGGCTATAAAGGTCTCAATAGCCTCAATGGCAAGTGGGGAGGCATGAGGCTGCAGTGGTATTGAGTGCTTCGATACGAAAGCACTGTGAACAAGCCTGCAGCCCCAGAATCGAGTAGAGCCTGGATATCGATGGAAAACTCAGACTAGGAAAGGGTAATGGGAAATAGAGGCTTATCCTTCAGGATAGCTGGGGATGCAAAGACGCCACCTAAGGTCTGTCCCCTACAGGACCTCAGGTGCAGGCGTTTCCTGGATGGGTAGAACAAGGCTTCAATAAGTGACCCACCTGGCCACAATAAAGGCACAATCTCTCCCTCCTCCTACAGGCCCTCTCTTTGGCAGAGAGAAGTATGAAGCCCAGCTGCATGGGCTCTACGTCACTGGAAGGCCCAGGAGGCATGGGTGGGTAAGTTTGGAGCCAAACGTACAGAAGGCTTCTTAAAGGAAGGTCTCTCCCGAAGTGTGGTATCAATGAGAATGGCAAACGAGATCAACTCCTCAAGATTTCTAGGTATGTCTCGGGCTGCAATCTCATCTTTAATGTTATCCGAGAGACCATTAGAAAAAGCAGCCAGGGGGGCCTTATTGTTCCAACCAACTTCTGCTGCCAGAGTACAGAATTCAATGGAGATGTCGGCAACAGTTCTCATGCTCTGTTGGATTGACATGAGGCCTTTGGCAGCAGAAGTGGAGCGAGCAGGAATCTCACATACCCTTTTAAAGGAGGACACAAACTCAGGGTAATTCTGGACAAATATTTTTTGTCTCTCCCATAGAGGGTTTGCCCAAGCCAAGGCTCTATCAGAAAGCAAATAAATAATGAAGTCTACTTTGTTTCTGTCCATAGGGAACGCCTGGGGCAGCATCTCAAAATATATTCCAACCCGGTTGAGAAACCCTCTGCAGTAGCTGGATCGCCCCCAAAATGCTGGAAAAGCGGAGCCAAACCAGTCATACCTCTTACAGAGGTAGTAACGCTATAGCAATCTGATCCATGCGGTGGTCCTGCTCATCCAATCTGGAAAAAATATTACCACTAGGTGGATTGCCTGCATCTTCTGAATTCATGGCCTTCACCTACTGGGACAATGAACCAGTCTGAGACAGAAAATGCAGTTAAAATCACACCTTTAATGTAAAAGTAAAAATAATACAGATCAGGAACATAAGAAGTCAAAAACAGAAGCAAGGAAGCCAAAATGGCTAATCAGACGAGCCGGGATTGGGAAGCCAGCAATCAGCATTGTCAGAAGCCAAAGATCAGGATCAGGAACCAGAAGAAATATCAGCCAGGCAAAGTCATAACAGGAACCCAGCAGAGACACACTGGATATGTTGACCAGGCGAAGGCACGAAGGGAATGAGCAAGGCAGTTTAACCACTTAAGGTCCGGGCCTATTTTTCAGACTCTGTTTACAAAAAATTGGGTGGGCTCTAAAAGTAATGTCAGTGAGTATAGAACTTAGAACAGCAGTTGTACCATCATCCATTTAATCACTAAGTCACCACATCACCGGGTCGTTCCTTCACTTGGTACCAAAGAGGTTTGGCATATTTACCTTGTGTACTCTATTCCACTCAGACTCCAGCCCCTTGTCAATCTCCCCCAGTCGCTGCGGGAGACTCTACTGGTGACGCCCTGTGCTTTGTATGCACCGGGACTTAGGTAAGCAGCCTTATATTTCTGTTGTTTCTTTCCCCTCCCCTACATATATGTACTTTTGAATCGAAACATTGATATATTTCTCTATATATCTTTGATTATATTGTCATTGATCTTGTGTCTATTTACAGATGTATTTCCTGATGAAGCAGTTTATACCGCGAAACTAGTTGAAGTACTGTGTATGACCAAGTCACTTTTGTTTTAATTCTACCATCATGTATTAATACATTTTTCTTAAATTTTTATGATTGTCTATACATTGCATTGTATCTTTCCTGTATTGTACCGAGATAGTCCACTTGCTCCTTTCCTTGTTCTTGGCGAGCCTTGGCTGGGGACCAGGCTCCCAAAACCCCTATTTCAGACTCTCTTTACAAGTTAAAATCATTTTTTTTTTTTGCTAGAAAACTACTTAGAACCCCCAGACATTATATATATTTTTTTCTAACACCCTAGAGAATAAAATGGCGGCCATTGCAATACTTTATGTCATGCCGTATTTGCACAGCGGTCTTACATTTTGGGAAAATTATTTTTTTTTTAATTAAAAATAATAAGACAACAGTAAAGTTAGCCCAATTTTTTTTTTATATTGTAAAAGATAATGTTACGTCGAGTAAATTGATACCCAACATATCACGCTTCAAAATTGCCCCCTGCTTGTGGAATGGCGACAAACTTTTATACTTAAAAATCTCCATTTAAAAATTTCTATAGATTACCAGTTTTGAGGAGGTTACAGAGGAGGTCTAGTGCTAGAATTATTGCTCTCGCTCTAACGATAGTGGCAATACCTCACATCGTTTTCATATGCGGACACTACTCGCGTATGCGTTCGCTTCTGCGCGCGAGCTCAGCGGGACAGGGTACTTTACATTTTTTATCTTATTTATTTTACTTTTTTTTTTGACACTGTCCTTTTAAGAAAAAAAAAAATTGGGTCACTTTTATTCCTATTACAAGAAATGTAAACATCCCTTGTAATAGAAAAAAGCATGACAGGACCCCTTAAATATGAGATCTGGGGTCAAAAAGACTTTAGATCTCATATTTACACTAAAATGCAATAGAAAAAAATAAAAAAATAAATGTAATTTGAAAAAAATAAAAATTCTCCTCTAAGAGCATTCGGCGGAAGTGATGTTTGACATCGTCTCCGCCGCGACCGGTGGGAAAATTGTATTCTGCTTCTGTGCACTAAAATTCATTTGAATTTATTTTATACAGAAATTTGGGGATTTGATTCACTGTTGCAGTATTATTATACAACATAAAAAAAATAAAAATCACTTAGCACTTTTTTATGGGTACTCTGCTTTCAGAAAATATTTAATTTGGGTTTATTCTTTAAAAGTAAAACTTCAACGTTTTTTCATAAAAAGGTAAACTAATTCTCAACTCCTTTGCCACTTCCCGCTGCACTTAGCTGCTGTGAATATCATCTCCGGCTGCTCACACCTGCCCTGCTGACCAATTAGTTTCTTCTGAGCCTCCTTTCTTCCAGGACCGTATCCTAGAAGAAAGAAGAGATTCCCATTGGTGCTGACCAATGACCTCTAGCTTCTTCCAAGATTATGATGCTACATGGCCTCCGGGGCTGTATAGTGAAGTCTTCCAGTGTGTGACCACTCAAACCACCTGGCGTGGCCAGCAAGAGATGCCATTTACAGCAGCTACGTGCAGCAGCCATTGATGAGCCACCCCCATCAAATCACCACCACCCCCTCCCTTTAGAATGTAAGCTCTACGAGCCGGGCCCTCCTGTACCTTTTGTATTGAACTGTACTGTAATTGTGTTGTCCTCCTTATACATTGTAAAGCGCTGCGTAAACTGTTGGCGCTATATATAAATCTCGTATAATGAGAGTGTTGCAAGTTAGTTCACCTCTTCATTTTTATCAAAAGTTTAATTTATTCCTTAAAACCCCATAAAAGTAAATATTTTCTGAAAGCGGTGGGCCCATTAAAATGATCCAGTGTAACCACAATTTTTTGTTTTGCTTTTTCTTTCAATACCATTTGTTCAGGGGATTTTCCCTGCAGAGAGGCTGATTTGCCCTGTTTGTATTCCTATACTATAATTTGTATTTTGCCAAAAACTTTAAAGAAAGAATTTAAGGATAAAAAAAAACAAAAAAAAAAACAAGGTAATTGCAATTTTTTTTTTTTTTTTAACGTTGCACAATGATTTATCAAATTTAAAATGTTCAATATAAATACATTAAAATTAATTATGAAAAGGTGAAATTATGACTTAATTATGTTTTCAGATAAAAAAAAAAAAAAAAAAAAAAAAAATTTTTGCATGTGTGCAAAAAACAAACAAAAATAAAAAAAATGTTCCAGGGACAAATAGGATACATTTAAAAAAACCTGGTAATTGCAACTTTTTTTATGTTGCGCAACAGTTTATCAAATTCAAAATTTTCGGTATAGAATAAAATTAATTTATAAAAAGATAAAATTATTCTTTTAATTGTGTTTTTCAGATTTTAACATTTTTGCATATGTGCAAAAAAACAAACAAACAAACAAAAAAAAAAAAGGCTCCGCAGCCAAAATAAAATAATTGCAGAAAAACACCTAGTGTGAATGTTTTCAATCCACTTGCGGCCAAATCACGTACCTGTACGTCATTTGACTTCAAGTGGTTGTACCGGAGTGATGCCTGCAGCTGTTTTTTAGAGCCGATGGTCGGCTCTCTTGTAATAACAACTGATGCGGCTAAACAGCTGATCAACTGTTATTACAAGCAAAGGGAGGGGACATCCCCCCCTCCTCCTGCCGCATTCCGCCATTTGCCCGGGATCTCCCATCCCACCGGGAGACCTGAGCGAGCAGCTGGCACATCCGCCGGCTGGCTGGAGACCCAAACAAAGCCGGAATCAGCTTTGATTGAATCTCGGATGTAGTAACCCAGAAGCAACATCATGATATCACTTCCATTTTACTTGAATAGTAAAATTTACATAGTTTGTCGCCGTTGTGGGGGGGGGGCCTGCGCAATTTTAAAGCGTAACGTTTTTGGTACCTAGTTACTCAGCGTGATATCATCTTTTATATTTTACAAAAAAAATGGTTTAAGTATTCTGTTTTGTTTTGCATTAATATTTAAAAATGTGTATTTTTTTCCCCAAAACTGCATTTGAAAAACTTCTGCGCAAATACGGTGTGACATAAAAAATTGCAAAACCCACCAATTTATTCTCTAGGGCCTCTGCTTTAAAAAAAAAAATATATAAATAATGTTTGGGGGTTTTAACTAATTTTCTAGCAAAAAAAAGATAGATTTTCACATGTAAACAAAAAGTGCCACAAAATGCCTGGTCTTCAACTGGTTAAAAAAAACTTAAAGAATCCAAAGTAAAGTTCTGAGATTTTCCCTGCATTGTTTTTAGTGGTTAGGGTGCTATGAGGTGCCTGGGGTGCCAGCCGAGACAACGCTCCTGCGCCTTTTGCCCTTTTTGCGGATTATTGCATTTTTTATGAAACTGTCCGCTAAGGAGCCCAAACACCGCACAGCGCCTGCCGGAAAAGTTGCCGCCTGTTGGGCTTATTATTAAGAAAAGAAAACATTCCTGTCGTTACTTTTTATTGTGCTGTATTGATGAAAAGTAATTAGTATTTCTCTGGGTTAATTAGCACGTGTGTGGCACAGCACATGAATTAGCGAGGTGCTCATCACCTTGACTTAATTATAATGATCGAAGCGATTAGAGAATTACACCGAGTCCCGGTACCGGCCTCTCCTGGTTGCCTGGCTGCCTGTTTTTTAGTTTCCATGAAACATTTTTTTTTTTCCTTTCTCTTTAGATTTTCCCTCAGGCGGAGATATAATTAAGTTTAAGAAAACACAAGGGGTGATTATATCTTCCTGATCTATTTAATCAAAATCTCAGTGTCGTTACCCACTGGAAAACCGTTCTGCAGAATATGAAAATGATAGCGATACAAGCGAAACTCAATGAGCTACACAAGCTCCCGGGTATATCATGGAGACAAAGCACTGTTGCTGATGTTCTGACATTAAAGGGAACCTGTTGTTACAATTGGCCTAAGTGTACCTCTTCCTAATCAAAATGTATCCCTTAGGCACCTAGGAAGCCCAAACTTTGGGACCCGTGCAATATGCATATAGCAAAACTGGGGCTCAAGCAGGCTTTCCCTAGGTGGAATGCTACTGTTATGTAGTAGGAAAGTCTACATCCTCTTAACCCTTTAGCGCCTGGCTTGGGTGGTGCAAATTGTGGGCCAAGGAAGTCCTATTATGTGGGAACACCAGAGTTCTGTTTAATGTAGGGACTAAGCTATGCATACTTGGACACCCTGCTGGCAACCTGGTTTGGGCTAAGGCAGTCTACAATCTCTTAAGCCTTGACAGCCGGGCTTTGGTGGTGTCCATGGGCCAAGGAAGTCTTATGTCATGGGGCCACTGGGGTTCTGTTCAAATTAGGGAGTAGGTTACCCATCCTTGGACACCCTTCTGTCAACCTGGCTTGGGCTACAACCTCTTAAGCCTTTACAGCCCGGCTTTGGTGGTGCCTATGGGCCAAGGAAGTCTTATGTCATGTGGCCAATAGAGTTCTGTTCAAAGTATGGACTAAGCTGCCCATCCTTGGACACCCTTCTGTCAACTTGGCTTGGGCTGGGGCAGTCTAAAACTTCTTAAGCCTTTAAAGCCTGGCTTGGGTGGTGCTCTTAACTCCTATAATGTGGGGCTACCAAGGTTTCTTTCACAGTAGGGGCTAAGCTGCTCATGCTTGGACACCCTGCTGGCAACCTGGTTTGCAATGGGGCAGTCTACAACCTCTTAAGCCTTTAGAGCCCGGCTTGGGTACTGCCCATGGGCAAAAGAAGTTCTATGATGTGGGTGAACCAGGGTTTCATTCAACGTAGGAAGTAAGCTACCCATGCTTGCACACACTGCTTGCAAACTGGCCTGGAATGGGGTGGTCTACCAACCTCTTAAGCCTTTACAGCTTGGCTTTGGTGGTGCACATGGGCCAAGGAAGTCCTATGTCATGGGGAACAAGGCCACTACCCAGGGGACATTCCCTTCTGTCAGAGGAATAAGGCAAAGTCCAGACTGTCACTGTCAAAACTTTTTAAGGGGTTCAATTAATGAAAGAAATACATTTCCATGACATCAGCCATGCTTCAGCGATGACAGTACATGTTATAACAAACACAGCCCAACAACAAAGTTCAACAACCAAGACCCCCACCCCCAAAGGAAGAGTATGGCAAGACCTGCACCTTTTTTCCCCTAGTGCAAAGTCCTCTCAGGGAGGAATGTTGCTACTCTTACCTTCCCAAAGACAAGAAAGGAAGTCCTTGCATTATCTTGCTTATCTTGTATCTGTAGCGGTCTCCCCTTCTTCCAAGGGCCTGATGGTGACCCCCAGAGCCCGGGAGAACTGACATTCCTCCTCAGGGTGCAGATTACTAGGCATAGTGGGTGTGCTGCAAGGTGAAAAGATTGGGCGCCAGTCAACTTTTGTAATGCAGCAAGGTCTCTGGTCTTGTCCAGTCTAATGAGAACTTTCCTGACCAGAGATAGCTGACATCCCTCTGTATGTGGTGGGTTTTGAGGCATAGCAAGGTGGACAAAGTTATTGGGCGCCAGACACTTCTTGGATGTAAAAGAGGTTTTATTTCTCTTAACAGTCCTTTAAGAGACTGAGGGTTAGGGCCAGTACACCCTTAAATAGTTGTAGATTTAATTGGCAGACTCCGAGACTTCAATAGGAGGACAACTGTGCAGGGAAAAGCCCCAGCAAGGCACCAGGTCTGCACATGCAGGAATGCTGTCTCCTATGACAACAGTCTTTAACAGTTCCTAACTCAAACACAACAGTTCCTTCAGCTTCACTACAACTGCCTCTTGTAGTTCTTCAACACTGAGCTCCCGGTTTCTCACTAGACCCTCTGATTCACTGGCTCTGAATCCCTTAATCACTTCAGCCCGGAAGAATTTACCCCCTTCCTGACCAGAGCACTTTTTGCGATTCGGCACTGCGTCGCTTTAACTGACAATTGCACGGTCGTGCGACGTGGCTCCCAAACAAAATTGGCGTCCTTTTTTCCCACAAATAGAGCTTTCTTTTGGTGGTATTTTATCACCTCTGCGGTTTTTATTTTTTGCGCTATAAACAAAAAAAGAGCGACAATTTTGAAAAAAAGCATTATTTTTTGCTTTTTGCTATAATAAATATCCCAAAAATATATAAAAAAACATTTTTTTTCCTCAGTTTAGGCCAATACGTATTCTTCTAAATATTTTTGGTAAAAAAAATTGCAATAAGTGTTTATTGATTGGTTTGCGCAAAAGTTATAGCGTTTACAAAATAGGGGATAGTTTTATGGCATTTTTATTATTTTTTTTTCTACTAGTAATGGCGGGGATCAGCGATTTTTATCGTGACTGCGACATTATGGCGGACACATCGGACAATTTTGGCGTGATTTTGGGACCATTCACATTTATACAGCGACCAGTGCGATTAAAATCGCATTGATTACTGTGTAAATGTGACTGGCAGTGAAGGGGTTAACACTAGGTGGCGCTGTAGGGGTTAAATGTGTCCTAGGAATGTATTCTAACTGTAGGGGGGATGGGTTAGCTGTGACACATCACTGATCTCTGCTCCCGATGACAGGGAGCAGAAATCAGTGGCACTGTCACTAGGCAGAATGGGGAGATGCTTGTTTACCTTAGCATCTCCCCGTTCTTCCTCTCCGTGAGACGATCGCAGGTATCCCCGCGGCGATCGAGTCCGCGGGACCCGCGACCAGACTCGCGGAGCTCCCGGCCGGCGTGCACGCAATGGCCCGGCGGCAATTTTAAACGGACTTACAGGTATGCCCTTTTGCCTAGCCGTGCCATTCTGCCGACGTACATCGGCGTGCGCCGGTCGGGAACCGGTTAAGCTCCACCAATATCTGTGGTGGTATCTCCCTCAAGCGTCACCCACGCTTCCCTGCTGGGTCCCTAGCTTGGCACTCCAGATACTTCCCAAGCTTCACCCCTGCTGACCGACTCGATCCCTGGCTTGACTCACAAGGCTGCTCTGCAAGCATCTCCTCCGCTGGTTTCCCGATTCTCCACCGTGCCCGTTTGGTGAGAATGCTGCTCCGGTACTTGCTTCAGTTACTCTCTGTGGTGCCCGGTAGTAAGATGTTTGGTCCCTTTGTGGCAACAGCTTCCCTTCTACCTCGAACCACTGACAGGTTCTCCGGCCGAGAGAACCGTCACTTCTGGTCGGACTGCAAGCCGCAATCCCAACCCTGTGCTTCTCTCTTACTTCTGGATAGGCCCTCACACAGCCTAGCAGCCAGATGCCCCCGGGATAGGCCCAATCTCTGGCCTAGCAGCCCAGGGCACACGACACACGTCCATTCAGACAGCCATCCGGGTGGCACAGAACACTGATCACCTGACCTCACCCAAATATATAGGCTCTCCCAGCAGGCCAAGGGATTCAAGAAAACCCCTGCCCATTGGCTGAGATACCCCATATACCCATAACCTGACCTTGGTTTGCCCTTCTCGTATCTAGTACCACCAAGTACCCGGCCACCTGGTGGTAGAAGAGAAAAGTGCAACAAGGCCAAACTTAGGGAGAAATCAATGGATCTCTAACAATTGACCAGGGTAACTACTCCTGGCAAGTAAATTTGTGAGGACTGACTAAGCCCCAGGGCGCTACAGTAAAAATGAACAAAGAGAGTTTTATTTTTCTTAACAGGAATGGTGGGAGAGAGGGGGTTAGGGCTCAGGACACCCTTAGGCAAATGCAATAGCAATTAGGCAAACTCCATAGACAAAAATAGAACTAGGCAGACTGCAATACAGATAGTTGAATGCAGCAATCTGTATCTTGTAGCAACTGCTGTCTCCTATAGCAACAACTTTCCTCACAGTATCCTTCTGTAGATCTTCCAGTTTAACTTATAGTATTCCCCTGTAGATCTTCCAGCTTAACTCACAGTATCCCACTATAGATCCTTAAGCTCAGCTCGCCGTCTCACACTAGACTTCTTGGACTCTCAGCTTCCGGCTGTATCATCTCTTCCAAACTTGCCTCTGTTAACAGAAGTGTTCGTCCCTTTGTGGCAACTGCTTCTCCTTTACCTCCGGCAACGATCAGGCTCCCCTTGGGCTGAGCCTCTAACATGCGCGGTTCCACCCCAGGCTTCGGGCTTAACCTTTGCTGCTCCTCCTTTGGCGGAACCCTGAACTACTGGATAGGCCTTATGTAGACCTAGCAGCCATTATGACTCCTGGATAGGCTTCAGGCCTAGCAACCAGGAGTTACTCGATACACACCCACCCAGGCCGCAGCCCCAGGTGGGAAGAACCCAGATCACCTGACTCCTTCCGAATAAACAGCCTATCCCAGCATGCACAGCTGCAGAGGCGGCTCTCCAATTAGGCAAATTAGGCGATCGCCTCAGGCCTCGCCATCATAGTGGCCTCGCCATCGCCAAATTTGCCTGATATATGCCGCCGGCAAATGACAGGAGCGGGTCCGAGGAGACCTCCTTCACCCCCCTGCTCGAGCCGCCGCTAAAAGACTGGAGGGCTCTCTCTCTCTGCTTCCTACCCACTCCCCCCCTTCCTCCTGTCAGAGTTGAGCAGAGCAGCAGAAAAACGGAGCATCTGTCTGTGTCTGTGTGGAGAGAGAGAAGCTGCTGCGGGCTCTTCTCTCCCCCCCCCCCCTCCTCCTCTCAGCACTGTACTCGTGTTTCTTCCCCCTCCTTCTTATTGGACAAGGGGGAAAAAAACACTAAAATGAAACAGAGAGGAGGATTGTGGGAAATGTAGTCTTGAGTGGTGGACATTGCAAAACTAAGGGAAGAAACTGCAGCCCCCAGCATGCCCAGCTGAAGAGGAGGGAGAGAGATCCAGAATCCCGGGGGAATTTTGGGGAAGTGCACCCAGGACTCCATCAGAGAGAGAGAAAATCCCACTGCACTGCACCACCACAGGGAAATCCACACTGCCTAGCACCATCCCTTCTGAAGAAAGGCATAAAGTTATTTCCAGAATACAGATCTGGGCACTACCCAGCGGAGTTGCCACAGGCAACCCAGAATGAGCTAACTCCTGATCAGAGGAACCATTGTTGCTGTATCCCTGGGTCAGGTAAGAGGGCCGGTCGGCCATTATCTACTGCCATCTATAGGAACTTCCTACCCTGTTATTCTTTGGCCCTAATACTGCCCGCAGGCCCTATTCACAGCTGCAAGAGATGAAGATTTAGGACTTAGTGCTAGTTTACACTGCAGCAATGTTCAACATCGGATTTGATTTGTACCACACTGCAGTGCAAATCACATGCGACTTCTGTGCAATTTCAGCCATACAGATAGTATGGCTGAATTCGTATCGCATTCGGACCAAACTCGCACAGGACCTCTTTTCTGATCTGCAGCAGAATCAGAACACATGGGTGTTCACATCCATGTGATCTGATTCCTGTCCGAATTTGCAGTTTACATTCCGATATGCAAACTGATTTGGGGGTGTCATTAACTTTGTATTGACACTCCAAGCAGTTCGCATAGGGCAGTGTGAACTGCCACCGGGAGACATACGATGCGGGAACCCGCAGCGCATTCGCAGGGTTCCCACATCGCTGCAGTGTGAACCAACACTTAGGCTCGGTTCACACTGGTGCGATGCGAGAACCCTGTGAATCCACTGCCGGTTCCTGCATCGCACCTGACTCGGTTCACACTG
The DNA here is from genome assembly GCA_037952835.1 of Lithobates septentrionalis. NCBI lineage: Eukaryota > Metazoa > Chordata > Amphibia > Anura > Ranidae > Lithobates > Lithobates septentrionalis. The sequence goes on from JBBDGP010002448.1 coordinate 271,048, forward strand.
CCTTATGCGAACTGCTGAAAGTGTCAATACAAAGTTAATGACACCCCCAGATCGGTTCACATATTGCTGTGTAAACTGTCAATTTAGACATGAATCGGATCGCATGGGTGTGAACACCCATGCGATCCGATTCTGGTGTGGACCAAAAAAGGGTCCTGCATGACCTTGGTCCAAATGCGATGCAAATTCAGCAATACTATCTGTATGGCAGAAATCGCATAGCACAGACTTCACATGTGATTTGCACTGCAGTGTGGTGCGAATTACAGGTGAGGTTGCACAGCACACTGGTGTGAACCGAGCCTAAAGACTGCCCTATAACTGTAGTGGCCCTAGGGCTATGGCCAGCACTACCATATGGTGGCTTAAGCAGCCACCTCAGGGCCAGGGCCGGACTGGGAATAACATCCAGCCCTGGAAAAAATTTCATTACCACCGCAACAGCATAACGTCATTGATTTCTTGTTCATGAAAGGGAAAACCATAAAATGCACATTTGAAGAGTGTATTATATATAGATAAGACAGATATGAAATTACATAGGGCTTTATATATATATATATATATATATATATATATATATACATACATATATATATATATATATATATATATATATATATATATATATATATATATATATATATATATATATAAAGCAAATTCCAGTTAAAAGTGGTAAATCATCAAGGGGGACCCCAGGAACTCAGAACGTGGGAGGGGGGGGGAACCACCTTCCGCAGAAAGAATACACTAAGGTAAGGGGGGGGTGGGTTACTGATATAAGGCTGTGCTTTATATCGGTGCCCCCTTACATTATCGTATTCACTCCCCCCTTACATCAGTGACCCCCCCCTTCAGACTGGCCTAGCGGTGCTGTCACTGACCTCCTCTCAGGTGCACCGTGTAGGGCTCAGTCAGTCGGCTCCAGCTCGGTGGCTCTGGTTTTATCCTATAGTCTCCTCTCCACAGTCCACACTTGTCTGACTTCTCCCATGACCCCCATCCCGGCGGTGCTCCCACTCTTGACTCCTCTGCAGATTCCCTCAGAGACTGCAGACATGATACAGGAGATGGTCAGAGACTGCAGACATGATACAGGAGATGGTCAGAGACTGCAGACATGATACAGGAGCTCAATGCAGCCTCACCAGTGCCCATCAAATGCAGCCTCACCAGAGCCCATCAAATGCAGCCTCATCAGTACCAATCAAATGCAGCCTCACTGTGCCCATCAATGCAGCCTCACTGTGCCCATCAATGCAGCCTCACTGTGCCCATCAATGCAGCCTCACTGTGCCCTTCAATGCAGCCTCACTGTGCCCATCAATGCAGCCTCACTGTGCTCATCAAATGCAGCCTCACTGTGCTCATCAAATGCAGCCTCACTGTGCTCATCAAATGCAGCTTTACTCTGCCCGTGAATGCAGTCTCACTGTGCCCATGAATGCGGCCTCACTGTGCCCACCATTGCAGCCTCACTGTGCCCATCATTGCAGCCTCACTGTGCCCATCATTGCAGCCTCACTGTGCCCATCATTGCAGTCTCACTGTGCCCATCAATGCAGCCTCACTGTGCCCATCAATGCAGCCTCACTGTGCCCATCAATGCAGCCTCACTGTGCCCATCAAATGCAGTCTCACTGTGCCAGTGAATGCAGTCTCACTGTGCCCAGGAATGCAGCTTCACTGTGCCCATCATTGCAGCCCCTCCTGTGCCCCATGGCCCAGTCAGCAGTCCCTGTCTGTGGGAAGGTGTGTTGTTGATGCTCGATACGGTACCTTGCATGCCAGCAGGATATCCATGATGGCCAACAGCAGGCAGGGTCTGTTCTCGTTTTGGATGGGGACAGTGCTCCTTCCAGAGGATCTGTTTGCTGTGAGATGGAGTGGTCCCTGGCCACCTGCACCTTCAGCCATCCTCATTTTCCGGCCCCAGTCAGCCTGTCCTCTGGTCCTGGGGAAGTGGAGAGCACTGGGTGGGAGCTGGAAAGAAGGGGGAGCAGAGAGTACTGGCGGGGTTGGAGAGCACATGGGTGGGGGCAAAGAGCAGGGGGGAGTGGAGATCACAGGGATGGGGAGCGTAGATCGCTGGGGGGGGACTTTAGAGCACTGGGGGTCCAAAAAGAACAGAGGTGGAGAGTACTGTGGGGGCTAAGAGTGTGGGGTGGCGAAGAGCACTGGGGGAGGGGCAGAAAAACAGGGGTGGAGAGCAATGGGGGGAGCTTGAAAGCACCAGTGGGGGAGGGGCAGAACAACAGGGGTGGAGAGCACTGGGGGGGTACAAAGAGCAGGGGGGAGTGGAGAGCAATGGGGGGAGCTTGAAAGCACCAGTGGGGGGCCAGAAAGAACAGGGGTGGAAAGCACGGGGGACTGGAGAGCACTGGCGGGGGTTGGAGAGCACATGGGTGGGGGCAAAATGCAGGGGGGAGGGGAGAGTACAGGGGTGGGGAGCGGAGAGTGCTGGGGGGGAAACTTGAGAGCACTGGAGGGGGAGCCAAAAAAAAAACAGGGGTGGAGAGCATGGGGGGCAAAGAGCACGGGGGGGCTGGAGAGCGATGGGTGGAGCTTGAGAGCACCGGGGGGGACCGAAAACAGGGGTGCGGAGAATGGGGGGCTGGAGAGCACTGTGGGGGGCGGAGAGCACTGTGGGGGGTGGAGAGCACTGTGGGGGGTGGAGAGCACTGGGGTGGGGGCTGGAGAGTGATGGGGAGAGCTGAAGAGCACTGGGGGGGGGGGGAGAAAGAACATGGGTGGAGAGCACTGGGGGAGTGAAGAGCACTGGGATGGTGTCTAGAGTAGGATGGGAAGAGGTGGAGAGCAGGGGGGGCAGAAAAAACAGGGGTGGAGAGAACTGTGAGGGGGGGGGCTGGAGAGTGTGGTGAGGGGAGGAGAGCATGGGGGGGAGCCAGGGAGCACAAGGAGAACTGGGGGGGGGGCCAGTAAAAGAAGTTGGATAGGAGGATCGGCGGGGGGCCGCATATAGAGGAAATGAGCTTTCTATATTCCTCTATGCAGCCGCTGAATACTTGATTCTCCTCCTCTCCCTCCTGCAAGCATTCAGCGGCTGCATGGAGGAATATAGAAAACTCATTTCCTCTATATGCGGCCCCCCGCCGATCCTCCTATCCAGGCACACAGGGCGGACTGTACGGGTGGGCATCTACTGGATCCCTCTCTCCTGCTCCTGTGTGTCACGGAGCTGGCTGGGTCTGTGTTCGGCGGCCGCGCTGTAACACGGTCCCGCCCCCCTAGACCGGCTCGTGTGATAGGCGGAACACTGATTCTATCTACTATCACACAAGCCGGTCTAGGGGGGCGGGACCGTGTTACAGCGCGGCTGCCGAACACAGACCCAGCCAGCTCCGTGACACACAGGAGCAGGAGAGAGGGGAGCACTGCAGCCGCAACTCAGGCGGCCTACCGGGATATCTCCCGGTATCCCGGTAGGCCAGTCCGGCCCTGCTCAGGGCACCAGGATAGGGGGGCAGTAAAATCCTAATCACCAGGCCCTATAGCAGCTCGAAGTGTGTGTACTATAGTAAAGCTGACTGTCGCCTTTCATCTGGAAGTGTTACAAGTGGCTGGGAAGCCGCCTATCACTTCCACCACTGACACAATGTGCAACCCCCTTCACCATGTTTACTGGGCACCACTGTCCCACCTGCGGGCCCGGTGCTGTCATGATGGGTGGCACTGGTAAGGGCGGCCGTAGCTTAGCAGACCTTCATCCACTCAGCCACCCTCCTGTACACAGACCGTGAAGTGTCATGTATGACGTCAGGGGCAGGCTGGGCCGGGGGGGCAGAGTGCCCCCTAGGCCACTCTAATCTATGTTGAAAACAGCTGGCAGCTGCTGCCCGCTGCCTTTTTTTTTTCTTCTGTAGGAAATTGGGCCGGCGGCCCATCCGGCTGCTGTTGCATTCTGTGAGTTGTAGTCCGTGCTCAAGCTCCCGAGCAGGGCAGAGGAAATTACAACTCTGGTGAGTCTGCATTGATGGGCACTGTTGAGGCGGCACTGGTGAGGCTGCATTGAAAAACCAGGTGGGCATGGATGAGCTGATTTGGTGGTTCAATGGGCCACTTGACTGGACAGGCTGCCAGCCCTCCCCTGTATGACGTCACTTCTTGGACCAGGGATAAGTAAACAAAAATCCTTGCACTGGCCCTGCACAGTTTGTTGTTGCCATTTAAAGGGGGACCCCACCTTCTCTCATTTTTTCGAGTGCACTCGAAAACAATTAATAAACTGCTATTCCTTTAAACATGTTTAGATTACAGTTGTGTTGCTAAATATTGATTTACCTTTTCTCGTATTGATTTTTTTGCTGTTGATATAGAGCTGCTTTTATAGATATATTTGTTAACCTTTATTACCTGAGGGTAGTTCTACTCTGCTTTGTGAACTGCATTTTTTATCATTTATGCAAGTTCCTAATTCTAGACAAATAGTGTCTACCACTTAACACGTGTGTAATTGTTTATTGCCTATATCCTACGGTAAGGTGAAAGGTACTATACGCTATGTGTGTCTGTAGTGATTCAATCAACCAGGTGTGTCAGAGGGGCTGAAGGTGTTCTTGGAGTTGAGGCGCAGAACAGGGAACCCAAAATTACCAAGTGGCTCCTTCAGGGGTAGTGCAACACACATTTCCCCAGTTTTGATTGACAGGGGACCTTAACACTGCTGTGCTCAGGCAGCATTAAGAGCCCTGTCTCACTTAAGCGTGCCGAACATCTGATCTGCAGCCCTTTATTTTAGAGATGACAGGACATCTTAATGCCGCTGTATGCAGGCAACATTAAAAGCCCTGTTACACTCACTTCTCGCGTAACCTAAGACTCCTGATGTTCTGCCTACCAGCCAATGAGGAGTGATGTTGCGTCTGCGCACATCACTTTTCCCATCCACCACACGAGCATCTCAATCTGGGAAGGCCTGCTGCATAGTTCTAGGGCATCAGTGGGGCCTCATGTCGAAGTTTTGCCTAAGGCCTCACAAAGCCTAGAGCCGCCTCTGCACAGCTGCCAAAAGAAACTCCTGCTGATTGGTTGAGTCTTCATATTTACCCATCACCTGAAGTTACTGTAATCCATCATCCTAACGCCAAAGGCAACAGTGCCACCTATTGACAGAAGAGAGAGACTACCAATTAAACTCAGACTTAGGACAGAAATCAGTGGATCAAACTATCAATTAGCCAGGCTAGTTACCACCTAGCACAACTACATTTATTAGGAGCCCTGTTTAGGACCAGGGTCCTACATATCCATTACCGTTGCATTGGATTTCATTATGCATGCCTTGATACTGATATCTAGTGCCAGTTCAGTAAAGGGTTACTAAACCCTCGTTTTTGTTTTTTTAAATAACAAACATGCCATACTTACCTCCTCTGTGCAGTTGGTTTTCCACAGAGTGGCCCCGGTCCTCCTCTTTTGGGATCCCTCAGCAGCGCTAGTAGCTCCTCCTCTTCTTGAGTGCCCCGTCGGAGAAGCGCTCTCCTTTGGCATACCCGTGTGGGCACGCTCCCGTGTCCTGCTTCTGCGTCTATTGACACAGAATGCAGGACTCGGCCCCACCCCCCGGCGCCCACATCATTGGATTTGATTGACAGCAGTGGGAACCAATGGCTGCGCTGCTATCAATCTATCCAATCAGGACAGAAGACACCAGCTAGAGTGGTTGTTTTTGTCCCCAGGGAGAAAAAGACCGGGTTCAGGTGAGTAAAACGGGGGCACTGGGGGGCTGCAGCATGACAGAAGGTTTTTCACCTTAATGCATAGAATGCATTACAGCATTTTACAGAAAATTACAGCACTGCAGAATGAAAAGGAAAGGTCTTTTTTAAAATGCAATTACATTATGACTTGAGTTGCAATTGTATATGCTATATTGTTTATTTTTTTTTTATTGCTATTTCTTTTTACCCTTTAAATTACAACATGGCTTCTGAAGCATGTGCATCATTTGTAAATGTTGTATTATTTATTTTATTTTATTTTATTTTGTTTTATTTTGTTTTATTTTTATTTTTATTTAGTTTTTCAATTTTATTTTTATTTTATTTAAATTTTTTTTGCTATATTTTTTCCAAAAAGTGGAGTCATTATTTTTAATTTAAAATCACTATTATGTGTGGCTTATCGAAAGCACCTAAGCTGTAAAAAGTGTAGTTCCTCCACATCCAGGCAGGAAGCCTCAACCTCCCTACGAGGCCACGCAACAATAACGAAATCCTGTCAACATTATCAACATTCTCGTAGCTATCAAATAGTGAATATAGATAGGCCTCCAGTTTACCGTATTGCGTTTTAGAGAAAATTACAGCACTGCAGATTGAATAGGAAAGGTCATTTTTAACATTCAATTACAATATGACTTGAGTCGTAATTGTATGTGCTATATTTTTTTTTTTTAATTTGCACTTTTTTTTATGGAGTTACCCTTTAAATTAAAACATTGCTTATGTAGCATTTGTATTATTTGTAAATTGTATTTATTTTTTATTTTTTTTAATTAAATTTTTTTTTTTTTTCAAAAAGTGGAGTCACCCTTTAATTTTTATGCATTTATTTTAAAATCACTATGTGTGGCTTATCGATAGTACCTAAGCTGTAAAAAGCAAAGTCTCTCCACGCCCAGGCAGGAGCCCTTGACCGCCTTATGAGGCCACGCAACCATAACAAAATCCTGTCAACATTCTCGTACTTGCGCTGACATTCGTCTATCAAATGGCGAATAAAGAAAGGTTTCCAGGTAGCCATATTGCATTTTACATAAAATTACAGAGCTGCAGATTTAATAGGAAAGGTCATTTTTAACATTTAATTACAATATGACTAAGTCGCAATTGGATATGCTATGTTATTTTTTTTTTTTATTATTTGCTCATTTTTTTTCTAACGAAAGTAGAGTTACCCTTACAACATGGCTTGTGTAGCATTTGTAAATGTTATAGTATGTATTTATTTTAATTTTATTTTTAATTTCATTTCATTTATTTTATTTTTATTTTATTTACATTTTTTTGCTATATTTTTTTTCCAAAAAGGGGAGTCACCCTTTAAGATTTATGATTTTTTTTTTTTTTATTTTAAAATCACTATGTGTGGAGAGGACCTAAGCTGTAAAAAGCGAAGTCCCTCCACACCCAGGCAGGAGCCTTGGGTGTGGAGTTACCCTTTAAATTACAATATGTCTTGTGTAGCATTTGTATCATTTGTAAACGTTATGTTATTTATGTATTTATTTTAATTTAATTAAATTGTTATTTTATTTATATTTCAAATTGAATTACATTTTTTTATTTTATCTTTATTTTATTTTAATTTTATTTAATTTTTTGCCATTATTTTTTTTCAAAAAGTGGAGTCACCCTTTAAGTTTTTATTTTAATTTTAAAATTACTATGTGTGACGTATTGAGAGTCCCTAAGCTGTAGAAAGCGAAGTCCCTCCGAACCCAGGCAAGAGCCCTGGGTGTGGAGTCACCCTTTAAAATACAACATGGCTTGTGTAGTATTTGTAGCATTTGTAAATGTTGTGTTACTTAGGTATTTTAATTTAATTGTATGGTATTTTTATTTTATTTTCATTTGAAATTTAATTTTATTTATTTATTTTATTTTATCTTTATTTTATTTTTATTTTATTTTATTTTTTTGCTACTTTTTTTTTCCAAAAAGTGGAGTCTCCCCTTAGGTTTTTTATTTCTATTTTAACATTACTAGCCATATTGCATTTTACATAAAATTACAGCGCTACAGATTGAATAGGAAAGGTCATTTTTAACATTCAATTACAATATGACTTAAGTCGCAATTGTACATGCTATGTTATTTTTTTTTTTTTTTTATTTGCTACATTTTTTTCTAACAAAAGTGGAGTTACCCTTACAACATGGCTTATGTAGCATTTGTAAATGTTATATTATGTATTTATTTTATTTTATTTTAATTATATTTTTAATTGAATTGAATTGAATTTTTATTTTATTTAAATTTTTTGCTATTTTTTTTTCCTAAAAGGTAAGTCACCCTTTAAGATTTATGAATTATTTTTATTTTAATAATAGGACCTAAGCTGTAGAAAGCCAAGTCCCTCCACACCCAGGCAGGAGCTCTGGGTGTGGAGTCACCCTTTAAAATACAACATGGCTTGTGTAGCATTTGTATCATCTGTAAATGTTATATTTATTTATTTATTTTTTTACTTTAATTAAAATTTTATTTTATTTTTATTTTTTAAGTTGTTATTTTTTATTTTTTTATTTTTTAAGTTTTTATTTTAAAATCACTATGCGTGGCTTACCGAGAGTACCTGAGCTGTAAAAAGCGCCGCCCCTTCACGCCCAGCCAGGAGCCCCCCGACCCCCCCCCCCCCCCCCCATGACGCCACGCAACCATGACAAAATCCTGCCAGCGTTCTCGTAGCTGCGCTGACATTCACCTGTCAAACGGCAAATATAGAAAGGCCGCATTACCATGTCACATGCTTATAATAACATGTCACATTTAATTAAAATCCTGCAAGGGGCGGCGGCGCCGTTCATTAGACGGAGTGGAGAACAGCGGACAGGTGACAGCGGCAGTGGGGGCGGCAGACCGTGCGTGTGAAATGTCACCTAATCCGTCTGCGTAGGTTGAAGAGACAGAGGCTGGCGGAGGAGAATGACCCCCATCTATCCTGGTTCACGGGAGGCGTCATTGGCCAATGAAGCCTCACATCGCGCACGGACACACAGCAATCCCAGCTTGACAAATCACGTTCATTCAGTTCAGCAAACAGACAAAGCGGTGAGCGCTCAATCAGTTTATAACAGGGAAAGTGCGCGGTGGGAGGGTCCGTGGAACGGATACCAACAGTAAAGCTCTTCTCTGCATTCAGCTAGGAAAAGGAACCCAATAAAACCGTCCTCCTAAGTTCTATTAAAAAACAACGTTTGCAAATATAGTGCAAGGCCGATGGCGAAACAAACCCACGCAGTGCGCCATTACCTATGCTTTATGCACTGTATTACCATCCCATCCCAATGGCATCCCAGTCTAATGCCCCGTACACACGGTCGGATTTTCCGACGGAAAATGTGTGATAGGACCTTGTTGTCGGAAATTCTGACCGTGTGTGGGCTCCATCACACATTTCCCATCGGATTTTCCGACACACAAAGTTTGAGAGCAGGATATAAAATTTTCCGACAACAAAATCCGTTGTTGGAATTTCCGATCGTGTGTACACAAATCCGACGCACAAAGTGCCACGCATGCTCAGAATATATAAAGAGATGAAAGCTATTGGCTACTGCCCCGTTTATAGTCCCGACGTACGTGTTTTACGTCACCGCGTTCAGAACGATCGGATTTTCCGTCAACTTTGTGTGACCGTGTGTATGCAAGACAAGTTTGAGCCAACATCCGTCGGAAAAAATCCTAGGATTTTGTTGTCGGAATGTCCGATCAATGTCCGATCGTGTGTACGGGGCATTAGTCCATAGGGTTCAATATTGAGTTGGCCCACCCTTTGCAGCTATAACAGCTTCAACTCTTCTGGGAAGGCCGTCCACAAGGTTTAGGAGTGTGTCTATGGGAACGTTCTTCGACCATTCTTCCAGAAACGCATTGGTGAGGTCAGGCACTGATGTTGGACGAGAAGGCCTGGCTCGCAGTCTCCGCTTTATTTCATCCCAAAGGTGTTCTATCGGGTTGAGGTGCAGGCCAGTCAAGTTCCTCCACCTCAAACTCGCTCATCCAAGTCTTTATGGACCTTGCTTTGTACACTGGTGCGCAGTCATGTTGGAACAGGAAGGGGCCATCCCCAAACTGTTCCCACAAAGTTGGGAGCATGAAATTGTCCAAAATGTCTTGGTATGCTGACGCCTTAAGAGTTTCCTTCACTGGAACTAAGGGGCCAAGCCCAACCCCTGAAAAACAACCCCCGCACCATAATACCCCCTCCACCAAATGATTTGGACCAGCGCACAAAGCAAGGTTCATAAAGACATGGATGAGTGAGTTTGGGGTGGAGGAACTTGACTGGCCTGCACAGAGACCTGACTTCAACCCCATAGAACACCTTTGGGATAAATTAGAGCGGAGACTGCGAGCCAAGCCTTCTTATCCAACATCAGTGCCTGACCTCACAAATGTGCTTCTGGAAGAATGGTCAAACATTCTCATAGACACACTCCTAAACCTGAAAAAAAAAACAACCCCACACCATAACCCCCCCTACACCAAATGATTTTGGACCAGTGCACAAAGCAATGTCTTCACCTCAACCCGATAGAACACGTTTGGGATGAATTAGAGCCGAGCCTTCTCCTCCAACATCAGTGCCTGACCTCACAAATGCACTTCTGGAAGAATGGTCAAACATTTCCATATACACACTCCTAAACCTTGTGGACAGCCTTCCCAGAAGAGTTGAAGCTGTTATAGCTGCAAAGGGTGGGCCAACTCAATATTGAACCCTACGGACTAAGACTGGGATGCCATTAAAGTTCATGTGCGTTTCAGGCGTCCCAATATGTTTTACAATATAGTGTATAGTGATGTTCTACTAAGGGGACACAGTGCTCCTGCATACAGTTGATATTTTGCTGGTTTCACCAAGCGGACATAGAGCTCCTGAAGAGATGAGACTTTGCTACCAATCCATCAGTGATTGATATCAGTCTGGAGGGAGTACAACCCAGGAGGATCTGCATTTTTGTGTATATAGTGAAGGAAGTTTGCCATCAAGTTGTTCTACCAAGTCAAGTTGGGCATGCCATAACCCCTCCACCCCATCAAAGTTGTTTTCCCTCAATAAAACAACAAAAAACAGTTAGCAGATGTGTTGGGGTGGAGGGGGGCATTAAAAAACAATGGCACCACCATGTGTCTGCTAAAGGGTGTGTCTGATCAAGAATCCCGAGATAAATAATTAGCGCTCCTACATATAGTGAGGTTCTACTAAGGGGACATATTGCTCCTACATATAGTGAGGTTCTACTAAGGGGACATATTGCTCCTACATATAGTGAGGTTCTACGAAGAGGACATATTGCTCCTACATATAGTGAGGTTCTACTAAGGGGACATATTGCTCCTACATATAGTGAGGTTCTACTAAGGGGACATATTGCTCCTACATATAGTGAGGCTTTACTAAGCGGACATATTGCTCCTACATATAGTGAGGTTCTACTAAGGGGACATATTGCTCCTACATATAGTGAGGTTCTACTAAGGGGACACAGTGCTCCTGCATACAGTTGATACTTTGCTGGTTTCACCAAGCGGACATAGAGCTCCTGAAGAGATGAAACTTTGCTACTAATCCATCAGTGACTGATATCAATCTGGAGGGAGTACAACCCAGGAGGATCTGCATTTTTGTGCATATAGTGAAGGAAGTTTGCCATCAAGTTGTTCTACCAAGTCAAGTTGGGCATGCCATAACCCCTCCACCCCATCAAAGTTGTTTTCCCTCAATAAAACAACAAAAAACAGTTAGCAGATGTGTTGGGGTGGAAGGGGGCATTAAAAAACAATGGCACCACCATGTGTCTGCTAAAGGGTGTGTCTGATCAAGAATCCCGAGATAAATAATTAGCGCTCCTACATATAGTGAGGTTCTACTAAGGGGACATATTGTTCCTACATATAGTGAGGTTCTACTAAGAGGACATATTGCTCCTACATATAGTGAGGTTCTACTAAGGGGACATATTGCTCCTACATATAGTGAGGTTCTACTAAGGGGACATATTGCTCCTACATATAGTGAGGTTCTACTAAGGGGACATATTGCTCGTACATATAGTGAGGTTCTACTAAGAGGACATATTGCTCTTACATATAGTGAGGTTCTACTAAGAGTACATATTGCGCCTACATATAGTGAGGTTCTACTAGGAGGACATATTGCTCCTACATATAGTGAGGTTCTACTAAGGGGACATATTGCTCCTACATATAGTGAGGTTCTACTAAGGGGACATATTGCTCCTACATATAGTGAGGTTCTACTAAGAGGACATATTGCTCTTACATATAGTGAGGTTCTACTAAGAGTACATATTGCTCCTACACATAGTGAGGTTCTACTAGGAGGACATATTGCTCGTACATATAGTGAGGTTCTACTAAGGGGACATATTGCTCGTACATATAGTGAGGTTCTACTAAGGGGACATATTGCTCCTACATATAGTGAGGTTCTACTAGGAGGACATATTGCTCGTACATATAGTGAGGTTCTACTAAGGGGACATATTGCTCGTACATATAGTGAGGTTCTACTAGGAGGACATATTGCTCCTACATATAGTGAGGTTCTACTAAGGGGACATATTGCTCGTACATATAATGAGGTTCTACTAAGGGGACATATTGCTCCTACATATAGTGAGGTTCTACTAGGAGGACATATTGCTCGTACATATAGTGAGGTTCTACTAAGGGGACATATTGCTCCTACATATAGTGAGGTTCTACTAGGAGGACATATTGCTCGTACATATAGTGAGGTTCTACTAAGGGGACATATTGCTCCTACATATAGTGAGGTTCTACTAGGAGGACATATTGCTCGTACATATAGTGAGGTTCTACTAAGGGGACATATTGCTCCTACATATAGTGAGGTTCTACTAGGAGGACATATTGCTCGTACATATAGTGAGGTTCTACTAAGGGGACATATTGCTCCTACATATAGTGAGGTTCTACTAAGGGGACATATTGCTCGTACATATAGTGAGGTTCTACTAAGGGGACATATTGCTCCTACATATAGTGAGGTTCTACTAGGAGGACATATTGCTCCTACATATAGTGAGGTTCTACTAGGAGGACATATTGCTCGTACATATAGTGAGGTTCTACTAAGGGGACATATTGCTCGTACATATAGTGAGGTTCTACTAAGGGGACATATTGCTCGTACATATAGTGAGGTTCCACTAAGGGGACATATTGCTCCTATATATAGTGAGGTTCCACTAAGGGGACATATTGCTCCTATATATAGTGAGGTTCCACTAAGGGGACATATTGCTCCTACATATAGTGAGGTTCTACTAAGGGGACATATTGCTCCTACATATAGTGAGGTTCTACTAAGGGGACATATTACTCCTACATATAGTGAGGTTCTACTAAGGGGACATATTACTCCTACATATAGTGAGGTTCTACTAAGGGGACATATTGCTCCTACATATAGTGAGGTTCTACTAGGAGGACATATTGCTCGTACATATAGTGAGGTTCTACTAGGAGGACATATTGCTCGTACATATAGTGAGGTTCTACTAGGAGGACATATTGCTCGTACATATAGTGAGGTTCTACAAGGAGGACATATTGCTCCTCCATATAGTGAGGTTCCACTAAGGGGACTAGCGGGGTTTACTGTACAGGCACAAAGATGGCTATTAGGGAAGAACCCAAATTGAGTTGTATAATATGGATAGGTTTTATATAGATGTAGCACCTTCCAATGTACAGTGTAGTAAAGCAAATTGATGCTGACTAGGGATGAGCCGAACACCCCCCGGTTCGGTTCGCACCAGAACCCGTGAACGGACCGCAAGTTCGCACGAACGTTAGAACCCCATTGACGTCTATGGGACTCGAACGTTCGAAATCAAAAGTGCTCATTTTAAAGGCTAATTTGCATGGTATTGTCCTAAAAAGGGTGTGGGGACCCGGGTCCTACCCCAGGGGACATGTATCAATGCAAAAAAAACTTTTAAAAACGGCCGTTTTTTCGGGAGCAGTGATTTTAATGATGCTTAACCACTTGAGCCCCGGACCATTATGCTGCCTAAGGACCAGAGGTCTTTTTCCAATTTGGCACTGCGTCGCTTTAACTGCTAATTGCGCAGTCATGCAATGCTGTACCCAAACGAAATTTGCGTCCTTTTCTTCCCACAAATAGAGCTTTCTTTTGATGGTATTTGATCACCTCTGCGGTTTTTATTTTTTGCGCTATAAATGGAAAAAGACCGAAAATTTTGAAAAAAAATGATATTTTCTACTTTTTGTTATAAAAAAAATCCAATAAACTCAATTTTAGTCATACATTTAGGCCAAAATGTATTCGGCCACATGTTTTTGGTAAAAAAAATGTCAATAAGCGTATATTTATTGGTTTGCGCAAAAGTTATAGCGTCTACAAACTAGGGTACATTTTCTGTAATTTACACAGCTTTTAGTTTATGACTGCCTATGTCATTTCTTGAGGTGCTAAAATAGCAGGGCAGTACAAAACCCCCCCAAATGACCCCATTGTGGAAAGTAGACACCCCAAGGAAATTGCTGAGAGGCATGTTGAACCCATTGAATATTTATTTTTTTTGTCCCAAGTGATTGAATAATGACAAAAAAAAAAAAAAAAAAATATTTACAAAAAGTTGTCACTAAATGATATATTGCTCACACAGGCCATGGGCCTATGTGGAATTGCACCCCAAAATACATTCTGCTGCTTCTCCTGAATATGGGGATACCACATGTGTGGGACTTTTTGGGAGCCTAGCCGCGTACGGGGCCCCGAAATCCAATCACCGCCTTCAGGATTTCTAAGGGCGTAAATTTATGATTTCACTCTTTACTGCCTATCACAGTTTCGGAGGCCATGGAATGCCCAGGTGGCACAAACCCCCCCCAAATGACCCCATTTTGGAAAGTAGACACCCCAAGCTATTTCCAGAGAGGCATATTGAGTCCATGGAATATTTTATATTTTGACACAAGTTGCGGGAAAGTGACACTTTTTTTTTTTTTTTTTTTTTTTTTGCACAAAGTTGTCACTAAATGATATATTGCTCACACAGGCCATGGGCATATGTGGAATTGCACCCCAAAATACATTTAGCTACTTCTCCTGAGTACGGGGATACCACATGTGTGGGGCTTTTTGGGAGCCTAGCCGTGTACGGGACCCCGAAAACCAATCACCGCCTTCAGGATTTCTAAGGGTGAAAATTTTTGATTTCACTCTTCACTGCCTATCACAGTTTCGGAGGCCATGGAATGCCCAGGTGGCACAAAACCCCCCCAAATGACCCCATTTTGGAAAGTAGACACCCCAAGCTATTTGCTGAGAGGCATGGTGAGTATTTTGCAGCTCTCATTTGTTTTTGAAAATGAAGAAAGACAAGAAAAAACTTTTTTTTTTTCTTTTTTCAATTTTCAAAACTTTGTGACAAAAAGTGAGGTCTGCAAAATACTCACTATACCTCTCATCAAATAGCTTGGGGTGTCTACTTTCCAAAATGGGGTCATTTGGGGGGGGGTTTGTGCCACCTGGGCATTCCATGGTCTCCGAAACTGTGATAAGCAGTCAAGAGAGAAATCAAAAATTCACGCCCTTAGAAAGCCTGAAGGCGGTGCTTGGTTTTCGGGGTTCCGTACGCGGCTAGGCTCCCAAAAAGTCTCACACATGTGGTATCCCCGTACTCAGGAGAAGCAGCAGAATGTATTTTGGGGTGTAATTTCACATATTCCCATGGCATGTTTGAGCAATATATCATTTAGTGACAATTTTGTGCAAAAAAAAAAAAAATTGTCTCTTTCCCGCAACTTGTGTCGCAATATAAAATATTCCATGGACTCGACATGCCTCTCAGCAAATAGCTTGGGGTGTCTACTTTCCAAAATGGGGTCATTTGGGGGGGTTTTGAACTGTCCTGGCATTTTATGCACAACATTTAGAAGCTTATGTCACACATCACCCACTCTTCTAACCACTTGAAGACAAAGCCCTTTCTGACACTTATTGTTTACATGAAAAAGTTTTTTTTTTTTTGCAAGAAAATTACTTTGAACCCCCAAACATTATATATTTTTTTAAAGCAAATGCCCTACAGATTAAAATGGTGGGTGTTTCATTTTTTTTTTCACACAGTATTTGCGCAGCGATTTTTCAAACGCATTTTTTGGGGAAAAAACACACTTTTTTAAATTTTAATGCACTAAAACACACTATATTGCCCAAATGTTTGATGAAATAAAAAAGATGATCTTAGGCCGAGTACATGGATACCAAACATGACATGCTTTACAATTGCGCACAAACGTGCAGTGGCAACAAAATAAATACATTTTTAAAAGCCTTTAAAAGCCTTTACAGGTTACCACTTTAGATTTACAGAGGAGGTCTACTGCAAAAATTACTGCCCTCGATCTAACCTTCGCGGTGATACCTCACATGCATGGTGCAATTGCTGTTTACATTTGACGCCAGACCGCCGCTTGCGTTCGCCTTAGTGCGAGAGCAGGGGGCGACAGGGGTGCTTTTTTTTTTTTTTTCTTTATTATTTTTTTGCTTTTTTATCTTATTTTTAAACTGTTCCTTTCATTTTTATTTTTTTTAATCATTTTTATTGTTATCTCGGGGAATGTAAATATCCCCTATGATAGCAATAGGTAGTGACAGGTACTCTTTTTTGAAAAAATTGGGGTCTATTAGACCCTAGATCTCTCCTCTGCCCTCAAAGCATCTGACCACACCAAGATCGGTGTGATAAAATGCTTCCCCAATTTCCCAATGGCGCTATTTACATCCAGCGAAATCTAAGTCATAAAATGCTCGTAGCTTCCGGTTTCTTAGGCCATAGAGATGTTTGGAGCCACTCTGGTCTCTGATCAGCTCTATGGTCAGCTGGCTGAATCACCGGCTGCATTCTCAGGTTCCCTGTTGAGACAGGAGAGCCAGAGAAAAACACGGAAGACGGTGGGGGGGGGCATTCCCTCCCACGGCTTGTAAAAGCAGTCTAGAGGCTAATTAGCCGCTAGGATTGCTTTTACATGAAAGCCGACCGCTGGCTGAAAAGAATGATACCAAGATGATACCTAAACCTGCAGGCATCATTCTGGTATAACCACTCAAAGTTGTGAATGGCGTACCTGAAGACAAAAAAATGGTTAACAATAAAGCACAGTAAACGGTAAAGTATAAAAAATTGCATACCTGAAAAGCAAACATGATAAAACATAATAACAATAAAACATTGCAGAATAGAATACAGTAAAAAAGAGCAGAACAATAGAGAGAATAGAGAGAGAGAGAGAACAATAAAACGACAACTATTTTTTTTTATTTTATATATATATATATATATATTTTTTTTTTTTTTACACTTTTTTTGTAACTAACTTTTATAACTGTAACCGGTTCCAGGTTCAGGTCTCTCAAAATGCGATGGCATCTTGGGAGACCCTGTGAAAGTGTGCCTAGTCTGTGCAATGCTGTACCCTACGCTAATACTCAACTAGTGTATGGTAGCGTTCAAAACATTCACCAATGCAAAGACCAGGATTGTCAGGACAGGAGGGACAATAATAGCGGGTGTCACGCCTATATCCGCGCTTGCTGCAGACACAACATCTTTTTTGGGGGCGTTCGCTGGGTAGGGGTACTCGGGAGGACATAAAGAAAATGCCTCTCATGCAGCCGACTGCATTTGGTTGGGGATGTGAATGGGGGAAGTACGGGTGCTGCAGAAGCGGTGGGTTCCCAATTAGGATTGGCGAATGCAGTAGGAAGGGCACTATGGGCACGACGGGCCTGTGTTTGTCTTTCTGGTGGCAGCGGGACACTACTTGTGCTTGCCACCTCACCAGCTTGAACTGCACTTATGGGACTCGCCACGTCACCAAGTGTTACTGCAGTGCTGGTTTGACTACGACCGGGGTGTACTAGGCCGCTGGCGCTTGCCAGTTCACCAAAACGCTACCAAAAAATCTGTTAGCGATCGCAGGGATCAGGCCTGACTCTGCGAACGCTGCAGTTATGCGTTTTAGTCTTTTGTAAGTGACAGTGATCGATCGATACTGCACTTGGGTGGGCTGGGCTGGGCCGGGCGGAGGGGCAAAACGCAGGTGCTAGCAGGTATCTGGGCTGATCCCGCTAACACTGCGTTTTTGGGAACCCTAAACTGCTGGGGACGCTAGTATAGATCTGATCGGATCAGATATTGATGCGTTCAGATACTATACCACTAAGGGAGGTGTATGCTGCGTGCGTCAGTGTTAGCGGTACTGGCGCTAATCTGACGCTGCCTGGGGCGACGCATATCACCGCCGGGCGATCAGGGGGCTAAACCTTTATTCGGTAATAAACGGCGGGTGCCCTGACACTATAAAAAATAAACAAACTAACCAGCGTCAACCGTAACGGTTATACGGTGATCAGTGGTGAAAGGGTTAACTAGGGGGCAATCAAGGGGTTAAAACATTTATTCGGTAGTATATGGGGGTCCCTGACGCTATAAAACGCTGACGGCGAACCTAAATATTTATGTCCCTAACTAGCGTCACCAGCGACACTAATACAGCGATCAGAAAAATGATCGCTTAGTGACACTGGTGACAGGGGGTGATCAAGGGGTTAAAACTTTATTAGGGGGGGTTAGGGGGGTACCCTAGACCTAAAGGGGGGTAATACTCACTGTCCCAACACTAACTGTCACAAACTGACACCAATGCAGTAATCAGAAAAAAAAAAAAAAAAAAAAAAAAAAAAAACTGCTGGTGTCAGTTTGTGACAGGGGGGGGGGGGTGATTGGGGGGGGGGATCGGGGGGCGATCGGGGGGGGGATCGGGGTGTTTTGTGTGCCTGGCATGTTCTACTGTGTGTGTGTGTGTGTGTTGGTGCACTCACATTGATGTCTTCTCTCCTCGGGCCGGAACGGAAATTACCGACCCGAGGGGAGATGACATCATTTCCTTTGCTGCTGTTTAGCATACAGCAGCAAAGGAATGATTCGATTGGCCGGCGGCGATCGCGAGGGGGGGGCCACGAACGGATGGTCTCCCCCTCACCACCGATCGCCGCTGGACAAACGGCGACCGCCTCGGGCACCGGGGGGGGTCCGATCGGACCCCCCACCCGCGGAAGGCAAATCACGTACACTGTACGTGATTTTGCCTGTCCGTGCCACTTTGCCGACGTACATCGGCGTGAGGCGGTCGTCAAGTGGTTAAAGTAAAAAAAAAAAAAGTGAAATATTCCTTTAAATATCGTACCTGGGGGGGTGTCTATAGTATGCCTGTAAAGTGACGCGTGTTTCCCATGTTTAGAACAGTCCCTGCACCAAATGTCATTTTTAAAGGAAAAAATCTCATTTAAAACTGCTTGCGGGTTTAATGTCATGTCGGGTCCTGGCAATATGGATGAAAATCAGTGAGACAAACGGCATGGGTACCCCCCAGTCCATTACCAGGCCCTTTGGGTCTTGTATGGATATTAAGGGGAACCCCGCACCCAAATTAAAATAAGGAAAGGTCCCTATATACTCTGAACAGCAGTATACAGGCGGTGCAAACAAGACAGGGACTGTAGGTTTGTTGTTAAGTAGAATCTGTTTGTAATTTTGAAAATTTTTAACATGTTTAGCTCCAGCCAAAAAATCTTTTCTAAGCTTTTTGGAAAACATAGGGAAGGGTTATCACCCCTGTGACATTTGTTTTGCGTCTTTCCTCCTCTTCAGAAGATTTCACCTCACTTTTTTGTCCCAATGAAAAATGTTTTTTGAAAATTTGGGTTTTTTTGTGGAACAAGGATTGGAAAGCATCAGTGGAAAGGAGAAATTGTTTTCCCATATTAACTCTTACATGAGAGAATTTCCCTTCCTAGGGGTAGATTTCATCTCACTTCCTGTTGTCTCCTTCCGTTTGCAAGTAGGAGTCGTTTGTAAGTTAGATGTTTGAAAGTAGGGTCCTGCCCTATATACTCAGCAGAAATTTGGGCCTTAGGTGTTGCTGTGGCCAAAACACTGTAAGCCCTCACAGGGCCCTGCTGTGAAATATTAGATCAAGAATTGTAATTACATGCCCCTGTTGAACAGGAGCTGAAAAATTAGGCCTTAGGCACTGGTGCTGGTGCCACAACACTGCAACCCCTCACAGACACTCTAGTTGGAATGCAGGAACGAGCCCTGCTGCAAAGTATTGCATCAAAAATTGTAATTACACGCCCCTGTTAGACAGGGGCAGAAAAATTGGGCCTTAGGCACTGGTGCTGGTGCCACAACACTGCAACCCCTCACAGACACTCTAGTTGGAACGCAGGAACGAGCCCTGCTGCAAAGTATTGCATCAAAAATTGTAATTACACGCCCCTGTTAGACAGGGGCAGAAAAATTGGGCCTTAGGCACTGGTGCTGGTGCCACAACACTGCAACCCCTCACAGACACTCTAGTTGGAACGCAGGAACGAGCCCTGCTGCAAAGTATTGCATCAAAAATTGTAATTACACGCCCCTGTTAGACAGGGGCAGAAAAATTGGGCCTTAGGCACTGGTGCTGGTGCCACAACACTGCAACCCCTCACAGACACTCTAGTTGGAATGCAGGAACGAGCCCTGCTGCAAAGTATTACATCAAAAATTGTAATTACACGCCCCTGTTATACAGGGGCTGAAAAATTGTGCCTTAGGCACTGGTGGTGGCGCCCAGAACCAAAAATGTTCTTACAAGCTATCAGCGTGATGATTGAGGAGGAAGAGGATAATTACTCAGGGATAGTCACTCAGCATCAGCATAGGCAGTCTTTGAAGGGATCTGAAAAAAATTATTCAGTTACATCAGCATCAGGTGCTTGGTAGCTGGTGGTGATCCAAGACTGATTCATTTTTATGAAGGTCAGCCGATCGACCGAGTCAGTGGACAGACGCACCCTGTGATCGGTTACCACGCCTCCAGCAGCACTGAATGTGCGTTCCGAAAGAACGCTGGATGCAGGACAGGCCAGTGATCCATCCTCAAGACCCAGTAACCCAGAGGATTTTCGGTGGGAAAGGTGTCCAAGTCTGATCTTGCCCCTAGGTATTCCTGCACCATGTAAAACAGACGCTGGCGATGGTTGCTGGAACCGATCATACCTTGGGGCTGCGGACCAAAAAATTGTCTGAACGCATCGGTCAGACGGCCACCTTCTCCACCGCTCCTTCTTTGACTGACCGAAGCCTCAGCAACACGTTGTCCAGAAACAGGAGTTTGTAACCTCCCAGTCTCTGGGAACGCGTTGCACAGACCTTTCTGCAAGGCCTCCCGAAGATGTTTCATCCTCTGCTCCCTCTGCGATGGCAAGATAAGGTCCGCAACCTTACCCTTGTAACGTGGATCAAGGAGGGTTGCCAGCCAGTATTGGTCCTTCTCCTTGATACCACGAATACGAGGATCCTTACGCAGGCTTTGCAGGATCAGGGAGGCCATGCAGCGTAGGTTTGCTGAGGCATTCGGTCCGGAGTCCTCTGGGTCACTAAGGACAACAACGTCCGCAGCCACCTCCTCCCAGCCACGTACAAGTCCATGTGTTCCTTGGGACTGATCCCTTAAAGACTGCTGATGCTGAGTGCCAGGCTCCACCTCCATACTGACACAATCTTCCTCCTCCTCCTCCTCCTCGTCCTCTTCCTGTGTGATCGGCGGGCACGCAGGAACACTGTCTGGATAAAGGGGGCCTTGAGAGCTAAGGAAGTCCTCCTCTTCCTGCCTCTGTTCTGCCTCAAGTGCCCTGTCCATTATTCCACGCAGCGTGTGCTCCAACAGGTGGACAAGGGGGACAGTGTCACTGATGCATGCACTGTCAGTGCTCACCATCCTCGTGGCCTCCTCGAATGGTGACAGGACAGTGCATGCATCCCTGATCATGGCCCACTGGCGTGGGGAAAAAAAACCAAGGTCCCCTGACCCTGTCCTGGTGCCATAGTCGCACAGGTACTCATTGATGGCCCTCTGCTGCGTGTGCAGCCGCTGCAGCATGGCCAATGTCGAGTTCCACCTGGTGGGCATGTCACAGATTAGGCGGTTCTTGGGCAGGTTAAACTCCTTTTGGAGGTCCGTCAGCCGAGCACTGGCATTATATGACCGGCGGAAATGCACACAGACTTTCCTGGCCTGCCTCAGGACATCCTGTAAGCCCGGGTACCTGCCCAAGAACCGCTGCACCACCAAGTTAAGGACGTGAGCCAAACAGGGCACATGGGTCAGTTGTCCCTGTCGGAGGGCAGAGAGGAGGTTGGTGCCATTGTCGCAAACCACCATTCCTGCCTTAAGTTGGCGTGGCGTCAACCACCTCTGAACCTGCCCCTGCAGAGCTGACAGAACCTCTGCCCCAGTGTGGCTCCTGTCCCCCAAGCACACCAGCTCAAGCACCGCATGGCATCTTTTGGCCTGCGTACTTGCGTAGCCCCTTGAACGCCTACGGAGCACCGCTGGCTCCGAGGAAGAGGCCATGGAGGAAGAAGAAGAGGAGGGGGTGGAGGAGAGAGGTGTGTCACAATCAGCATTTTGGAGGCGTGGTGGCGGAACAACCTCCAACACTACTGCACCTTGTCCTGCATCCTTCCCAGCTGCCAGCAGAGTCACCCAATGCGCCGTGAAACTTAAGTAACGTCCCTGTCCATGCCTGCTGGACCATGAGTCAGCGGTAATATGCACCTTACCGCTGACCGCCCTGTCCAGCGAGGCATGGACATTGCCTTCCACATGCCGGTAGAGAGCTGGAATCGCCTTCCGTGAGAAAAAGTGGCGTTTGGGTACCTGCCACTGAGGAACCGCACATTCCACAAACTCACGGAAGGGGGCAGAGTCTACCAACTGAAAAGGCAGCAGTTGAAGTGCTAGCAATTTTGCCAAGCTAGCATTCAACCGCTGGGCAT
Source organism: Lithobates septentrionalis (assembly GCA_037952835.1). Lineage (NCBI taxonomy): Eukaryota > Metazoa > Chordata > Amphibia > Anura > Ranidae > Lithobates > Lithobates septentrionalis. The sequence goes on from JBBDGP010002448.1 coordinate 293,708, forward strand.
GTGGATGGCTGGGAGCAAACTTCTTTCGGCGGTGCAGCAGCTGGGGCAGGGAAATTTGCCTGGTACAATCTGGCGTCGGTGTACCAAAAGCAGATTGCCCACAAGTACTTGGCTGTGACACACCTAATTCTACACCTTCATTCCTCTCACTGCAGGTCTCAGAGAGGACTGAAGGTCTAGTGGGGTTGGAAATCTCAGCTGATGAGGAGCAAGGAGAGATCCTCTTTGTTCTTTGGTGTGGGTCTTTTAGATATGCTTGCCAACGAACTGCATGGCAGGTCAACATATGTCTGGTCAAGCATGTGGTACCCAAGCGGGAGATGTTTTGGCCACGCGAGATACGCTTGAGACATATGTTGCAAATAGCAGCGGTGCGATCTGATGCACTCGTCTCAAAAAAGGCCCACACCAAAGAACTTTTTGAATAACGCGCAGAGACTGCAGCGCCCTGCACATGTGGAGCTTTGGGGTGTGATGCAGTCAATGTGCTGCCCTTAGGCTGGCCCCTGGAGGGCATCCTGCCTCGTTGGTGATGTGCCGCCTCCTCCTCCTCCTCCTCCTCCTCTCTCCTATCAGGCACCCACGTTGAGTCAGTGACCTCATCATCCCCTCCCTCCTCATCACTGGAGCAAACCTGGCAGTATGCTGCAGCAGGGGGAGCATGACTGCCAGATTGCTGTCCTTCTTGGGCACCCCCTCTGTCCGTGCTTATGTTACTGCCTTCATCGAGCTCAGTATCATCATCAGAGCCTTCCAAACGCTGGGCATCCTCCTGGAGCATGTACCCAACACTGTGGTCAAACAGTTCGAGGGAATCCTCATGAGGACATGGTGGAGCTAGGGAAGGAGTCACTGATGACATTGAGCTGAGGGAAGAGGCCGCTGCTTTGCCAGACAAAGCACCCTGGGCATGGGTGAGAGAGGATGAGGAGGATGAGGACGGCTTGGTCATCCACTCGACCAAGTTTTCTGCATGTTGCGGCTCAACACGGCCAGCTGCCGAAAAAAAGGCCAAGCGTGTCCCATGGCCATGGGCTGATGAGGATGCACCGTCTCCACGACCAGCACTAGACACAGAGCCTGCTTGCCCTCTCTTATTGGCTTGTGACTGTCTGCCTCTCCTTCTTGGCCTTCCAGACATACTAATGGCCTGTAGCTGCACTAAGCTGGGATAGAACACCTGTAATTTTCTTCAGGTAGCTTTATATACTGTAACCAGACAAGCCTGCCTGTCAGTAGGAAGATAACAGGAACGGATCTAGCTGAACACTGTGAGCAGGACGCACTGCACTAAATGTAAATAGCAGGAACGGATCTAGCTGAACACTGTGAGCAGGACGCACTGACTGCACTAAATGTAAATAGCAGGAACGGATCTAGCTGAACACTGTGAGCAGGACGCACTGCACTAAATGTAAATAGCAGGAACAGATCTAGCTGAACACTGTGAGCAGGACGCACTGCACTAAATGTAAATAGCAGGAACGGATCTAGCTGAACACTGTGAGCAGGACGCACTGACTGCACTAAATGTAAATAGCAGGAACAGATCTAGCTGAACACTGTGAGCAGGATGCACTGCACTAAATGTAAATAGCAGGAACAGATCTAGCTGAACACTGTGAGCAGGACGCACTGCACTAAATGTAAATAGCAGGAACAGATCTAGCTGAACACTGTGAGCAGGACGCACTGCACTAAATGTAAATAGCAGGAACGGATCTAGCTGAACACTGTGAGCAGGACGCACTGACTGCACTAAATGTAAATAGCAGGAACAGATCTAGCTGAACACTGTGAGCAGGACGCACTGCACTAAATGTAAATAGCAGGAACGGATCTAGCTGAACACTGTGAGCAGGACGCACTGACTGCACTAAATGTAAATAGCAGGAACAGATCTAGCTGAACACTGTGAGCAGGACGCACTGCACTAAATGTAAATAGCAGGAACAGATCTAACTGAACACTGTGAGCAGGACGCACTGCACTAAATGTAAATAGCAGGAACGGATCTAGCTGAACACTGTGAGCAGGACGCACTGCACTAAATGTAAATAGCAGGAACGGATCTAGCTGAACACTGTGAGCAGGACGCACTGCACTAAATGTAAATAGCAGGAACGGATCTAGCTGAACACTGTGAGCAGGACGCACTGCACTAAATGTAAATAGCAGGAACGGATCTAGCTGAACACTGTGAGCAGGACGCACTGCACTAAATGTAAATAGCAGGAACAGATCTAGCTGAACACTGTGAGCAGGACGCACTGCACTAAATGTAAATAGCAGGAACGGATCTAGCTGAACACTGTGAGCAGGACGCACTGCACTAAATGTAAATAGCAGGAACGGATCTAGCTGAACACTGTGAGCAGGACGCACTGCACTAAATGTAAATAGCAGGAACGGATCTAGCTGAACACTGTGAGCAGGACGCACTGCACTAAATGTAAATAGCAGGAACGGATCTAGCTGAACACTGTGAGCAGGACGCACTGCACTAAATGTAAATAGCAGGAACAGATCTAGCTGAACACTGTGAGCAGGACGCACTGACTGCACTAAATGTAAATAGCAGGAACAGATCTAGCTGAACACTGTGAGCAGGACGCACTGACTGCACTAAATGTAAATAGCAGGAACAGATCTACCTGAACACTGTGAGCAGGACGCACTGACTGCACTAAATGTAAATAGCAGGAACGGATCTAGCTGAACACTGTGAGCAGGACGCACTGACTGCACTAAATGTAAATAGCAGGAACAGATCTAGCTGAACACTGTGAGCAGGACGCACTGCACTAAATGTAAATAGCAGGAACAGATCTAGCCTAATCTAGCTAACTCAAATCAAATGACACTGTCTGTCTCTCTCTCTATCAGCACACCGGAACACACTACACAGGGCCGCCGTGCAGGCGGCCTTATATAGTGTGGGGCGTGTACTAAATCCCCTGAGCCATAATTGGCCAAAGCCACCCTGGCTTTGGCCAATTACAGCTCTCTCTACTGACGGCGCTGTGATTGGCCAAGCATGCGGGTCATAGTGCATGCTTGGCCAATCATCAGCCAGCAATGCACTGCGATGCCGCAGTGAATTATGGGCCGTGACGCGCCACACGAATTTGGCGCGAACGGCCCATAACGTTCGCAATTCGACGGACGGTCGAACAGCCGATGTTCGAGTCGAACATGGGTTCGACTCGAACACGAAGCTCATCCCTAATGCTGACTCATAGTAGTTTGTGTGAGTCTGCATTTGCTGTGGGTTCAGCTTGAGGTCAGGCTGGAAGGCTCTACTGACCAGGCCTCTATCGCCTCCCCCTGGTTCTGGAGGTCCATAGAAACATAGTGTGCGAAGGTAAGGAGGCAGGGTCGGGATCAATGGGAGTTTAAACACAATTCCCATGCAGGAGGCCTGGCAGGGTGGCAAAACTGGCCCATAGATATTGAGAAGCCTGGCAAGAAGGGGTTGTTGTCGGGGTGGAAGATGGAGGGCCGAGGTTGATGTTATGAGGCCTGGGAGGGGACCCCGGGGGCTGGGAGAATCTGCCTCACGGTCTGGAGTTGAAGAAGGAAGAAGAGGAAGCTAAAGAGAGGGATCTTCACCACCCTTCAGTCTCATCCTGGAGACACCCTGGAAGACCTGGACACCAGGAGGTCTTTGAAGTCTTTGAATAGAATTTTAATTAGTATGTTGATATGGGGGGGGGGGGGGGGGGCTAAACTTCAGGTTAAACATCAATGTGCAGAACCTCCCAATCTCAGCTTGATTTCTGATGTTCTTTCAATTACGGGAAGTCTATATGAAGATGGATCTCAGGCCATCATGACTTGGGTGAATGCAAAGCAGCACTTTTCTTTTTCTTTTTTTTTTAACGTGCCCAGAGTTTTTCTTTAATGTTGTTATGGTGGTGTGTTTTTAATCTTGGAATTTATTCAGCGAGGAGCGTTGCCATGGTAATGTTCCAGCAGTCACTTTCAACAGATTTTTCATGTTTTCGGTGATCTATATTCTTAAATGATGTCTAGCGTAAAGCATATTAAAAGTGTCAACTGGAATCTGAAAATTTTTTGCTTGTTTGGTTAAAAGGCCCTGAGATCCGGAATGGTGGGCAGAGCCCCCCCACAGGACATAGGATTTGTTTAGCAAACAAAAAAAAAAAAAAACCCCAGTGGTGATCAAATACCACCAAAAGAAAGCTCTATTTGTGAAAACAAAATAATAAAATTTGTCTTTGGGTACAGTGTTGTATGACCGCGCAATTGTCATTTAATCACTTAAGGACCAGCCTCGTTTTGAATTTTAGGTGTTTACATGTTTAAAACAGGTTTTTTGCTAGAAAATTACTTAGAACCCCCAAACATTATATATGTTTTTTTTTTCTAACACCCTAGAGAATAAAATGGCGGTGATTGCAATACTTTTTTTTGCACCGTATTTGCGCAGCGGTCTTATAAGCGCACTTTTTTTGGAAAAAATTCACTTTTTTGAATAAAAAAATAAGACCACAGTAAAGTTAGCCCAATTTTTTTTTATATTGTGAAATATAATGTTACGCCAAGTAAATTGATACCCAACATGTCACGCTTCAAAATTGTGCCCGCTCGTGGAATAGCGTCAAACTTTTACCCTTAAAAATCTCCATAGGCGACGTTTAAAAAATTCTACAGGTTGCATGTTTTGCGTTACAGAGGAGGTCTAGGGCTAAAATTATTGCTCCTGCTCTACCGGTCGTGGCGATACCTCACATGTGTGGTTTGACCACCGTTTTCATATGCGGGCGCTACTCACGTATGCGTTCGCTTCTGCGCGCGAGCTCGTCGGGACAGAGCGCTTTAAAAAATTTTTTTTTTTTTTTTTTTTTATTATTTATTTTACTTTATTTTATTTATTTTTTCACTGTTTTAAAAAAAAAAAAAAATTTGGATCACTTTTATTCCTATTACAAGGAATGTAAACATCCCTTGTAATAGAAAAAAACATGACAGGTCCTCTTAAATATGAGATCTGGGGTCAAAAAGTCCTCAGATCTCATATTTACACTAAAATGCAAAAAAAAAAAAAAAAGTCGTTTAAAAAAATGACACAAAAAATTGTGCCTTTAAGAGAAGTGGGTGGAGCCGTCATAATGACGTCGCTCCAGCCGTCACATGGTATAGAGATGGGTGGGGGCCATCTTGGCCTCACTCGTCTCAGTACCTCAGCAGTGACAGGTCCCGATCTCCTCCGCTGCTACCGACGGCTCCGGTAAGCGGCGGAGGGCGCGGGAGAGCGGCGGGAGGGGGGGTGGCACCTCTCCCGCCACCGATAACGGTGATCTCGCGGCGAACCCGCCGCAGAAACCACCGTTATCGTGTACAGAACCGCTCACTGTAAAGATGGATACCTCGGTTGTGGCAGCAGCTGCTGCCGTTACCGAGATATCCATCTTCAAAAAAATGACGTACATATACAGTGAGCGGTCGTCAAGTGTGACAGCGCTGAAAGCTGAAAATTGGCATGGGCAGGAAGGGGGTGAAAGTGCTCAGTATTGAAGTGGTTAAAGACAATATTTATCTTTTGAGATGTTTAAAAAATTTGAGACCGGGGGGGGGGGGCCGTGGCCAGCCGGAGCAGAAGATGGACGCTTAACTGGATAGCTCAGCAGCCAGGGGACACAATCCAGCGTAATCGGCCTATTACACGACTCCATCCGCACCCATCCTTGCTCCAGACACTCAGGAGAACAAGATGCAGCCATCCAGAAAGCGATTTACGGAGCACAAGCCTCAAAAACTGACCGAATTCGCCTACAAGCCGGCGAGCTGGGATTCTCAAGATGGCGCCGGCCAGGCCGCGCCACCCGATCCGTACACAGACCCCCCGGACGACATTCAGGACACACAGCAAACTCCAGGTACTATTGCTGACAAATCCCAGGCCCCAGAGTGTGACCCTCTCCCTAGCAGCCCAGCTAAAGCCAATATGAGGCTAGATACACCGCCACTACACACACAGCGCCAGCAAATTGAGGCCCAGGCCCCTATCCCCTTCTCCATGGACCAGGCCCTGCACTCCTCCATGGCCTCATTCCCCACATCAGGGCAGCCAGTCATGGACACAACCCTAAAGGATATGCTCCTATCCCTGCAGACCTCCCTCATGAATGATCTTTCATCCATGTTTCACAGAATCACCTCTGACATCCACATGCTGGATGACAGGATGACTAACGCTGAGAGGGGGCTACAAGCCTGCACTTCCACAGTAAATGAAGTTATTGATGCCTATGATACTGTTAAGGAAGAACAGTCATGGATGCGCGCCAAAATGGCGGATTTAGAAGACAGGTCCCGCAGGAACAATATTAAGCTGAGGGGAGTCCCAGAGTCCATACTCCCTGTGGACCTGCCGCGATACGCAAAAGAATTGATACACCTAGTGATCCCCAAAGCCTCCCCACGTGATGCTATCATAGACAGAATACATAGAATCGCCAAACCATCCCACCTGGCAGCCTCAGTCCCTAGAGACGTATTGATGAGGGTTCACTTCTATCAAACCAAAGAAAAACTCCTTGTGGGCCTTAGAGCTAAATCACCCCTACCTGCTCCCTATACTGGGATCCAACTATTTCCTGACCTGTCCAAGTACACCCTCCAACTGCGACGCCAACTGAACCCGATAACCAAGGGTCTACAGAACCATAAGGTACCATACAAATGGCGCCACCCAGCTACCATCCTTGTTGTACGCAATGGACAGACACACGCAATTGGAGATCTAGACAAAGGCCTCAAACTCCTCCACTCCTGGAGTATAATCCCTGATTTGCCAGACTCTGCCCCGCAAAGCAACGGATTCATGCCACCCCGTAGACAACAGGGCCGTCACACCACCTGAGGATGTACTCTTCAACACTACACTTGGCCGACAACTATTTCTACGGTTCCCCTGAGCTCTGACAACCTGCTACTCTAGCTCTCTACCTCCGGTGTTACTGACTCTGTATACCCCCAAATAGAGGATTCCACGGTGTTAAACACCCCCTCTAATTTTCGCTTTGTTGAAACCTACATCAACAACAACACCATATCAACCACCAGCGAATCTCACTCCAAGTTCTTTTCCACTAGTTTCCACATTTTATACCAGTGATCTGTAATTGCATTACTCTCTTGGTTACTAATACATTGCTCTATTCGCAGTATCCTAGTCCACTTCCATTTCAGACCCTCGGATTGCCACTAACACACCACTGAGTTCTAACTCCAAGATTCCCCAGAAACCAGCTGCAACACCATACCACTACTGGAACATCATAATCTCTGCACTCGGACTTCCACTCCCCTGCCTTCGTATTTGACTCCCAGCTACCTCCGGACCCAACCTCCAGCAGCAAACCGTAAGTGTTGTGCACAACACCCACCAACCTCACAACCGCACAATGCCGTTCACTATACTATCTTTAAACGCCAACGGCCTAAACCATCCCGCCAAAAGACACTCACTGTGGAGGTCCGCCACAGATCTCCACAGTGACATCCTTTGTGCCCAGGAAACTCACCTGCTCTCCAACGCTACATCCCTATGTAAGAACAGCCATTTTCCCCATCTGTTCCACGCCACACATTCAACCAAAACTAGAGGGGTCATGATTGCAATCAGAGACTCATTAGACTTCCAACTACTAGACATAATGACAGACCCCGAAGGTCATTTTATTATTCTTGCCTGCAAAGTCAACAAAGTGACCTACACAATAATTAACGTCTATGCCCCGAATTCCTGTCAAATGAAATTCCTGCACAGAGTCCTACGCAAAGCCAAACCCATTCAAAAAGGTCACATAATACTCTGTGGGGACTTCAATCTCGTCCCGGAAGTATCCATCGACTCCACTTCAACAGAAACCCGAAGAGACTCACCTCTGAAAAAATGTATTTCCTCCCAAGATCTCTACGATGTTTGGCGCTGTCATCATGGCTCTGAACGGGACTTCACCTTCTTTTCCTCCAGGCACCGCTCGTATTCGAGAATAGACCTGTTCCTAACCGACAAGTTTATTCTGCAAAAAATGACTGACTCTACGATCCACACCACGACATGGTCGGACCATGCCCCAATTTCTATTACAATTCAAGACTCTAACTTGCAACAAAATACATTCATTTGGCGAGCAAACAACTATATTATTCAACATGAACAGTATGCGCCAAACATCTCAGAACAAATTGCCGATTTTTTCTCACTAAACAAAGGCTCGGTGCCCGACCCTGCTGTGGTGTGGAGTACGCACAAAGCGTATATGAGAGGAATGTTAATTAAACTGAGCTCTTATCATAAGAAAAAGAGTACGCAGCGTATAGAGGATTTAACAACTCAAATAGCAGCCCTAGAGCTGAAACACAAAACTGACCCCCGAGACCAACAGACAAATCACCTCTTGTCCCTCAGACAGGAACTTAGAACACTACTCCTTCACTCTTACGAATTCCTACAGAGAAAATTTAAAGCGACCTTGTACTCTACCTCCAACAAAGCAGGAAAGAAACTTGCTCAACGACTAAAGGGTAGATGCACCAAAACCAAAATAACTCAACTTTTCCACCCCCACACAAACACCCCACTGAGTAACCCCCAAGACATAGCCAATGCCTTCAGTGTCTATTATGGGGACTTACATAATCTAAAACAAGACCCCCATACCCCTCAACCTACACAAGACGATATTGACCAATTTCTCAGAAAATTAAAACTACCCAAATTGACTGATGACCAACTGACCGCCCTAAATGCCCCATTCACGAAACAGGAAATAAAAACAACAATTACCTCGCTGCCTAGCGGCAAAGCCCCAGGCCCTGACGGTCTGACTGGGGAATATTATAAGCAATTCTCCTTACAATTGACCCCATACCTAACAGAACTTTACAATCACGCTGCGCCCTCTTCTGCTTTTTCCAAATAATACTTGAATGCACTAGTTATTACACTACCGAAGCCAGGGAAACAGTCAAATGTACCTCAAAATTTCCGTCCAATATCTCTGCTCAACCTTCGACCTTAAAATATACGCTAAAACTATAGCAATAAGGTTGATTAAAATTATGCCCATTATTATTCACCAAGATCAGACAGGGTTCACAAAAGGCAGACAATCATCTAATGCCACCAGGAGGATGATAAACCTAATCCATCACGCTGAATCCACCGGAACGCCTTCTCTGCTCCTTTCTTTGGATGCAGAGAAGGCGTTCGATAGGGTACATTGGACCTACCTCGAAAAGGGTCCTCCAGAAATTTGGGTTCCAAGGTCAAATTCTTGGAGCCATTATGGCACTATACTCCAACCCCGAAGCTCAAGTCTACACAGAGGGCATGCTCTCCTGTCCATTTCCCATTACCAACGGCACCCGTCAAGGATGCCCTCTATCTCCCCTCATATTTATTATGCTCATGGAGCCCCTAGCAGAGAGTATCTGATCTCACCCCAACATCTCTGGCTTGCAAATTGGAACCACACACCATAAGATCAGCCTGTTTGCGGATGATGTCATTCTTATCCTTTCCAATCCAACTGTTTCCCTGGCGGAAGTACAAAAAATGCTCCAGTGGTTTAGTTCGGTCTCCTACTACAAGGTGAATACATCCAAATCCTTTATCTTAGACATAAACATAAACGCCACCATAAAAAACCTTCTACAACTACAATATCCTTTTGCATGGGCAGACACTGAAATATCTTACTTGGGCATTAAACTCCCAAGACACACTAAAAACCTATATTCAAGCAACTTCCTTCCACTCCTCCTAGCCATACAACTAACCTCACAACAACTAGCAAAACACGAACTTTCTTGGACAGGCAAACTTGCGGCCTTTAAAATGATCTGCCTCCCCCAAATACTCTATTATTTCAGAACTTTACCCATCCCCTCTACCCGCCACATTTTTTAGGTCCCTCCGTACAACGTTTAACAAATTCCTGTGGAATGGTAAAAGACCTAGATGTGCCCATAGACAATTGGTCAAGCATAAACTGGTGGGTGGTACGGGCTCTATAGATTTTGAAGAGTACCATCTAGCAGCTATCCTGGCCCAATTACCTTGCTGGTTCCAACCATCCCCGACCACACTGCGGGGACAAATTGAATGCTCCTCACTTACACGATCAGACCTGAAAACTTGGTTATTGAGCATCCCACTGGGCTCCCCGATCTCAAAGTCCCTATCTCCAACTATGAAAGCATCAGCACACGCTTGGAGAAAAGCATCAACCTTAATGAAATTAACTCCCCATAAACCACAACTCCACATTCCTTTAACCACCTTGATACATATAATGCCTGAACTCTCAGTAACATTATGGAAACATAAAGGCATAGGGTCCCTACAACATTTATTACAAGACACCTCCATCAAACCATTCTCCCAATTACAATCTGAATATGCACTACCTGCATCTGAACATTTTACCTATCTTCGCATACAGCATTGCCTCAAAACTGTTCCCCTTCCTCTATACAACATTCATCCCAAGACCTGGGATTACCTCACTAACCCTGACACGAATCTCAAGGGCATCTCCTATTTTTACAACTCCCTCCACCAAAAACATACCTTCACCAAACTAAACCCCCATCAGAAATGGGAACTTGATCTGACCCACAAATTCACGGACACTCAGTGGCAACAAGCCTTTAAGTCAATTTATAAAGCCACTAAATGCACGGCCCTTTGGGAACTTGCGCAGAAAATCTCTCTGCGTTGGTATATGACTCCAGCCAGAATCACATCCATTAATCCTCAAATTCCCAACACTTGCTGGAGATGTAATTCATCCCCAAGTGATCTACTCCATATTTTCTGGACATGCCCTCAATTACAAACATACTGGGAAAGTATTTTCCACTTAGTCTCGAACATCACCCACATCAAAACTCCCCCCTCACCAGCACTTGCGATCCTGAACCTAACTATTGAGGACATTCCCCGTCCTTTCAGGCTGGTAACCACCCATGTCCTGATGGCAGCTAGACTTAATATAACTAGACACTGGAAGTCCGACACACCTTTAACTCTAAGCCAAGTCGTCGACTTGGTATCATTACACTATACTATAGTTATGAGACTTCAACAGCTACTTGCACGGACCAATATACAAAAGTATATACCAACTGGCAACCATGGATCACCTGGACTAGACACTGCGCACCTCACGTCTAAATATACTGCAGTACAGCCCCCCCTTCTCTTGACCGAGCAATACCAGGAATAGCACAGTATTACATGCATATGTTTCAGCTGGTAACCTTTAAATCTAAACTCCCGTATCTTCGTATCACATGGCAAGATTGTCCACTTCGCTCCTGTGGCTCTAGAGATCCCACACGGGGTGTCACACTAGTGAAGTGGACCAGATACACCTCTAGAAATATTAGAAATATTATAGATACTGATTTACTACTTATTACAATAGGTTCCTGTTTATGGATAAAAGTTGTATTCTATATCCTAATGGATTTATTTTTCTTGAATTATTTACTCAGACGTCGTTGCACGTCTGAGTAAATAACGATTGTACACTGTATTTCCTTTGAAAATTAATAAAAATATGGAATTAAAAAAAAAAAATTTGAGACGGGTATCAGTGCAGCCTATCAGTGCCCATCAGTTCAGCCTCATCAGTGCCACCTCAACAGTGCCTATCAGTGCAGCCTATCAGTGCCCATTAGTGCCCATCGGTTCAGCCAAACAGTGCCCATCAGTGCTAACTATCAGTGCCCATCAGTTCAGCCTCATCAATGCCACCTCAACAGTGCCCATCAGTGCAGCCTATCAGTGCCCATCAGTGCAGCCAAACAGTGCCCATCAGTGCTGACTATCAGTGCCCATCAGTGCTGACTATCAGTGCACATCAGTGCCCATCAGTTCAGCCTCATCAGTGCCACCTCAACAGTGCCCATCAGTGCAGCCTATCAGTGCCTATTAGGGATGAGCTTCGTGTTCGAGTCGAACCCATGTTCGACTCGAACATCGGCTGTTCGACCGTCCGTCGAATTGCGAACGATATGGGCCGTTCGCGCCAAATTCGTGTGGCGCGTCACGGCCCATAATTCACTGCGGCATCGCAGTGCATTGCTGGCTGATGATTGGCCAAGCATGCACTATGACCCGCATGCTTGGCCAATCACAGCGCCGTCAGTAGAGAGAGCTGTAATTGGCCAAAGCCAGGGTGGCTTTGGCCAATTATGGCTCAGGGGATTTAGTACACACCCCACACTATATAAGGCCGCCTGCACGGCGGCCCTGTGTAGTGTGTGTTCCGGTGTGCTGAGAGATAGAGAGAGAGAGAGACAGTGTCATTTGATTTGAGTTAGATAGATTAGGCAGAACAGTCAGTCAGTTAGCTGCACTTACAGTGTATTGTGTATATATATGCATCCCAGGTGTTGCATATATATATATACACTGTATTCAGTTTAGCTAGATCCGTTCCTGTTATCTTCTATCTAGACTATTTAGTGCAGTGTGTCCTGCTCACAGTGTTCAGCTAGATCCGTTCCTGCTATTTACATTCAGTGCAGTGCGTCCTGCTCACAGTGTTCAGCTAGATCCGTTCCTGCTATTTACATTCAGTGCAGTGCGTCCTGCTCACAGTGTTCAGCTAGATCCGTTCCTGCTATTTACATTCAGTGCAGTGCGTCCTGCTCACAGTGTTCAGCTAGATCCGTTCCTGGTATTTACATTTAGTGCAGTGCGTCCTGCTCACAGTGTTCAGCTAGATCCGTTCCTGCTATTTACATTCAGTGCAGTGCGTCCTGCTCACAGTGTTCAGCTAGATCCGTTCCTGCTATTTACATTCAGTGCAGTGCGTCCTGCTCACAGTGTTCAGCTAGATCCGTTCCTGCTATTTACATTCAGTGCAGTGCGTCCTGCTCACAGTGTTCAGCTAGATCCGTTCCTGCTATTTACATTCAGTGCAGTGCGTCCTGCTCACAGTGTTCAGCTAGATCCGTTCCTGGTATTTACATTTAGTGCAGTGCGTCCTGCTCACAGTGTTCAGCTAGATCCGTTCCTGCTATTTACATTCAGTGCAGTGCGTCCTGCTCACAGTGTTCAGCTAGATCCGTTCCTGCTATATACATTTAGTGCAGTACGTCCTGCTCACAGTGTTCAGCTAGATCCGTTCCTGCTATTTACATTCAGTGCAGTGCGTCCTGCTCACAGTGTTCAGCTAGATCCGTTCCTGCTATTTACATTCAGTGCAGTGCGTCCTGCTCACAGTGTTCAGCTAGATCCGTTCCTGCTATTTACATTCAGTGCAGTGCGTCCTGCTCACAGTGTTCAGCTAGATCCGTTCCTGCTATTTACATTCAGTGCAGTGCGTCCTGCTCACAGTGTTCAGCTAGATCCGTTCCTGGTATTTACATTTAGTGCAGTGCGTCCTGCTCACAGTGTTCAGCTAGATCCGTTCCTGCTATTTACATTCAGTGCAGTGCGTCCTGCTCACAGTGTTCAGCTAGATCCGTTCCTGCTATATACATTTAGTGCAGTACGTCCTGCTCACAGTGTTCAGCTAGATCCGTTCCTGCTATTTACATTCAGTGCAGTGCGTCCTGCTCACAGTGTTCAGCTAGATCCGTTCCTGCTATTTACATTCAGTGCAGTGCGTCCTGCTCACAGTGTTCAGCTAGATCCGTTCCTGCTATTTACATTCAGTGCAGTGCGTCCTGCTCACAGTGTTCAGCTAGATCCGTTCCTGCTATTTACATTCAGTGCAGTGCGTCCTGCTCACAGTGTTCAGCTAGATCCGTTCCTGGTATTTACATTTAGTGCAGTGCGTCCTGCTCACAGTGTTCAGCTAGATCCGTTCCTGTTATCTTCCTACTGACAGGCAGGCTTGTCTGGTTACAGTATATAAAGCTACCTGAAGAAAATTACAGGTGTTCTTTTTGATCCTATTAGTACCACGGTCAGGCAGCTAGACTATTTACATTTAGTACAGTGTGTCCTGCTCACAGTGTTCAGCTAGATCCGTTCCTGTTATCTTCCTACTGACAGGCAGGCTTGTCTGGTTACAGTATATAAAGCTACCTGAAGAAAATTACAGGTGTTCTTTTTGATCCTATTAGTACCACGGTCAGGCAGCTAGACTATTTACATTTAGTACAGTGTGTCCTGCTCACAGTGTTCAGCTAGATCCGTTCCTGTTATCTTCCTACTGACAGGCAGGCTTGTCTGGTTACAGTATATAAAGCTACCTTAAGAAAATTACAGGTGTTCTTTTTGATCCTATTAGTACCACGGTCAGGCAGCTAGACTATTTACATTTAGTACAGTGCGTCCTGCTCACAGTGTTCAGCTAGATCCGTTCCTGCTATATACATTTAGTGCAGTACGTCCTGCTCACAGTGTTCAGCTAGATCCGTTCCTGTTATCTTCCTACTGACAGGCAGGCTTGTCTGGTTACAGTATATAAAGCTACCTGAAGAAAATTACAGGTGTTCTATCCCAGCTTAGTGCAGCTACAGGCCATTAGTATGTCTGGAAGGCCAAGAAGGAGAGGCAGACAGTCACAAGCCAATAAGAGAGGGCAAGCAGGCTCTGTGTCTAGTGCTGGTCGTGGAGACGGTGCATCCTCATCAGCACGTGGCCATGGGACACGCTTGGCCTTTTTTTCGGCAGCTGGCCGTGTTGAGCCGCAACATGCGGAAGACTTGGTCGAGTGGATGACCAAGCCGTCCTCATCCTCCTCATCCTCTCTCACCCATGCCCAGGGTGCTTTGTCTGGCAAAGCAGCGGCCTCTTCCCTCAGCTCAATGTCATCAGTGACTCCTTCCCTAGCTCCACCATGTCCTCATGAGGATTCCCTCGAACTGTTTGACCACAGTGTTGGGTACATGCTCCAGGAGGATGCCCAGCGTTTGGAAGGCTCTGATGATGATACTGAGCTCAATGAAGGCAGTAACATGAGCACGGACAGAGGGGGTGCCCAAGAAGGACAGCAATCTGGCAGTCATGCTCCCCCTGCTGCAGCATACTGCCAGGTTTGCTCCAGTGATGAGGAGGGAGGGGATGATGAGGTCACTGACTCAACGTGGGTGCCTGATAGGAGAGAGGAGGAGGAGGAGGAGGAGGAGGTGGCACATCACCAACTAGGCAGGATGCCCTCCAGGGGCCAGACTAAGGGCAGCACATTGACTGCATCACACCCCAAAGCTCCACATGTGCAGGGCGCTGCAGTCTCTGCACATTATTCAAAAAGTTCTTTGGTGTGGGCCTTTTTTGAGACGAGTGCATCAGATCGCACCGCTGCTATTTGCAACATATGTCTCAAGCGTATCTCGCGTGGCCAAAACATCTCCCGCTTGGGTACCACATGCTTGACCAGACATATGTTGACCTGCCATGCAGTTCGTTGGCAAGCGTATCTGAAAGACCCACACCAAAGAACAAAGAGGATCTCTCCTTGCTCCTCATCAGCTGAGATTTCCAACCCCACTAGACCTTCAGTCCTCTCTGAGACCTGCAGTGAGAGGAATGAAGGTGTAGAATTAGGTGTGTCACAGCCAAGTACTTGTGGGCAATCTGCTTTTGGTACACCGACGTCAGATTGTACCAGGCAAATTTCCCTGCCCCAGCTGCTGCACCGCCGAAAGAAGTTTGCTCCCAGCCATCCACATGCCCAGCGGTTGAATGCTAGCTTGGCAAAATTGCTAGCACTTCAACTGCTGCCTTTTCAGTTGGTAGACTCTGCCCCCTTCCGTGAGTTTGTGGAATGTGCGGTTCCTCAGTGGCAGGTACCCAAACGCCACTTTTTCTCACGGAAGGCGATTCCGGCTCTCTACCGGCATGTGGAAGGCAATGTCCATGCCTCGCTGGACAGGGCGGTCAGCGGTAAGGTGCATATTACCGCTGACTCATGGTCCAGCAGGCATGGACAGGGACGTTACTTAAGTTTCACGGCGCATTGGGTGACTCTGCTGGCAGCTGGGAAGGATGCAGGACAAGGTGCAGTAGTGTTGGAGGTTGTTCCGCCACCACGCCTCCAAAATGCTGATTGTGACACACCTCTCTCCTCCACCCCCTCCTCTTCTTCTTCCTCCATGGCCTCTTCCTCGGAACCAGCGGTGCTCCGTAGGCGTTCAAGGGGCTACGCAAGTACGCAGGCCAAAAGATGCCATGCGGTGCTTGAGCTGGTGTGCTTGGGGGACAGGAGCCACACTGGGGCAGAGGTTCTGTCAGCTCTGCAGGGGCAGGTTCAGAGGTGGTTGACGCCACGCCAACTTAAGGCAGGAATGGTGGTTTGCGACAATGGCACCAACCTCCTCTCTGCCCTCCGACAGGGACAACTGACCCATGTGCCCTGTTTGGCTCACGTCCTTAACTTGGTGGTGCAGCGGTTCTTGGGCAGGTACCCGGGCTTACAGGATGTCCTGAGGCAGGCCAGGAAAGTCTCTGTGCATTTCCGCCGGTCATATAATGCCAGTGCTCGGCTGACGGACCTCCAAAAGGAGTTTAACCTGCCCAAGAACCGCCTAATCTGTGACATGCCCACCAGGTGGAACTCGACGTTGGCCATGCTGCAGCGGCTGCACACGCAGCAGAGGGCCATCAATGAGTACCTGTGCGACTATGGCACCAGGACAGGGTCAGGGGACTTTGGTTTTTTTTCCCCACGCCAGTGGGCCATGATCAGGGATGCATGCACTGTCCTGTCACCATTCGAGGAGGCCACGAGGATGGTGAGCACTGACAGTGCATGCATCAGTGACACTGTCCCCCTTGTCCACCTGTTGGAGCACACGCTGCGTGGAATAATGGACAGGGCACTTGAGGCAGAACAGAGGCAGGAAGAGGAGGACTTCCTTAGCTCTCAAGGCCCCCTTTATCCAGACAGTGTTCCTGCGTGCCCGCCGATCACACAGGAAGAGGACGAGGAGGAGGAGGAGGAGGAGGAGGAAGATTGTGTCAGTATGGAGGTGGAGCCTGGCACTCAGCATCAGCAGTCTTTAAGGGATCAGTCCCAAGGAACACATGGACTTGTACGTGGCTGGGAGGAGGTGGCTGCGGACGTTGTTGTCCTTATTGACCCAGAGGACTCCGGACCGAATGCCTCAGCAAACCTACGCTGCATGGCCTCCCTGATCCTGCAAAGCCTGCGTAAGGATCCTCGTATTCGTGGTATCAAGGAGAAGGACCAATACTGGCTGGCAACCCTCCTTGATCCACGTTACAAGGGTAAGGTTGCGGACCTTATCTTGCCATCGCAGAGGGAGCAGAGGATGAAACATCTTCGGGAGGCCTTGCAGAAAGGTCTGTGCAACGCGTTCCCAGAGACTGGGAGGTTACAAACTCCTGTTTCTGGACAACGTGTTGCTGAGGCTTCGGTCAGTCAAAGAAGGAGCGGTGGAGAAGGTGGCCGTCTGACCGATGCGTTCAGACAATTTTTTGGTCCGCAGCCCCAAGGTATGATCGGTTCCAGCAACCATCGCCAGCGTCTGTTTTACATGGTGCAGGAATACCTAGGGGCAAGATCAGACTTGGACACCTTTCCCACCGAAAATCCTCTGGGTTACTGGGTCTTGAGGATGGATCACTGGCCAGAGCTTGCACAGTATGCAATTGAGCTACTGGCCTGTCCTGCATCCAGCGTTCTTTCGGAACGTACATTCAGTGCTGCTGGAGGCGTGGTAACCGATCACAGGGTGCGTCTGTCCACTGACTCGGTCGATCGGCTGACCTTCATAAAAATGAATCAGTCTTGGATCACCACCAGCTACCAAGCACCTGATGCTGATGTAACTGAATAATTTTTTTCAGATCCCTTCAAAGACTGCCTATGCTGATGCTGAGTGATTATCCCTGAGTAATTATCCTCTTCCTCCTCAATCATCACGCTGATAGCTTGTAAGAACATTTTTGGTTCTGGGCGCCACCACCAGTGCCTAAGGCACAATTTTTCAGCCCCTGTACAACAGGGGCGTGTAATTACAATTTTTGATGTAATACTTTGCAGCACGGCTCGTTCCTGCATTCCAACTAGAGTGTCTGTGAGGGGTTGCAGTGTTGTGGCACCAGCACCAGTGCCTAAGGCCCAATTTTTCTGCCCCTGTCTAACAGGGGCGTGAAATTACAATTTTTGATGCAATACTTTGCAGCAGGGCTCGTTCCTGCATTCCAACTAGAGTGTGTGAGGGGTTGCAGTGTTGTGGCACCAGCACCAGTGCCTAAGGCCCAATTTTTCTGCCCCTGTCTAACAGGGGCGTGTAATTACAATTTTTGATGCAATACTTTGCAGCAGTGCTCGTTCCTGCGTTCCAACTAGAGTGTCTGTGAGGGGTTGCAGTGTTGTGGCACCAGCACCAGTGCCTAAGGCCCAATTTTTCTGCCCCTGTCTAACAGGGGCGTGTAATTACAATTTTTGATGCAATACTTTGCAGCAGGGCTCGTTCCTGCGTTCCAACTAGAGTGTCTGTGAGGGGTTGCAGTGTTGTGGCACCAGCACCAGTGCCTAAGGCCTAATTTTTCAGCTCCTGTTCAACAGGGGCATGTAATTACAATTCTTGATCTAATATTTCACAGCAGGGCCCTGTGAGGGCTTACAGTGTTTTGGCCACAGCAACACCTAAGGCCCAAATTCCTGCTGAGTATATAGGGCAGGACCCTACTTTCAAACATCTAACTTACAAACGACTCCTACTTGCAAACGGAAGGAGACAACAGGAAGTGAGATGAAATCTACCCATAGGAAGGGAAATTCTCTCATGTAAGAGTTAATATGGGAAAACAATTTCTCCTTTCCACTGATGCTTTCCAATCCTTGTTCCACAAAAAAACCCAAATTTTCAAAAAACATTTTTCATTGGGACAAAAAAGTGAGGTGAAATCTTCTGAAGAGGAGGAAAGACGCAAAACAAATGTCACAGGGGTGATAACCCTTCCCTATGTTTTCCAAAAAGCTTAGAAAAGATTTTTTGGCTGGAGCTAAACACATTAAAAATGTTCAAAATTACAAACAGATTCTACTTAACAACAAACCTACAGTCCCTGTCTTGTTTGCACCGCCTGTATACTGCTGTTCAGAGTATATAGGGACCTTTCCTTATTTTAATTTGGGTGCGGGGTTCCCCTTAATATCCATACAAGACCCAAAGGGCCTGGTAATGGACTGGGGGGTACCCATGCCGTTTGTCTCACTGATTTTCATCCATATTGCCAGGACCCGACATGACATTAAACCCGCAAGCAGTTTTAAATGAGATTTTTTCCTTTAAAAATGACATTTGGTGCAGGGACTGTTCTAAACATGGGAAACACGCGTCACTTTACAGGCATACTATAGACACCCCCCAGGTACGATATTTAAAGGAATATTTCACTTTTTTTTTTTTACTTTAAGCATCATTAAAATCACTGCTCCCGAAAAAACGGCCGTTTTTAAAAGTTTTTTTTGCATTGATACATGTCCCCTGGGGTAGGACCCGGGTCCCCAAACCCTTTTTAGGACAATACCATGCAAATTAGCCTTTAAAATGAGCACTTTTGATTTCGAACGTTCGAGTCCCATAGACGTCAATGGGGTTCTAACGTTCGTGCGAACTTGCGGTCCGTTCGCGGGTTCTGGTGCGAACCGAACCGGGGGGTGTTCGGCTCATCCCTAGTGCCTATCACTGCTCACTATCAGCGCACATCAGTGCCACCTCAACAGTGCATATCAGTGCAGCCTATTAGCGCACATCAGTGAAAGAGAAAAACGACCTGTTTGCAAAATTTTATACCAAACTATGAAAAACAGTTTTTTTTTGTTTTTTTTTAAGCATCGCCTATGGAGATTTTTAAGTACTGTCTTTTGTCGCCATTCCACGAATGTGCGCAATTTTAAAGCATGACATGTTAGGTATCTACTTACTCGGGGTAACGTCATCTTTCACATTATACAAAAAAATTGCGCTAACTTTAATGGTCTTTTTTTTTTTAAGTGAAGTGTATTTTTGCCAAAAATATTGCGTTTGAAACATCGCTGTGCAAATACAGTGTGACATCAAATGTTGCAACAACTGCCATTTTATTCTCTGGGGTCTCTGCTAGGAAAAAAAAAATAAAATGATATATATCTATAGATCTATAGATAGATAGATAGATAGATAGATAGATAGATAGATAGATAGATAGATAGGATCGATCTATAGCTATATATGTATCTATATATAGATAGATATATATCTATATCTATCTATCTATATCTATATATGTATCTATATATATATATAGATATATATATATAGATATATATAATATGTTTGGGGGTTCTAAGTAATTTTCCAGCAAAAAATAAAAAATGTAACTTGTAAACAACAAATGTCAGAAATAGGCGCGGTCTTGAAGTGAGTAAAGACAATATTTATCTTTTGAGATGTTTAAAAAGATTGTGATTGGCCTAGAGGTGGGTATCAGTGTTCTGGCTTCTCTGGATAAAGAAACTTTGACATTGTGGATAATTCAACCAGCCGGCTTCAGCGAACTCTAAAATAAAATAAATAAAATAGCGCCTCTGAATGCACTGACCCGACACCAAATACTTCCAAATTATAGGAAAGAAGAGAGAGCCTCTATTTCTGGCCTGACTCCTTCCTTTGTAGCCCCCCCATCCCCCCCCCCCCCCCCCCCTTCTTCTTTCTATTTCTGGTCCAGCAAGTTTCGGGAGATCAGAGAAAGTACAGAAGGAAGTTATGCTGCATGCGGGGCATTTGGGTCCGAGGTGATTAAAACTTTGATTCTTTTCCCTTTTACAAGCTGCAAGCTATTTCATCTAAAATAAGTGTATCTGTATCCCGCTCTCTGTGGAACGGCTGAAGATGAACTCCAGGAAACACATATGAAGGCGGCTCAGTAATCATTATTAGATCATTAAATTCACTTTTTAAATGCAGTCATGAACAGCTGAATTTGATCTGACAGCAGTAGCTCCTGCACAGCAGAGCAAAGACCGGAAGAGGGAGAAGCAGCACAAGAAGCCAATCCGTTTATGTGCCGACAAGAGTCACGCTGATAGGAGGAGAGAGCAGAGTGGCAGAGAGATGAGCTCATCACTACACTGCTTCTCTTTTCACTGTCTAGTAGAGCTGTATGATTCTGGCTATAATGAGAATCACGATTTTTTTTGCTTAGAATAAAGATCACGATTCCGATTAACTTTTTTATTTTAAAAGATTTACAACCCCTGAACATTAGGTTATCAAGATGGCAATAAAATAAGACATAATATTGCTTCAATCAAATTTAAAGAAATGTAATGAAAAATAATGTAATGTGTAAAGAAATGAAAAAATTACTATTAAGTTATTCAGTGCCTTGCAAAAGTATTCACCCCCTTGGCTTTTTACCTATTTTGTTACATTACAGCCTTTAGTTCAATGTTTTTTTTTTTTAATCTGAATTATATGTGATGGAACAGAACACAATAGTCTAAGATGGTGAAGTAAAATTAGAAAAATATATACATAAAACTATTTTTCAGAAATAAAAACTGATAATCGGCATGTGCGTATGTATTCACCCCCTTTGTTGTGAAGCCCATATGAAGCTCTGGTGCAACCAATTACCTTCAGAAGTCACATAATTAGTGAAATGATGTCCACCTGTGTGCAATCTAAGTGTCACATGATCTGTCATTACATAGACACACCTTTCTGAAAGGCCCCAGAGGCTGCAACACCTAAGCAAGAGGCACCACCAACCAAACACTGCCATGAAGACCAAGGAACTCTCCAAACAAGTAAGGGACAATGTTGTTGAGAAGTCAGGGTTAGGTTATAAAAAAATATACAAATCTTTGATGATCCCTAGGAGCACCATCAAATCTACCATAACCAAATGGAAAGAACATGGCACAACAGCAAACCTGCCAAGAGACAGCCACACACCAAAACTCCCGGACCGGGCAAGGAGGGCATTAATCAGAGAGGAGCACAGAGACCTAAGGTAACCCTGGAGGAGCTGCAGAGTTCCACAGTAGAGACTGGAGTATCTGTACATAGGACGACAATAAGCCGTACGCTCCATAGAGTCGGGCTTTATGGCAGAGTGGCCAGAAGAAAGCCATTACTTTCAGCAAAAAACAAAATGGCACGTTTTGAGTTTGTGAAAAGGCATGTGGGAGACTCCCAAAATGTATGGAGGAAGGTGCTCTGGTCTGATGAGACTAAAATTGAACTTTTTGGCCATCAAAGAAAACGCTATGTCTGGCACAAACCCAACACAACACATCACCCAAAGAACACCATCCCCACCGTGAAACATGGTGGTGGCAGCATCATGCTGTGGCTATGTTTTTCAGCAGTCAGGACTGGGAAAGTGGTCAGAGTTGAGGGAAAGATGGATGGTGCTAAATACAGGGATATTCTTGAGCAGAACCTGTACCACTCTGTGTGTGATTTGAGGCTAGGACGGAGGTTCACCTTCCAGCAGGACAATGACCCCAAACACACTGCTAAAGTAACACTTGAGTGGTTTAAGTGGAAACATGTAAATGTGTTGGAATGGCCTAGATAAAGCCCAGACCTCAATCCAATAGAAAATCTGTGGTCAGACTTAAAGATTGCTGTTTACAAAGCGCAAACCATCCAACTTGAAGGAGCTGGAGCAGTTTTGCAAGGAGGAATGGGCAAAAATCCCAGTGGTAAGATGTGGCAAGCTCATAGAGACTTATCCATTTGTGATAGCCGCAAAAGGTGGCTCTACAAAGTATTGGCTTTAGGGGGGTGAATAGTTATGCACATTGACTTTTTCTGTTATTTTGTCCTATTTGCTGTTTGCTTCACAATCAAAAAAAAAAAAATCTTCAAAGTTGTGGGCATGTTCTGTAAATTAAATGATGCAAATGCTCAAACAATCCATGTTAATTCCAGGTTGTGAGGCAACAAAATACGAAAAATGCCAAGGGGGTGAATACTTTTGCAAGGCACTGTATTAGGCTCTTTTTTTTTTTTTTTTTTTTTCAATTCTTTATTTATTTAAGACAAAGTTCTTTGACATACAACAGGACACTTCATTTTCTTAAACATGCACATATTAGTCGAATTATTCCATGCGTTATAAGACATAACATGACTTGAGAACAATATCGTTAACAGAACAAGAACTACTTTGTCTATACAATTACCTATATGAATATGAAAACCAGGAGGCCTCAGGGAACTTCCTGAACATTTGCCAAGTTAACCAAAGTATAAAAGTCTGATCGTTCAAATGAGTGAAGCATGTATCGTCACCTTAACAACCTAAATTGAGAAACTTAGTGTATCATGTGATCACTATGCTTATAACAGCCATAGTTGCGGCTGAAGTATTACAGCGTAATTTGGAGAAAAGAAAGGAAAACAGAGAAAGAGACTGAGGAGGAGGGGGAAAGAAAAAAAAAGGGTGAAGGGGGGGTGGGTTGATGGGAGTCTCAATATCGAGCTCATTACATTAGTTGCTTAGTTCCCTGATGTCACAGACTCAGCCACCTCCTGTAGGTACGCGTTTGTGCCCGTGAAATATCTCCATGGCCTCCATTTGTCCCGTATTAGTTCCTCTGTATTATGGAGAGTGGCGGTCAATTCCTCCATGCGGAGTATGCACTGAACTTTAGAATACCACAGGACCCTGGTTTGGTGGCTGAGATTGCCGCCAAAGCGCGGGGATGCATGCCCTTGCTGCATTGAGGAGCTGTATTGTCAGGGTCTTTTTTGTACTTCCGAATGGGTCTCTCTGTCAGGTGTAAAAGGCATGCAGCCGGGTTGCCTTTCAGGTCTACAGCAGTTAAAGAGGAGTTCCACCCAGGGGGGCCATTAAAAAAATAAATAAATAAAAGTCAGCAGCTACAAATACTGCAGCTGCTGACTTTTAATTGGACACTCACCTGTCCCTGGGTCCAGCGGTGCGGGGGATCGAAGCCCCGCTCGTCCCCCCCCTCCGCTCGTCGGCGCCGGCATTTCAACTGTGGGCGCCGGGCTGTGGCTTCACAGCCTGGCACCCACTGCGCATGCGCGAGCGGCGCCGAGCGCCGTGATTGGCCGCTCAATCACCTGGGACCTGCAATGGGTCCCAGATGATTGACAGGAGGGAGGGAGAAGAGCCGAGCCCTTCCTGTGCCAGGGGGAAGTGATGTCATCAGCCCAGGCAGACGAAGGGGCAGATTACGAGGGACCACCTAGCAACAGGCATTTAGAGGTAAGTAAAAAAAAAAAAATATCCAAATGTTTTTTTGTTTTTTTTTTTAGAATTTTTTAGATATGTTTGTTTTTTTGGGTGGAACCCCACTTTAAGTTTTTAATTGGTAGTTGTCGCCTCCTCCCAGAAGGACCTTAATAACGGACAGGTCCAGAAAATGTGCATAATAGTGCCAATGTCCGCATTGCACCTCCAGCACCTATCTGAAATGGCTCTGTCCATCTTATGGAGTATGTAGGGGACTCTATACCATCGGGACACAATTTTGTATCCAGTTTCTTGGTATTGATTTGCGATGGAGGACTTGTGTGCCAAAGACAATATTTTATCTACTTGCTGCGGTGAAAACTGAATCCCTAAATCCTTTTCCCATTGAGAAACAAATGACGGGACTGGCTCTTCAGTCTGCGTAGTCAAGTAACTGTATATCAGAGAAAGTGTATGTCGTGAAGGTTCCCCTGTGTTACATAACGATTCAAAGGGAGTAAGGTCTCTTGGGGCATATGGCACCTTCTGTAGAGACTGCAAGAAATGTCGAAGTTGGTAGGTGCTGAAGCTATCTAACGGTGGGTCTGTGAGACTAGAAATGTTTGATGGCGAGGGGAGCACCCCTTTGGGCCAAACATCTATTAGGCGATATCTCCCTGATAGGGTTAGTTGTCTAATCTTTCTGCTAGTGAGACCCGGTATGAAATCAGGGTTGCCTATCACCGGTGTCATAGAATAGGGCAGCGGTAAGAGGCCCGTACTGTGAAAAGTTGATCTGGCCACCTTAAGGGTGGCTCCTACCAGGGGATGGTTCCTCATGTCTTCTGGCAAAGGGGAGGTGAGCCATAGAGAGGTCAACAGAGGAATAGAAGCATCCTCAATCTCCATCCATACCCATTGTTTGAATTCTTTATTACAGTGCCAGTCCACTATCCTCAAAAGGTGTACTGCTCTGTAATATTTGAGAAGGTCAGGGAGGCCAATGCCCCCCTTTTCTTTGGATCTAGACAATGTTTGCATTTTCATCCTAGGTGACTTATGTGACCAAATGAAATCTCTGATTATTGTCCGGAGCTGTTTGAAGTATGTCGAAGGCACTCGAATCGGTATGGTTTGGAGTATATATAAAATCCCCGGTAATACCGTCATCTTCAGGGCGTTGCGTCGCCCGAACCAAGTCAAGGTCAGAGTGTGCCAATTACGGAGGTCAGTTTTCAGTCTCTGGAGCAGGGGTAAATAATTAGAAGAATACAAATGCTCCAAGTCCAGTGTGATGTCACTACCCAGATATCGTATTGATTTATCCGCCCAGTGGAACGCAAAAGACGTGCGCATACTGTGAGCCTCTGCATCCGGGATCGTAATATTAAGCACAGCGGACTTGGCACAGTTGACCTTAAAATTTGACAAATCTCCATATCTCCTTATGGCTGCTAGAATATTGGGGAGCGAGACACGCGGGTTGGATACGAAGAAGACCAAGTCGTCGGCGTAAGTCGCTATTTTGTGGTGTCCCGAGGGTTTCCGCACCCCTGTGATATTTGGGTCTTCTCTTATGTAGCACAAAAACGGCTCGAGGGTCAATATGAAAATAAGGAGAGACAGGGAGCAACCCTGTCTCGTCCCGTTCGCTATCGTGAAAAACTCTGAGCGCCAATCATTCACCCGAACCACCGCCAACGGTTTGGAGTAGAGGGATGAGATCCAATTGAGCATATTGGGGCCAAGACGGATGTGGTCCAGGGTGGCCCGCAGATAATGCCAGGCCATCCTGTCAAAGGCCTTTTCTGCGTCTGTTGAGAGCAAGAGAAATGGCTTCCCCGTCGGACGAACCGTATGAATAAGATTCAAAACCCTAGTGGTATTGTCTCTTGCTTCTTGCATCAGTACAAAACCTACTTGATCTAAATGTATTAATTTTGGGATATGCAGCACAAGTCGGTTAGCGAGTATTTTGGCAAAAAGTTTTAAGTCTATGTTGAGAAGTGCAATTGGACGGTAATTTCCACACTGGGATAAGTCCTTCCCCTCTTTGGGTATCAAGGATATATATGCCCTCAAATAGTCTATTGGCATGGGACTATCTCCTTTCAGCGCATTGTAGGCCGTCAAGAAGTGTGGAGTCAGGGAAGTCACAAAGGATTGGTAGTAAGTCAACGTGAAGTCATCGGGCCCTGGTGCCTTCCGTGGTTTTGTTTGGGCCAAGGCCACATGAAATTCCTCCGATGTAATCTCAGACTCCAGAGAGTCTCGTACTTTATCCGGTAACATGGGCATGCATGAGGCCCTGATGTATTGACTGGCTGACTTTGTCTTGGCCGTTAAGGCCTCAGTGGAGTCCTCCGGGTGTAGATTATACAATTGTCGGTAGTACTTTTAAAATTCTTTTGCTATGCTCTTGGAGGTGTGTGGCTCTCTTTTTTTTTTTTACTCCCCGATACCAATTACCGATACCTACCGCAACTTTTTTTGTTTACACTTCAGCTGTCAGCAAAGGTACAAGTTATTTTACAAATTAAATTTATTTTTATTTTTTTTATTTTGTGCTTTTTTTTAATTGGAAACGTTTAAATATATGTTAAAGGTTTAAAAATATTACTGAACAAAGCTGAATGAAAACCAATATTTTTTGGGCTCTCGGCTCATCTGGCGCTCTTTTTTGGGCACTCCATGCTTAGGTAACATTCAACTGACCAAAGCTCTCTACAGGATCGAAAAAAGGGGAATTTACCGTATTTATCGGCGTATAACACGCACATTCATTTTAAGATGTACGTTTATTTAAAACGTACATTTTAAATAAGGAACTTTGAAGCAAAATAAGGGTCAGTGCCCATCTGCAGCCTCACCATTGCCATCAATGCAGCCTCACCAGTCCACATCAATGCAGCCTGATCAATGCCCAACTGCAGCCTCACAAGTGCCATCAATGCAGCCTCATAAGTGCCATCAATGCAGCAGCCTCACCATTGCCATCAATGCAGCAGCCTCACCATTGCCATCAATGCAGCAGCCTCACCATTACCATCAATGCAGCAGCCTCACCATTGACATTGTTGCAGCAGCCTCACCATTGGCATCAATGCAGCAACATCACCATTGCCATCAATGCAGCAGCCTCACCATTGACATAAATGCAGCAGCCTCACTATTGCCATCAATGCAGCAGCCTCACCATTGGCATCAATGCAGCAACATCACCATTGCCATCAATGCAGCAGCCTCACCATTGCCATCAATTCAGCAGCCTCGCCATTGCCATCAATGCAGCAGCCTCACCCTTGCCATCAATTCAGCAGCCTCGCCATTGCCATCAATGCAGCAGCCTCACCCTTGCCATCAATGCAGCAGCCTCACCCTTGCCATCAATTCAGCAGCCTCACCATTGCCATTAATGCAGCAGCCTCACCATTGCCTTCAATGCAGCAGCCTCACCATTGCCATCAATGCAGCAACATCACCATTGCCATCAATGCAGCAGCCTCACCATTGACATCAATGCAACAGCCTCACCATTGACATCAATGCAACAGCCTCACCATTGCCATCAATGCAGCAACATCACCATTGCCATCAATGCAGCAGCCTCACTATTGCCATCAATGCAGCAGCCTCACCATTGACATCAATGCAACAGCCTCACCATTGCCATCAATGCAGCAGCCTCACCATTGACATTAATGCAGCAGCCTCACCATTGACATCAATGCAGCAGCCTCACCATTGCCATCAATGCAGCAGCCTCACCATTGCCATCAATGCAGCAGCCTCACCATTGCCATCAATGCAGCAGCCTCACCATTGCCATCAATGCAGCAGCCTCACCATTGCCATTAATGCAGCAGCCTCACCATTGCCATCAATGCAGCAGCCTCACCATTGCCATTAATGCAGCAGCCTCACCATTGCCATCAGTGCAGCCTGATCAATGCCCATCTGCAGCCTAGAGGGGACAGGGAGTGGGGCGGGATGATTTCCGACAGATTACATACAGTTAGAATCTCCTATGATAGAGAGAACAGTGGTCCAGTGGCGGCCCAGGAGACGGGACTTCCTATTACAGAGGCCGCCGAGTAAGCAGGTGAGTCTCACTGCATGTAATCTGACGCACCCCCCTCTCTGTCCCCTCCGAGGCAGCTAAAATTGAAGTATTGGCGTATAACACGCACGCGCTGTTTGCACTCGATTTTCAGGGTGAAAAGGTGCGTGTTATATGCCAATAAACACAGCATTTAATTTTTCGTTCTTTTTCAGCAAATTTTATTTCATTTTAGTTCATTCTTAGAAAGTTTAATTTCATTTTAGTTATTTTTCAGTGAGTTAAAAAAAAAAAAACGTCATCTCTATACTGACATTTCAAAAAAAAAGTTTTTTAATGTTGACAGTATTTGCAATTTAAAATCTTTCCAGGATGTCTGCCTAATCCCCGCACGCAACTGTCGTGTAAGAATTACAGGGCAAACGTTTTGTTCCATAAAACATTAAGTTGTTCTCACAATGTACAATGTAACCCGAGCTCCTCATTATTGGAATTATATGTTACATTCCGTTGCCTGGACATTCTCACCTCCATTCCGCCTACAATATCAGACCAACCTACTGTTTACAGCGGAGGCTAATTTGTTCCAGATCACCCCAGGCTGCCGAGGACCACACAACAGCTCCTTCTGCAACTCTTCTACATCAAAGTTTTGTGTCTCTCAGCTCTGCTACGATTTCCCGCAAATTGTATTTTTCTTTTTACTAAACGGTCACAGAACAGGAGAGCGCGGCGTATTCTCCAGTATGAAGGGCGTAAAATGACTGCTCTTGTTACTTTTTTTATTTTTTTTATTCCGTTTTATTTCATAATTGTAATATTTTTATATTAGATTTTTATTTTATATTGTTTATTTTTATTTTTATAGGTTTCATTTGATGATCTTCCTCTTGTACTAAATTGTAATGTAACTGTAATGTCAAAATGCAACGTTCTATGTGCAGCAGCCCCTCCCAATACTTACCTGAGCCCCATCTCTATCTAGCAATCTCCATGAGAGCCTTGCCTCTCCGGGGACTAGCACTCCTGATTGACTTTTGGCAGCAGTGGGAGGAGCCATTGTCAATCACAGCCAGTGAGCCAATCAAGAGACGGAAGGGGCGGGGTCAAGCCGCAACTCAGTGTGTGAATGGGCACACACAGATGTGCAGCTCAGGAGCGCGCTTGCCTTGGTGCCCCCCAGAGCAAGCTGCTTGCTCTGGGAGCACCCAGCAGGAGGGAGGGGCCTGGGAGCACTGGCGTGGGACCTGAGAAGAGGAGGATCCGGACTGCTCTGTGCAAAACCACTTCACGGAGCAGGTATTACATGATTGTTATTAAAAAAAAAAAAAAAAAATTAAATTAGCCGACTGCTAAGGTGAACTTGGGATAAAAATGCTTTGTTTACCAACAAAGTCCCTATAAAACCAAGAAAACAAAGGCATAGTGAATAATGGCTTTGCTGATAAACAAAGCCAACTCTTAACTACCCCTATCGCTAACTCTGACACTTACCCTGATGCTAAACCTTACCACTAACCCTATCTCTAATACTAACTTTAATGTTAAGCTTAATCCTAAAGTTTTTCCCAAATTTAATCATAACCCTAACCCTAAAGCTAACTTTATTGGCATCTCTAATGCCACGTACACACGACCGAACTTTACGGCATACTTTGTCCTGCAGACTTTTCGACGGACTTTACAACAGACTTTCCGAATGAACGGACTTGCCTACACACAATCAACCAAAGTCCAACGGATTTGTACGTGATGACGTACGACCGGACTAAAACAAGGAAGTTCATAGGCAGTAGCCAATAGCTGCCCTAGCGTCGGTTTTTGTCCGTCGGACTAGCATCCAGACGAGCGGACTTTTCGACCGGACTCAAGTCCGTCGGACAGATTTGAAACATGTTTCGTTTCTAGGTCCGTCAAACTTTTGAGAAAAAAAGTCCGCTGGAGCCCACACATGATCAAATTGTCCGACGGACTCAGGTTCGCCGGACCAAGTATGCCATAAAGTCCGCTCGTGTGTACGCGGCATAACACTAACTCGAATGCCAATCCTTATACTAACCTTAAAAGTAACCCTAATGCTAATCCAAGTGCTAACCCTAACACTCGCCCTTATGAAAAACACTAATAAGGGTTATGCCTCGTACACACGAGCGGACTTTACGGCAGACATTGCCCGGCGGACTTTTCAACAGACTTTATGACGGACTTTCTGAATGAACGGACTTGCCTACACACAATCCACCAAAGTCCATCGAATTCGTACGTGATGACGTACGACCAGACTAAAACAAGGAAGTTAATAGCCAGTAGCCAATAGCTGCCCTAGCGTGGCTTTTTGTCCATCGGATTAGCATACAGACGAGCGGACTTTTCGACCGGACTCGAGTTCGACGGATAGATTTAAAACATGTTTCAAATCTAAGTCCCTCCAACTTTTGAGAAAACAAAGTCCGCTGGAGCCCACACACGATCGAATTGTCCGACGAAATCCCGTCGCCGGGCAAAGTCTGCCGTAAAGTCCGCTCGTATGTACACGGCATTAGAGTTACTAGACTTGTGCACAACGGAAAATTTTGTTTAGTTTCGTTTTCATTCGTAAAATACATAATTTCGTTCTGTTATATTCGTTCTGTTACGTTAATTCATTTTCGTATAATTTGTTATTTCTGTAGTGTCGATATTCGTTATACCGAACCCTGGAGAAGAACTGGTCACCTTGTTTTTATGTTTATTTTCCCCTATTGTTTCTGTCGGCAGGTCATAACCCGCTCTTGACAGAACAAACAGGGGAAAAAAAGTGTGTGTGTATTTTGGATTGGATTTTGAGATTTCTGTCGGCAGGATGCTAACCCCCTCCTGACAGAAACTGTACAGTGTAAAGATTTGAGTATAGGATGTTGTATTTTCTGTCTTCTCTTAGAATCTTTTGGGATGGGACGGCTGTCCATCCCCTCCGACTGGAGTCAATATTTCCTGCGGGCAGAGTATCTTTCTAGAGGGAGAGATGCTCTGGCTCAGATGTATATTTTGTGTGTTACTGTTAGCTGCAGGGACCTGTAGCTAGGTGTGTGTTATGTTGTACAGATGTAAATACTTAAGAGGGATTTTTATATATTTTTTTACTTTTTTTCATATTATATTATATTTATTTGTACAGTTCCCCATCCAAGCTGGGCCCAGGAGTCATTTTTTAATTTTCCCAGCTGAGGGACCAGCTGGATTTTGGTGGGGGTGAGTATAGCACCCTCTACATAGGTAGGGGCTAGATTAGGATTATTTTTGTGAGTGTAGGTAAATTTAGGCAGGCCTGGCTGGCAGCCAGGCCTGTTCGTTTTGGTTTGTGTGGGCTGGGAGTGGCTCAGAGTTTGGCAGCTGGGGACTCACAGGCAGCCTCATTGAAACCTCCCTCTTTCATCTAGAGGATTCTAGAAGGAGGAGAGGAGTGGTGGAGCTGCCTGGGGTTTTTTAAGGAGCCCTGACCAAACCCCAACCTGGATTGGAAGAGGGGCAGGCCTCCTTAAATACCTAGAGTCAGCCCAGCTGGGGGGGGAGTTAATCGGGTGGAAGAACTGGAGATGGAGTACTAGGCTGTTGGGGCCTTTAAGGGAGCTCCCCAGTCTTGGGGGGGTGACCTTGGGCCTGGGCTTGAGTGCAAGATGGAGCCCTTCAAGAAGGCATGAAGGTTCTGGACAGGTGGCACAGGAGGAGCAAGAGAGGCCAGCCTGAGCTAGTTCTGCTGCGCAAGCCTTCAGGGCGAAACCACCGGTTGCAGCCCGGAGGGCTGGTGAGTGACATCTGCAGTCAGGAGGAAGGAAAGGAATAGTCTGCAAGCAAGGAACGTGTTGGAGGAGACTGATGTGGTAACTGGTGGTACAGAGAAGTGTATAGAGTTGTCCCAATTGATTGGTATACAATCTACCAATTAATGGATACACAATTCACCGGGCATCCCATATTTCTCTTACCTCATCCAAGTTAAATTCCCTCAATAAAACAAACAAAAATAAGCACATGGACTGTTCATTGTCTTAAGGTGACTGAGAAGTGAATGCTGGGCTGGGCAGGGTGACAGGTGGACCACTACACTCAGCGGCTCCTACAGGGGCGCCGTTACAGTAAGAAGAAGGAGGAGTCCACACCAGGAATGTCACTCTGCTCTTTAACTTGTTCCTGCCCAGACCCAGGGGTAGTGATCTTGTCTTAAAAACGTGCCAAAAGCATACATCCCCCCACCCCCCAGAAGAACTATCCTTACATGTGGGATAGCCTGCAGGGCAGCCCGTCCTGACTTAACTAGTACCTGTTGACAGTCCTCCAGACACCTGCTCAGGCCTTAGGCCATTTGTTCCCAACCTCAGTCCTCAAGCACATCTAACAGGCCATGTTTTGGTAATTCCCATTAGATAAAATAGCTGTCAAAAAGACAGAGTCACTGACATTGATTTATAGAGCCTGTGCTAGGGGAGAACATGACCTGCAGGGGGTACTTAAGGTTGAGAACCACTCCTTTAGACTAACAGACCCCACTTGGTCCCTTGGGCAGAAGACATCACCATACTGAGGTTAGCAGAAGGAGAAATCCACGCCAAGAATGCCTTTTAATACTTACTGAATCAATAGAATCAAAGATATTTATATACTTACACTCAACCATCCCTTGACAGCACTCAGCTTAAAGTGGAGTTCCACCCACTTTTACAACTCTTCACCATCCCTCACTGAACTGTGCACCGTAAACGAATTGGATATTTCTTTATTTTTTTTCTCAGCACTTACTGTATATCAGCTGTATTCATTTTTCACTTCCTCCTCCCTGGCCACGGCCCATCGCATCATTTCCTGTTTGCAATGCCTTCTGGTAAGGGGCGGCAACTGCCTCTGACACTGCTGTTGCTATGGAAACCTGACCTGAAACCTATTACAGTGCTTGTGCTGCACTGAGCATGTGCGAGATCTGCAAGGATGAGATCCAGGAAGAAATACAGTCTGGTTTCAGATGCCCAGACTTAAGATGGCCACGGCCTGCTGTAAGTTTATAAAATAACAAACTACTGCTATAAACTAACAAAACAGACCTTAGTTTACAGACTAACTTTACTAGAATACATTAAGCTTGTGTATTATAGGGGTATTTTTATTTAAAAAGTATAATTTCGGCCGGAACACCACTTTAGGTTATAAACAATTCAGCGTAGTTCAGAGAGATGAAGCTTAAGATTAGGGCACCTTGACTGAAAAATGGTTGAGAAACACTGGTATAAAGCAATGTTTCCCAACCCCAGTCCTCAAGCCTCCCCACCCCACTCCTCCCCACCCCAACAAGCCATGGTTTCAGGATTTCCTTCAACTTGCATGGGTACTTTCAATTTGTGTCAATGACTTTATCTTTTTGACAGCTGTTTTATGTAAGAGAAATTCCCAAAACGTGGCCTGTTGGGGTTGCTCAAGAACCCAACTTGGAACCACTGGTCTAAGGCTTGAAGCGGGTGTGCAGAGGACTGTTGACAGGTACTGGTTAAGCAAGGATGGGTACACCCTACAGACTTTTCTGCATGCACGGGAGAGTAGGACAGTTACCCTTGGGGGCCCGTACCCATGGTAAGCTTTTAGGGCAAGGTCACTTCTAGGTTTGAGCAGGAACTGGTTTTAGAGCAGAGTGACTCCTTTACTACACAACATTACCAGAAGATCCTGTCGGGAGGCTAGAAATAAAAAAACAACGGGGGGCTCTAACCCTACAAAACTAAAACAAAAAAGTTTTGGCTACAGAGACCTTTTTATAAAGAGATTTTAGAGCGTATAGGAGAACTGGTGTTTCCGCTGAGTTCCAAATTGTGCTCTCTTCTCGCTCCTCAATTATGCCATGGTTAAATGTGCACTTCCATTGTCACCGCCTGTAATGAAGAACCCAGGAGAGGTGTTAGAACTTAGAGTACCAGCTAATAGTGCAGCTAACACACATAACTTCGCGGCATTAGCATTCCTGCGAGATTGAAGCCGCCAGTTAGTATTCCAGAGGACTCAGCTGTGTGATATGCTCGGCAATTTCAAGCAGATTTAGCATTCATCCCACTTTTGAATAATAGATGTTCCCCTGAATATCGGTTTGTATAAAAGTGGACTTTAATAGTTTCTAAACTTGGTACAATTTTTGTGCCCGCTATCACCGGTGGCTGGGGGAAAAAAAATAAAAAATAAATAAAAAACCCCCGCGTCTGGAGATTAGCGAACACATCAGACGCGCTAGAAAGCCATTTAAAAGCGGATGATGACTGCAGCTCAGGTGCTTAAAGGCCTCGGGGATGCGATGTACCTGCCGTAGCGCGGCCGGGCCTAGGATTGTCAAATACTTGTCGGAGAGATTTTCTCGCAGAACCTTTCCGACAATTACCTGGAATTTTAAGGCGCCAAGGATGGAGGGAAAAAAAAAAAGAAAAAAGAAAAGAGGCTTAAGATTTAAAATGCAGAAAATATTGGCTCCATTTTATTCCTTCTGATACATCAGAGCAAACGCCGGAGAAAATAACCGCGGGCGAGAGGATTAACCTTTATTTTTTTTTTTAATGTGATTCACAAAGACTCCGCTGTGTATAAATTGTGTTTTTGGTTGTCCACCTTCATTCTCTTTAAAATAAAGTTTTGAATAATGATAGAGCGAAAGGAAGAATATCCTCTCTCCGGATTGCGATTTGGCAGAGCAGAAGTGGAAATTTGCACTTGTGGGTGGATTATAGATTCTGGCCGGCACCTAGTAAATGAGCCCACCTGTCAGGACGATCGAGGCCAGCTCACATAGCCATATTCCAGCATGAGCACCTGTACATGTCTTGCTGTTTGTGCATGGGCAGGCATGCACACTCATTATACTGTAAATTGTGGCCCTAGCATGTTATTTGAAGTGTTGTCCCGCAGGATTCGGGACGGTTGGGAGGTAAGCTAAATTGTTATTCGCTGCATGGATAAAGCAACTACAGGAGTATAGTGGGGCCAGAAAAGAAGAGCACTACTTTAAGTTAAAACAATATCAGGATATATTTTATAACATTTTTAGTCAGCACGCTCTGCTTATTTTAGTTTTGCTGATCTGCAAGATTAAATAATGTCTTGTCATATGTCTTGACCTTATGCCTGGTCAGCAGGGCTAATTGCTAAGTATAATGGCAATGATAATGCAAATGATAGGAATTCTATAACCTTTACTATATATATAAACTGAAAGAGCTTGCATTCAAATTGTCATTTGCTGTGTGAAATGATTCTGTATACGGAGCTTGTACAGACTTATTATAATCAGTTTGTATTCTTCATTTCTGAAAATTATTTTAAACTGTCCTCTTTTCACACTATAGAAAATGGGATTTTTGATTTGCTTCGGATCCCCGCGCAGCTGCCTGCACTTATGGGTTTTATCCAGAATGCCCATACCACAGCCAACCACAAGACAGTTTTCCTGATAGGCGCAGCTTTAAGTTTCAAAGCAAAACATGTCTCGGCGTTTGAGCAACCCAATGTCAATGCTTAATCTGAACCCCCCTTGTGCTGTTACCTGCTTGACCCCCTCATGCCGTTCCTGCCAGCCTGTGTCATTCAGTAACCCCAAAGCCACCCCTGTCCCCATGTGACCCCAGAGCAGCCTGTGTCACCCCATGACTACAGAGAATCCTCTGTCACCCAGTCAACGCAGAGCACCCTGTGTCACCATGTGACCCCCAGAGCAACCTCTGTCACCCCAAGACTTCAGAGCATCCTATGTCAACCCATGACCCCCAAATCATCCTATGCCACCGTGTAACCCCAGAACATTCTGTGTATCCATGTGACCCCAGTCCATCCTCTGTCACCCCAAGACCCCAGAGCATCCTGGCTCACCCTGTAACCAAAGAGCAGGCTATGTCATCCAATGAGCCTAAATCATCCTATGTCACAGTGTGACCCCAGAGAATTCTGTTCCACCCTATGACCCCAGCTCAAACTGTCAGTGAGGCCAGAACATCCTGTGTCACCCCGTGAACTCAGAGCATCCTGTGTCACTCCATGACCCTATAACATCCTGTGTCACCCATGACCCTATAACATCCTGTGTCACCCCATGACCTCTTAGCATCCTGTGTCACCCCATGACCCCAGAGCATTCTGTGTCATCCAGTGAACCCTATGACCCCAGTGCAAATTGTCACCCAGTGAGGCCAGAATATCCTGTGTCACTCCATGACCGCAGAGCATCCTGTGTCACCCCATGACCCTATAGCATCCTGTGTCACCCATTGAACCCAGAGCATCCTGTGTCACCCTATGACCCCAGAACATCATGTGTCACCCATTGAACCTAGAGCATATGTGTCACCCCATGATCCCAGAGCATCCTGTGTCACCCATTGAACCAAGACCATCCTGTGTCACCCATTGACCCTTCAGCATCCTGTGTCACCCCATGACCCCAGTGCATCCTGTGTCATCCAGGTAACCCAGAGCATCTTGTGTTACCCGATGACCCCAGAGCAAACTACGGCAACCCATGACCCCAGAGTGTCTTGTGTCATCCCGGGACGCTAGAACACCCTGTGTCACCAATTAAACCCAAAGCATCCTGTGTCAACCCATCACCCTAGATCATCCTGGGTCAACCCATGACCCTAGGGCATACCCTGGCACCCTGCAACACTACAGCATCCTGTGACACCCACTGACCCCAGAACATCTTATGTCACCCACTTACCCCAGAGCATCTTGTGACCTTCGGTGACACCTTTGTCCTCACACAGCCTTGTGACCCAAGTGCAGCCCAAAGCCTCTTGTGTCATCCAGTGTACTCCTTTGTGCCTCCTTTGTTTGTACTATTGAAACTTCCCTTAAGTCTCCATGTTGTAAATGCCTCTTTATGAAGAATAGATTGTTAGTTAATGGGTTGTGTTGAAGTAAAGCTGTTAAAATGCAGTACAAAACCAAATGGAGATTCTGTGTAGTGAGCTGGGATGAAGAGCGAGATTGATTGGAGAGTAGAGAAGGTGGTTTGGTATGGGGTAGCTGGCCTGCCAATGGGTCACCATCACTGTGATGTTGGGTACATGGGTACCCGTTCTGAAATGCACCACCTCTGACTGGTGAGGACCCATTGTAGATAAATAGGCCCTTACCAGTCCTATGGGGGCCATAGGCTACTGTCTCTTCAACTAACTTCCCCTCTTTTACCTGCTAAAGAAAGGATGCCACCTAGTAGCCAACCAAGGAACTGCTCTGCAAACCCTCTTACATCCTGTCACATTGTAATCTACAATAAATAATTCTGGACCTTTAGGACAACCGCTTGGCAAATAATTCCTTTTGGATTTTCCAATTTAGAAGGTCCCCCGCATTGTGGTAGAGCTGCCGAGATCTAGTCATCAAGCCAAACCAACATCTTCTGTTTTAATGGACAATAAGAATCACGTCTAGCAACTCATACCTACTTATTTTGCAACCAGTTTCTGAGGTTCAAGGGCCCTCGTGAGGCCCGGGGTCACCCTAACTGGGGTACCCAGAATCAGAAACCAGAAGGAGAAAGATAACATGAAGAGCTCCAAACCACAAACGAGGCCGAGGAAACTTTAATCGTCCATCAAATAATTGAAAGAACAGCCAATGCATTTGTGGTTTGGCCCTCCTTTTGCTATCTTTCTCTGTTAGTGAGGTCTTGTCCATGACAGAAGAAGCATCCTGGATTGGGCACAGTGCCTAGAGTATGACCCTGAAAATGGTTGCTTTACCACAGAAATGTGAATAAAAAGTCTCGGAGTTAATTTTTTGAGAAAAGAAATGTCTCTCCGCGTACAAACCACATATTGCACATTTATATTTTCACTCTCTTTATGTCATATACAATATGACCTAAATACAACCCGAATCCAGTGTATGAACGATGTAACCAGCGCGCTGTCGGTTTTGGTGTCTGCGCGTGGCTAAGAATCGTCATCAATTTATAATTATTGAGCTGCTCCCCTGCTGCTCTCATTGTGCCGTCAAAATTTAGAGCATCGGTAATCACTAGTGACATAAACAGGGTGATAAAAATAAGTCAATAATTTAACGGCCTAATAACACAAAGACCTCCAGCGCTACACAAATCTTGCAAAATGCTGCGTAAAGTGACCGCGCTGCCTTGTAAATTGACTGCTGTAAAAGGTTATCGTCCTTGCAGCTGGATTACTACGCCTTGGGCACCGACATCAAATTTTTCAATTAGGAAAATGCGAGCTGGGCAAAAAAAAAAAAAAAAGAAGCTTCGCCAGGATACCTTCTCTGGTGACGTAAAGGCAGAGTTACATGAATCCATGGAGTTCAGCTTTGTTAAAGAAAAAAAATATCAGTTTGACCACACTAACTTTAATACCCCCCCCCCCAAGGGAAGATCTAGCCTGTCTGATTTGAGGGTGCAGTAAAAAAAAGTCAGGGGGTATAAAGTCAACGCTGTGTGTGTGTGTGAGTCTCTGACAGTCTGTCACATAGTGTACAAGTACAGCGAATGGGTATTTCCTGTTTACTTGGCGCTCTTATGTAACGTCAGTCACGACTTAGAAGTAAAGTCTGGTATGTAGTGCAGAGGCAGTGAGCAGGGAAAGACAGTGTGTATTAGGCTGTAATTAGATTGGAATAATGAAATAGAACCTGTGCCCCCTTATATCAAGTAACCCTATCAGAGTCCCTCCTGACATCAGGAGTCCTCATCAGCCCCTCCCCTTTACATCAGGGTCTCCATCAAAGGGCCACCTTACACCAACTATCACCATAAGAATGCCCCCTTAAATCAGTTGTCCTCATCAGAGTGCTCCCCTTGCATCAATTTTCCCCATAATGCCCCATACACACGGTCGGATTTTCCGACGTAAAGTGTTCGATGGGAGCTTTTGTCGGAAATTCCGACCGTGTGTAGGCTCCATCGTACATTTTTCATCGGAATTTCCGTCACAAGAAAATTTGAGATCCGGATCTCAAATTTTCCGAGAACAAAATCCGTTGTCGTAAATTCTGATCGTGTGTACACAATTCCAACGCACAATGTTCCATGCATGCTCAGAATCAAGTACGAGATGGAAGCGCTCGGTCTGGTAAAACTAGCGTTCGGAATGGAGATAGCACATTCGTCACGCTGCAAATTTTGTAATGTTTTAATGCAGCGTATGCTCTTCTTCTTTAGAATGCTAGAATGAAGAAGTTATTTTGCTGTTCATATTCACACAGTTCTCACAAACTGATTTCTTTTTTATTTCTCGTGATCTCATGAATATTGTTTTTTTTTTTTTTTTTTTCGTCAGATCTCCATAATAATGTTTCTAATTTTTGGTTAGATTTTTTTTTTTTTTTTTATAGTGATCTCCATAATTTTTTATTTTGTTTGGTGTCAAGTTACCACAACACCATTATTATCTTTTATTTTTTAACCTCAAGGAGGTGGGTTGGTGTTGGTGTCCCTTGTTAATTTGACATAGTATTTTTGAAATGTACATACCTACTCACAAACAAACTGTTCTTTTTGAAGTAAAGCACATAGCCAAGGATTTGTGAAAAATAAATAGCCACTTATTCTGGGTCATAACAAAACAAAGAGGAAGGCAACGCTAGAGAAACTGGTGGTATTAGCAAAGCCTTTGTACTCCAGGGCACACATCAATTATTTTACAGTCAAAATTGGTGGCCTGAGGAGTCCTTATAATAGTGAGCACAATCCGGTCCAGGACTACAAGAGATCAGGAACAGCAGCAGATGACATATCTGTCCCCAGGCTGTGGTCATACAACAGCCTGCATCTTTTGCCAGACCAGACTGAACCCAGGCCATCACTCTCTTGTCTTCCTTCCACACTTCCTTCCAGGCTGTGGCTCTGGTATTGTAGTTGTGGCAGGAGGTGGAGGAGGAGGAGGAGGAGGATCATGGTTGAACTCACAAATGTGGCTTTGGCTTGTGAGTTTGCCCCTCAACCGCTTATTTAGGGCTTGTAAGATCACTTCCTCACATTCCCAGCAATTTGCAGGCTGCCATGTAGGCATAGTCCTCTTGAAGACTGGGGGGTTTCTGAGGGCCGCAGTAGCCTTCAGAAATAGGCCAAGTGCTGCCTCCTCCAGTTTACCTCTCTTCCTGGCACTTTTTTGTGGAAGGCGGAAGGGAGGGACCTGGGATTCGGGCAGGCTACTGGGCTCGGCCACCTCCTGGCTGAGACTTTTCTGTATATGAAAAAGGGACATAGTTTTAGTTTTTGGTTCATCAATCACACACAATTTTCAGCTCATGACTGTTGCAAATTGAATGTTAATAAATAGAAAAGACTATCATTCTGACCCCAGCATTTTTCATTCTTGTCCCAATCATTTGTGGCCACTACTGTCTATTGATATGTAAAACCCTTTGTAAAATCAGAACTTACTGATCAATAATAACATCTAGTTAACACCATTAATGATTTGACTAGAAATATGTAGAACAATGCTATACCTGGCTCAAGCTGGGCTCCTCCACTTCTTCCTGGCTGGAAGGCCCAGGTTGGACATCAGAAGTAAGCGGAGGTGGAAGGAAGTCTCGAAGGAAGACTGGAGAGTGCTGGCCTGGGTTCAGCCTGGCCTGCCAGAAAATGCAGTCTGTCATAGTACCACAGCCTGGGGACATAAATGTCATCTGCTTCAGCTCCTGATCTCTGGGAATCCTGGACCTTCTTGCGCTCCCTATTATATGTGCTCCTCATGCCACCATTTAGGGCCTTCAAATAGGGGGTGTCTGCCGTGGGGATCTCCGCCTTCACAAATTCCAGCAATTGATCCAGCGCTGCCTTCCTCTTTGTTTTATTGTTATAAAAGGGGTGGTTTACCTGCCACAGACAGGGCAGGTCCCTGTACATATCATTGAATGTGGGGATAAAGTCCTGATCATTCAGTAGATCCAGTAGATCCATTTTATCTGCAAGACACAACACAAGACAAACCCTAATGTCAGGCTAAACTCTCCTAATCTTGTTACAATATAGGCTTCAATCTAGAAGCAGTATAGGCCACTGATGCACCAAGTTAAAATTGTACCTTCGTTCAAATGATTGGCGCTTCCGATACACCTTCCTTCTCTCACAGATCGTATGTACGACGCACGCGTGTTGTGCTTTATATACACTGCGCATGCGTGAAACTCCGCCCGCCCCTAACGTTCTTTCTAGTCTATTCCCTGCCCCTTGTCTTTTTCGGAGCAGTAGGAGAGCACATGGCGGAGAGACAACAAGTGTATGCAGACAGCAGCAGCAGCAACAACGAGGAAACCCGGAGCCACAAACATCCCAATCCAGAAGGATATGTAAGGCCTCCAATATGGCCTTTATGGAGATGGTGGAGACGGTGGACATCTTCAAGAGGGCCGACTATGATGGGAAGCATGGACTGTACCCAAACTCAAATGTGAGAAAGTCCAAGATCATGCCTAAAGTTGTGAAAAGTCTGCAGAAGAATATTGGGGTACGGTGATCCAAGGATCAACTGAGGAAACGATGGTCAGACCTCAAATTGAGGGAGCAGGATCAGTACAGAAGAATCAAGAGAGTGCTGCAAAAAAACAAGTTGTTGTGTGTTCCTATTCTTCTTATTACGTTTGTGCTGCTCCATGTGCTTTTCTTTACTGTTGTACAGTATTAAATGGCAAGTTTCAGGGTCGTGGGCACAGTAATTGTTCGTAGTAAACATCTTTCTTTCGCCCACTAATACAATGTTTTTTGCAGATGCAGGTTAACTACATTTGTTCAGGCCTATTTGTCTTAAAAGAGGTTTAGTACATTGTTGTCTAGATTTGTAACTAGAATGAAATGTAAACTTGATTCAGTGTAAGGAGAGGACACTCAGCAGCTGGTTACACATCTGGACGCAGGAGCACTAGTGTGGGACACCAGAACAAACTTTTTAGGATGTCCCACATAGGTGCTCCAGTGAGTCCATGTGTGAAACTTTACCCAAAAAGGTAAGTTTTCCAGCTTGAAGAAAATGAAAAAATCATGTGTTCAGCTTGGAACTCTGCCAAAAAAGACAATTGTACGACACTTTCAAGCAATGTTTCATATTCCTATTTCTTGGATCAAATATCTGTATACTAAGTATACCTTTATTTTATTCACATAGGGGAGAAAAGACTCGGGACGTCAGAGGTCACCAGGGACCCCCAACTCCTAAAGAAGGGGAAGTCACCACACCACAACCTCAGGATGTGGAGGAAGGAGAGGTTTATGAAATGGCCCTAGTAGTGAACGGTGAGTGTCTGAGACCACAGCTTCAGGTAATAGATGTATGCCTGCATATTTATAATACATGTTGTTTTTTTTTTTAGGTGATGTGGATGTTGTGGAAGAAGAATCTCATTTCACAAGTGCACAAGTCCTCATCGGGGAGATCACGGTGTGCAATTGGGATTTACAGAAGATCAAGGAAGACATCAATGATGTGGAAAAAAGACTCAAAAACATCATTGATGTTTTCGGCAGATTGGTTTAATGCAGATTGGTTTAATTTAGCTGATTGGTTTAATGCTCATCTACGCAACTCAGCCACTTTTTTCTTAAAATCCCACTCTCCGAGGAGGGGGATTGCTCAGCCCTTCCCTTTCCCTCCCCCATTTCCCCTCCCCCCCCCCCCCTCCTCTCCTTTCTCATATTCGGCAGAATTGAAAACATACCAACATTTCTAAAATTGTTTCTCTTTTTCTAAATTTTCTACAAAATTTTGAAAGCCAAATTTTAAAGATGCACACAGTGTGTCAACATGTGCTATCTGCCATCGTGGGATATCAAGGTACGCATTTTGGGGGTGCAACCTCTTCCTCGCAACTATGGTAGATGAGAGGAAGGGGTTGTACCCCCGAAACACGTCCATTGATCCCCCATGATGGCAGCTAGCACATGTTGACATTAGGCATGGGATCAGAAATGAAATCCCCATTTTGACTGTCAATTTGTGTGCATCTTCAAAATTTGGCTTTCACAGGGGTGACGTCACCCCATCTGATGAAGGCAATATCAACACAGTTTGGACATACTAATGTCTGATATTGCCTTCACTTTGGCAAAGTTGAACTTGGGAAGTTCCTGAGTTGTGTATTGTTTTATGGTTTTAAACAT
The DNA here is from genome assembly GCA_037952835.1 of Lithobates septentrionalis. Classification (NCBI taxonomy): domain Eukaryota; kingdom Metazoa; phylum Chordata; class Amphibia; order Anura; family Ranidae; genus Lithobates; species Lithobates septentrionalis. The sequence goes on from JBBDGP010002448.1 coordinate 337,052, forward strand.
GCCTGTTTTAACATAAAAAACGCTATTTGTACTGTCCAAAAAAAAAATGTTCTTACTAAAATATGTTGGTTGTTTCCAAAACCCTTTTCTAACGCACATGTGAATGTGCACAGAGTAAAAAGGTTTGTACTCAACAATGTGTAGCTTCTTCTTTCAATGCTCAATATCATTTTTTGTACTAAGTTGGTGTTTACACTGAAATGGAGGTTATTTACTAAAGGCAAATCCACTTTTCACCACAATTGCACTTTCAGTGCAGTTTCATGTGCACTTTTGCAGTGCACTTGGAGTGCAAAGTGGATTTTCCTTTAGTGCCTAACTCCCACAGTGCTTTATAATTTGACACAATCAGGCCATTTACGTGACTCACCAAAATTCATTCATGGTGCTGAAAATAAAGAATATTTTTCTCAGTAATGCATTACATACATTAAAAACAAAAACAAGGTGTATGCAGCAGACCTACAACATAATAATAGTTCGCTGAAGAAGAGATTGTCACCTCATGTATCAAATAAATTACATTTGCAATATTGACGAAAATGGCCAAAAAGAAAAGCCCATTGGAGAATCTAGGAGACAGCTAAAAGAATCCCATGCAGTAAATCAAAAGAAATCTTCTTTCAGTTTAAGTAAAAAAAAAAAAATGTTTCTTAAACAGTTTCTGGCATATCAATGGCCCCCCTACCCGCAAAGTACTCGACATACTTCTGTCTTACTTCACGGGCGCTTTGAGGGGGGCAAGCCAGGATGGCCAGCTTCAAGCGCTGTCAGGGTTTCTTGTTGAAGTCCGGACTCAGGCCCAACTGAGGCCACATAGTTCATTGAATTTCTCCTTAAAAAGTTGTGTAGAATGCAGCATGCAAGGATTATATGGTTACGTTTATATTCCGCCATGTTGATTGGCGTAAGGAATAGGCAGAACCGGCTGGCCATTATCCCGAAAGCGTTCTCCACCACTCTTCTGGCTCTGGCCAGATGGTAGTTATAAACTCTCTGGTCCGGGGTGAGGGTCCTCATGGCTTCCAATCGGTTGGCTGGTCAGAATGAATTAATAGAAAGCACTGAAAAACAGAAAGGCCGGAGCTGAAAATCAGAAACAAGCGGACAAGAACGCACTGAAAATCAAATACGTAATATAAATACGAACCCACAAGCACAAACTGAAGAGCAGTAACGATCGGAAAAGCACAAGGCTGAAAAGTGTGAATCGTCTGTCACCAAACTTCTACTAACACTAGATTAGCAGAAGGAGCCCAAAGGGTGACGCACTGGCTATTGAACTTCCTCTTTCTAGTGCCGTCGTACGTGTTGTATGTCACCGCGTTCTTGACGTTCGGAATTTCCAAAAACATTATGTGACCGTGTGTATGCAAGACAAGTTTGAGCCAACATCCGTCGGAAAAAAAACATGGATTTTGTTGTCGGAACGTGGGATTGTGTGTATAGGGCATAAGTGTGGCATCTTACTTCAACTGTTGACATCGACTGGAGTGTCCCTTTACATCAAGTGTCCCCATCAGAGTGTCCCCTTACATCAACTGCCCCTTATCAGAGTGTCCTCCTGCATCAAACATCCTCATCAGAGTGTTCATCTGCATTAACTGTCTCCCATCAGAGTGCCCCCTTACATCAACTTTCCCCATCAGAGCATCTACCTTAAATGTCCCCATCAGATTGTCCTCCTGCATCAACTGTCTTCCATCAGTGTCCCATAACATCAACTGTTCCCCATCAGAGTGTCCTCCTACGTTAACTGTTTCCCATCAGAGTGTTCCCTTACATCAACTGTTCCCCATCAAAGTGTTCCCTTACATCAACTGTTCCCCATCAGAGTGCCCACTTACATCAACTGTTTCCCATCAGAATATTCTCTTACATCAACTCTCTCCCTTTAGAATATACCCTTATATCAAGCGTCCCCACCAGAGTGTCCTCCAGCATCAACTGTCACCATCAGAGTTTTCTCCTACAATTAATATCCCCATTAGAGTGCCCCTTACATCAAGCGACCCCATCAGAGTGTCCTTTTACATCAACTCTCCCCCATCAGAGTGCCATCTTACATCAACTGTCTTCTATCAGAGTATACTCTTAAAATGTCCCCATCAGAATGCCCCCATACATTCACTGTCTCCCATCAGAGTGCCCCCTTACATCAATTTCCCCCATTGGCGCATCCCCTTACATAAACTATCACCATCAGAGTTTCATCTTACATTAAATGTCCCTAACAGATTGTCCTCCTGCATCAACTGTCTCCCATCAGTGTCCCATAACATCTGCTGTCCCCATCAGATTGTCCTCTTACATCAACTGTCTCCCATCAGAGTGTTCCCTTACATAGAATGTTCCCCATCTGAATACCCACTTACCGTATATACTCAAGTATAAGCCGAGTTTTTCAGCACATTTTTTTGTGCTGAAAATGCCCCCCTCAGCATTATACTTGAGTCAAGCACTTTTCTGCAGCAGAGAATGACATTTTCCAAACAGAATTTGGGGGCCTGTATCTCGAGGCCACTTGGTGCTAGGAACCCCAAATTTGGTGTGCAAACCCAGTGGAACTAGCACTACAACACAGCTGGGGTTCCTAGCACCAAGTGGCCCCGAGATACGGGGGCCCCATAGTCGGTTCAGAAAATGTCAAGCACTTTTCTGCAGCAGAGAATGACATTTTCCGAACCTAATTTGGAGCCCCGTATCTCGGGGCCACTTGGTGATAGGAACCCTAAATTTGGTGTGCAAACCCAGTGGAACTAGCACTACAACATAGCTGGGGTTCCTAGCACCATGTGGCCCAGAGATACGGGGCCCCAAAGTTGTTCAACTGTGTCCATCTGCAGCAATGTCATTTCGGGACCCTTTGGGTCCAGAGACCCCAAATTTTGGCTACAGCTAGGGGTCATCTAGGAACCCTTAACTAAGTTCGGTAGACCTATGACTGCAAATGGGCACAGTGAGGCATGCAAATGGGCACAGTGAGGCTGCAAATGGGCATTGTTGACCCTCTTTTCCTCTTAAAGTAGCTGGGCATTTCTCACCCTAGGCTTATACTCGAGTCAATAAGTTTTCCCAGTTTTTTGTGGTAAAATTAGGTGCCTCGGCTTATATTCGGGTTGGCTTATACTCGAGTATATACTGTACATCAACTGTTTCCCATCAGAATATCCTCTTACATCAGCTGTCTCCCTTTAGAATATACCCGTACATCAAGTGTCCCCACCAGAGTGTTCTCCAGCACAACTGTCACCATCAGAGTTTTCTCCTTCAGTTAATATCCCCATCAGAGTGTCCTCTTACATCAACTGCCTCCCATCAGAGTGCCCCCTTACATCAAGTGTCCCCATCAGAGTGTCCTTTTACATCAACTCTCCCCATGAGAGTGTCCTTTTACATCAACTGTCTTCTATCAGAGTATACTCTTACAGAGGCGTAACTACCACCATAGCGACCCATGCAGGCGATATGGGGCCCGCAGCCGAGTGGGGCCCAGTGAGGATAAGAGTACCGCTGGCACAGTCTCCCAGAAGAGAGAGGAAAGGAAGAGGCGAGCTGTCCGTATCAGCAGAGAGCTGAATTGCCCGATGTAAGAGCTTTCATTAGAACTTCCAGTGTTCCCGGGGCTCACGTCACATAGCTCCACCTTTTGGCCTGGTGCCTTTGATAGACAGAACGCCGATCCAATGCGGGGCATGTGACGTCATCAAAGGCGTCGGGGCCAAGAGGTTGGGCTATCTGACGATGAGCCCTGGGAAGACGGGAAATTCAAATGAAAGCTATTACAGCAGGCAATCCCGCTCTCTGCTGATCCGGGTGGCTTACCTCTTCCTCTGTATAGGTGGGGCTGTATTGGGCACAGGCAGACCAGGCTGTATTGGGCACAGGTCACGCTGTATTGGGCACAGGTCACGCTGTATTGGGCACAGGTCACGTTGTATTGGGCACAGATCACGCTACATTGGGCACAGGTCACGCTGTATGTGGCACAGGTCACGCTGCATTGACACTAGGGCAGCTGTGGGGGGGGGGGGCTGTTTGCAGGGGGGCCCCATACAACATTTTGCTATGGGGCCCTGCTATTTCTAGTTACGCCCCTGTACTCTTACATCAAATGTCCCCATCAAAATGCCCCTTACATCAATTTTCCCCATCAGAGCATCCCCTTACATAAACTGTCATGATCAGAGTTTCCTCTTACATTAAATGTCCCTATCAGATTGTCCTCCTGCATCAACTGTCTCCCATCAGTGTCCCATAACATCAGCTGTCCCCATCAGATTGTCCTCTTACATCAACTGTTCCCAATGAGGGTGCCCACTTACATCAACTGTTCCCCATCAGATTGTCCTCCTGCAGCAACTGTCTCCCATCAAAGTCTCCCATAACATCAGCTGTCCCCATCAGATTGTCCTCTTACATGAAGTGTTTCCCATCAGAGTGCTATCTTACATCAACTGTTCCCAAATCCCAATGAGAGTGCCCACCTACTTAAATTGTTCCCCATCAGAGTGTCCTTCTATATTAACTGTCTCCCATCAGAGTGTTCCCTTAAATCGCACAGCCCACCTTAGCCTACCCTAGATGCAGGGTTGATACCCCAGAAATCTCAGAGAAAGCCAAAAACCCCTTCAGGATTTATTCTCACTACGTTTTTATCCTGTAGCTGAAGCAAAATGCCTGCAAATATACATTGTCCGTTTTAGAGCTCCTAATGTTTGGGGGTGCATTGGCAAAAAGACTATGAGGACAGTTTTGGGCACCCCATTATAAGGATGAGGAGGTTTGGGCAAGCTTCAAGGATGGAAAAACACCTTTGGGGATCTATTTAAAAAAAAAAAATCAATCCCCGTAATGTATATTTCCTTTGATCGTCAGCTCCATCCAGTGGCCATAAAGCAGTATTTTTTTCACCATTGCATTATTTCAGGAAAATACTGCATTATGGCCACTAGATGGAGCTGATGATTGTAAGAAATAAACATATTAGACACGGACTTTCAGAATGAACGGACTTGCCCACACACGGACAAGTCCGTTCATTTTGAACGTGACTCAGGTGCGACAGGACTAGAAAAGTATGTCAATCTTGCCGCTTTTATCGGCGAGATTGACACCTTGCGAGCCCCGTCGCGGGTCATACCAGGCCCTTAGGTCTGGTATGGATTATAAGGGGAACCCCCTACGCCGAAAAAACGGTGTGGGGTCCCCCCTAACATCCATACCAGACCCCGATCCGAGCACGCAGCCTGGCCGGTCAGGAAAGGGGGTGGGGACGAGCGAGCGCCCCCCCCTCCTGAACCGTACCAGGCCGCATGCCCTCAACATGGGGGGTGGGTGCTTTGGGGGAGGGGGGCGCCTTGCGGGGCCCCCCCACCCCAAAGCACCTTGTCCCCATGTTGATGAGGACAAGGGCATCTTCCTGACAACCCTGGCCGTTGGTTGTCGGGGTCTGCGGGCGGGGGGCTTATCGGAATCCGGGAGTCACAGTCCCAGCATGCCCAGGGACTGTGACATCAAAAGGGGGCGGGTTCTCCGCCTATATAAGTCACAACGCAGCCCTCAGAGAGCAGTCCAGCCGGAGAGAGCGTCGTGTCAACATCTGGAGAAGAGAAGAGAAGAAGCCCAGAAGCCCAGAAGTCCGGACCTCTGCTGGCAAGAGAGCTACCTGAACACAGCGGAGGAGCTGGCCGAAGAACTGGAACACCGGGAGAAGAGAGCGGAGAAGAACCAACCGGACACCGGGAGAAGATGAACCGGAGGGACCCCCGACGCCGGAAGAAGACCCCCGGAGCTGTTTAATAAAATATTTTAAAAACCTGTGTAGTGTTTTATTATTTAAATTTTTTCCCTGGGTGAATGGGTAGGGGTACCATGTACCCCATACTCATTCACATATGGTGGGGGGGCCGGGATCTGGGGGCCCTCTTATTATAGGAGGCTCCCGGATTCCGATAAGCCCCCCGCCCGCAGACCCCGACAACCAATGGCCAGGGTTGTCGGGAAGAGGCCCTTGTCCTCATCAACATGGGGACAAGGTGCTTTGGGTTGGGGGGCCCCACAGGGCACCCCCCTCCCCCAAAGCACCCACCCCCCATGTTGAGGGCATGCGGCCTGGTACGGTTCAGGAGGGGGGGGGCGCTCGCTCGTCCCCACCCCCTTTCCTGACCGGCCAGGCTGCGTGCTCGGATCGGGGTCTGGTATGGATTTTAGGGGGGACCCCACGCCGTTTTTTCGGCGTAGGGGGGTTCCCCTTATAATCCATACCAGACCTAAGGGCCTGGTATGCCTCGCGCTCGCCGCAATAGGAAAATTTGTTTTGCCTATTGCGGCGAGCGCAAAATGCAATACCCTGCCCTCGCGTTGTATCTGGTCTGTTGGACCAGCATACACACGAGCGGGCTTTCCGTTGGACCAGCACACAGACGAGCGGACTTTCCGCCCGAAACTGAGTCCGACGGAAAGATTTAAAACATGTTTCAAATCTAGGTCCGGCGGGCTTTTGGGAAAAAGTCCGCCGGAGCCTACACACGGGCGGATTGTCTGGCACACTCTGGTCCGCCGGACCAAGTATGCCGGAAAGTCTGACCGTGTGTACGCGGCATAAGGGCTAGGCATATGAGGCAGTAAAATCTTAGAAGAGCTGGACTTACTTGGTTTGGAAAAATATGATTCAAGGGGGTGACTGAAGAGAGTTATATTTTGCGGGTAAATCAATTAACATATATTTACTTAAAATGTGTCTATAGCCATATGGCTGAAGCCTGCTGAAAACATAAAAATAAATCAACTTAGCAGTTTGATCATATTGATCATATTTCTCGTAAGTGCTTGACAAGATGTTAATGTTTTGAAGCCCCCTATTCCATATGGCCTGTCTGTCCAATTAATGGTAAACTCCAGGCATATACTAAAGACACGAATAAATGCAATCAATAATAAAGGTATAAATACAGTGCCTTGCAAAAGTATTCACCCCCCCTTGGCTTTTTACCTATTTTGTTACATTACAGCTTTTAGTGCAATTTTTTTTTTTAAATCTGAATTATATGTGATGGATCGAAACACAATACTCTAAGTTGGTGAAGTAAAATAAGAAAAATATATACATAAAACTATTTTTCAGAAATACAAAACTGATAATCGGCATGTGCGTATGTATTCACCCCCTTTGTTATGAAGCCCATAAAAAGCTCTGTGCAACCAAATTACCTTCAGAAGTCACATAATTAGTGAAATGATGTCCACCTGTGTGCAATCTAAGTGTCACATGATCTGTCATTACATAGACACACCTTTTTTGAAAGGCTCCAGAGGCTGCAACACCTAAGCAAGAGGCACCACTAACCAAACACTGCCATGAAGACCATGGAACTCTCCAAACAAGTAAGGGACAATGTTGTTGAGAAGTACAAGTCAGGGTTAGGTTATAAAGAAATATCCAAATTTTTGATGATCCCTAGGAGCACCATCAAATCTATCATAACCAAATGGAAAGAACATGGATGTAAAGAAAAAACAGTGCAGCGCTGGACAAGTGTGGAAAGTGAAAAAGAATTGTGAAAAAGTTGGTTCAAAAAATTAAATATAAACTAAAAAACAATAATAAATGACAATAGATAATCGTGACTAATAAATAAGCATCCAATCAAAGTCCATAGGTGATAGGAAACAAATGCAATAAAAGCATTCCATATGGAAATCATGATCCATAATTCCACCGCCAGTGTTGCCCACCCAGTGCTGGGACAAGGCCATTTGGTGCCCAGAGCGAAGATGGCAAACTGCGCCCCCCCCCCCCCCGTTTTTAATAAAGAATCAAAGTCGTTTCAAAACAAGAATATACTTAAAGCAATACAAGTTCAATTATGTTTAAGTGTTGCGGGGTATTGCAGAGTATTGCGGGGTATTGCAGAGTATTTCAGGGTATTGCAGAGTATTACACAGTATTGTGGGGTATTGCAGAGTATTGCACAGTGTTGCGGGGTATTGCAGAGTATTTCAGGGTATTGCAGAGTATTGCGGGGTATTGCAGAGTATTGCACAGTGTTGCGGGGTATTGCAGAGTATTTCAGGGTATTGCAGAGTATTGCGGGGTATTGCAGAGTATTTCAGGGTATTGCAGAGTATTGCACAGTATTGTGGGGTATTGCAGAGTATTAGGGCTGAAACAACTAATCGATTAATCGACAACTAATCGATTATGAAATTATTCGATTACTATTTTCATAATCGATTAATCGGACAGTAACATAATGGGGTTAAAAAAAACCTAAAATGAGCCCTTTATAGCACAAAAAGAGCAAATAATCGTTACTGTAAATATGAATTTCACAGTTCTACAGTAAAAAAATGAACCCCTTACAGTAGTGATTATCTAGAGAGCTAATTTTATTTTTTTTATCCCCATTATGTTACTAAACGTCTTAGACCTGCTTCACACCTATGTATTTTTTGGTGCTTTTTGCAGAAACGCACTACAGTTCATTTACATGGTTTCCTATGAGACACGTTCACATCTATGCTTTTTTCAGCCGCTGCGTATTTGGAAAGGGTCAGGGACTTTTTTTTTTCTTAACGCAAACCGGTGCTTTTTTGGTTCAATATACTTAAATGGAGAAGCTGCTAAAAAGCACGTAATGCGTTTTTGCAGCAATTTGTGCTTTTAAATTTGCCCAACAACAAATTGTCCAAAAACAATGCAAAAACGCAAGTCACAGCAAAATCACGTGTGCAAAAATCAAAACGCACAGCAAAAAGCACTGCAGAAACGGATCAAAAGCAAACTGCATAGGTGTGTACCGAGCCTTATGCTGGCCATATGGTCAATTTTCAGACAAGAATATTCAGACGAAAAATCTTTGTACATTCGCTCAATGAAAGAATGAAAAAAATTGATCTCTGAGTCTGATTATATTTACCAGATTCACCCTTTAATAGTATATATCCTCTAATAGTATATACAGTAGATCTCCTTTAATTGTATATACAGTAGATCTCCTCTGTCTTATTTTTAGAGTGGATTAGAGCTTTTTCTCCCTAACCATGAAGTTGGTAATTTATATTTACCACTGCATTGAGATATTTAGGAATGAATTTCCTTTTTTTTTTTTTTTTTAAACTTTACATATTAAAATAAATTATACACTACACTTTTTTTAAGGTTAATAACCGAATAATCGATTAATCGAAACAATAATCGGCCAACTAATCGATTATGAAAATAATCGTTAGTTGCAGCCCTACAGAGTATTGCACAGTGTTGCGGGGTATTGCAGAGTATTGCACAGTGTTGCGGGGTATTGCAGAGTATTTCAGGGTATTGCAGAGTATTGCAGAGTATTGCACAGTGTTGCAGGGTATTGCAGAGTATTGCAGGGTATTGCAGAGTATTTCAGGGTATTGCAGAGTATTGCAGAGTATTGCACAGTGTTGCGGGGTATTGCAGAGTATTGCAGGGTATTGCAGAGTATTTCAGGGTATTGCAGAGTATTGTGGGGTATTGCAGGGTATTGTGGGGTATTGCAGGGTATTGCAGAGTATTTCAGGGTATTGCACAGTATTGTAGGGTATTTCAGGGTATTGCACAGTATTGTGGGGTATTGCAGAGTATTGCACAGTATTGTGGGGTATTGCAGAGTATTGCACAGTGTTGTGTGGTATTGCAGAGTATTGCACAGTATTGTGGGGTATTGCAGAGTATTGCACAGTGTTGTGGGGTATTGCAAAGTATTGCGGGGTATTGCAGAGTATTGCAGAGTATGGCGGGGTATCGCAGAGTATCACAGAGTATGACTGGGTATTGCGGGGTATTGCAGAGTATTGCGGGGTATTGCAGAGTATTGCACAGTGTTGTGGGGTATTTCAGAGAACTGCACAGTGTTGCGGGGTATTGCAGAGTATTTCAGGGTATTGCAGAGTATTGCAGAGTATTGCACAGTGTTGCGGGGTATTGCAGAGTATTGCAGGGTATTGCAGAGTATTTCAGGGTATTGCAGAGTATTGTGGGGTATTGCAGGGTATTGTGGGGTATTGCAGAGTATTTCAGGGTATTGCACAGTATTGTGGGGTATTTCAGGGTATTGCACAGTATTGTGGGGTATTGCAGAGTATTGCACAGTATTGTGGGGTATTGCAGAGTATTGCACAGTGTTGTGTGGTATTGCAGAGTATTGCACAGTATTGTGGGGTATTGCAGAGTATTGCACAGTGTTGTGGAGTATTGCAAAGTATTGCGGGGTATTGCAGAGTATTGCGGGGTATTGCAGAGTATGGCGGGGTATCGCAGAGTATCACAGAGTACGACTGGGTATTGCGGGGTATTGCAGAGTATTGCGGGGTATTGCAGAGTATTGCACAGTGTTGTGGGGTATTGCAGAGTACTGCACAGTGTTGCGGGGTATTGCAGAGTATTGCGGGGTATTGCAGAGTATTGCACAGTGTTGCGGGGTATTGCAGAGTATTGCGGGGTATTGCAGAGTATTGCACAGTGTTGCGGGGTATTGCAGAGTATTGCGGGGTATTGTGGGGCATTGCAGAGTATTGCACAGTATTCTGGGGCATTGCAGAGTATTGTGGGGCATTGCAGAGCATTAGGGATGGCTGAGCATGGATGGATGGATGGCTGTATGTCACTGAACAGCACTGTGGGCACTACACATCCAGCCCACAGCGCTGCGAGAGGGGAATTCTGGACGTCATAGTACATCCTCCTAGAGTTAAGCAACCGCCCTGTAGCCGTCATTCGGCTATGGGTCAGTTGTTAAGTGGTTAAACAGCAGTGGATGTCACTGGTCATTAACCTCACCTCAGCCTCCTCCCCACCCCCAATCCAGCCATTTATTAATCTGTTTTTTAGTGTTTACTTACACAAGTTCAGACTCATAACTTTTGAGTCTGAACTTGTGTAAGTAAACACTAAAAAACAGATTAATAAATGGCTGGATTGGGGGAGGGGAGGAGGCTGAGGCGAGGTTAATGACCAGTGACCACCACTGCTGAAGATCTGAGTCAGAACACTGGCACACATGACACTGGCACTGCACTCTTCTACCTTAGCTTCCATCCAGATTGAATCCAGCAGGCAGCAGCAGCTACTAGAGCCAGCCTGAGCCAGCCAGCTAGGCAGGCTGCAGCTTCTTAGCTCCTCAGCTCGGCTCCGCTTGAGGTAACAGCGCGCCGACACAGCTCACAGCTCCCCCGTCCCTGCGCTCCTCTGCGTCCTCCCACCTCGCCTCCGGCCATGAGTGACGTCACGACGCTGGCAGGGACTACGGGACTCCCCCATAGGGGAGTAAACTAACAGTGTAGTTGTGTGCTGAGGGAAGGGAGGATGCAGGAGCGCACGAAGGCAATTTGTACAGTGCCGCTGGGCGCTGTAAATGCACTGTAGACAGTATTGTATTATTGTACACACTGGCGTGGCAGAACTTCACCTGCAGGCTGCGCCCCCCCCTCTAGAAAATGGTACCGCCCAGGGCACGTGCCCCTTCCGCCCCTGCCTTGTACCGGCCCTGTGCCCACCACCTGGTGATAAAGTAGTAAAGGCTTACCAGAGAGCCTGCGACCGCCCTTATTCAGGGGGGTCAAAACAGGCTTAGTAGAGAGAGAAGTGAGATGGACTTCAAGGGATGTCCCATAGGAGACTCTGTAGGAAATCTCGTCAGCTTCCGTCCTGGGCAGCTCCACAGCAACAACAGGGCGCCAATCCAGAAGATGTAGTCCCAAGGACGCTTCTTCTTATAGAGCTGCTGAGCGCCAATCCAGAAGATGTAGTCCCGAGTACGCTTCTTCTTATAGAGCTGCTGAGCGCCAATCCAGAAGATGTAGTCCCAAGGACGCTTCTTCTTATAGAGCTGCTGAGCGCCAATCCAGGAGATGTAGTCCCAAGGACGCTTCTTCTTATAGAGCTGCTAAGCACCAATCCAGAAGATGTAGTCCCAAGGACGCTTCTTCTTATAGAGCTGCTGAGCGCCAATCCAGGAGATGTAGTCCCAAGGACGCTTCTTCTTATAGAGCTGCTGAGCGCCAATCCAGGAGATGTAGTCCCAAGGACGCTTCTTCTTATAGAGCTGCTGAGCGCCAATCCAGAAGATGTAGTCCCAAGGACGCTTCTTCTTATAGAGCTGCTGAGCGCCAATCCAGAAGATGTAGTCCCAAGGACGCTTCTTCTTATAGAGCTGCTGAGCGCCAATCCAGAAGATGTAGTCCCAAGGACGCTTCTTCTTATAGAGCTGCTGAGCGCCAATCCAGAAGATGTGGTCCCAAGGACGCTTCTTCTTATAGAGCTGCTGAGTGCCAATCCAGAAGATGTAGTCCCAAGGACGCTTCTTCTTATAGAGCTGCTGAGCGCCAATCCAGAAGATGTAGTCCCAGGGACGCTTCTTCCTATAGAGCTGCTGAGCGCCAATCCAGAAGATGTAGTCCCAAGGACGCTTCTTCTTATAGAGCTGCTGAGTGCCAATCCAGAAGATGTAGTCCCAAGGACGCTTCTTCTTATAGAGCTGCTGAGCGCCAATCCAGAAGATGTAGTCCCAAGGACGCTTCTTCTTATAGAGCTGCTGAGCGCCAATCCAGAAGATGTGGTCCCAAGGACGCTTCTTCTTATAGAGCTGCTGAGCGCCAATCCAGAAGATGTAGTCCCAAGGACGCTTCTTCTTATAGAGCTGCTGAGCGCCAATCCAGAAGATGTAGTCCCAGGGATGCTTCTTCTTGTAGAGCTGCTGAGCGCCAATCCAGAAGATGTAGTCCCAAGGACGCTTCTTCTTATAGAGCTGCTGAGCGCCAATCCAGAAGATGTAGTCCCAAGGACGCTTTTTCTTATAGAGCTGCTGAGCGCCAATCCAGAAGATGTAGTCCCAAGGACGCTTCTTCTTGTAGAGCTGCTGAGTGCCAATCCAGAAGATGTAGTCCCAAGGACGCTTCTTCTTGTAGAGCTGCTGAGTGCCAATCCAGAAGATGTAGTCCCAAGGACGCTTCTTCTGATAGAGCTGCTGAGCGCCAATCCAGAAGATGTAGTCCCAAGGACGCTTCTTCTTATAGAGCTGCTGAGCGCCAATCCAGAAGATGTAGTCCCAAGGACGCTTCTTCTTATAGAGCTGCTGAGTGCCAATCCAGAAGATGTAGTCCCAAGGACGCTTCTTCTTATAGAGCTGCTGAGCGCCAATCCAGAAGATGTAGTCCCAAGGACGCTTCTTCTTATAGAGCTGCTGAGCGCCAATCCAGAAGATGTAGTCCCAAGGACGCTTCTTCTTATAGAGCTGCTGAGCGCCAATCCAGAAGATGTAGTCCCAAGGACGCTTTTTCTTATAGAGCTGCTGAGCGCCAATCCAGAAGATGTAGTCCCAAGGACGCTTCTTCTTATAGAGCTGCTGAGCGCCAATTGAGAAGATGTAGTCCCAAGGACGCTACTTCTTATAGAGCTGCTGAGGGCCAATCCAGAAGATGTAGTCCCAAGGACGCTTCTTCTTTTAGAGCTGCTGAGCGCCAATCCAGAAGATGTAGTCCCAAGGACGCTTCTTCTTATAGAGCTGCTGAGCGCCAATCCAGAAGATGTAGTCCCAAGGACGCTTCTTCTTATAGAGCTGCTGAGCGCCAATCCAGAAGATGTAGTCCCAAGGACGCTTCTTCTTATAGAGCTGCTGAGCGCCAATCCAGAAGATGTAGTCCCAAGGACGCTTTTTCTTATAGAGCTGCTGAGCGCCAATCCAGAAGATGTAGTCCCAAGGACGCTTCTTCTTATAGAGCTGCTGAGCGCCAATTGAGAAGATGTAGTCCCAAGGACGCTACTTCTTATAGAGCTGCTGAGGGCCAATCCAGAAGATGTAGTCCCAAGGACGCTTCTTCTTTTAGAGCTGCTGAGCGCCAATCCAGAAGATGTAGTCCCAAGGATGCTTCTTCTTATAGAGCTGCTGAGCGCCAATCCAGAAGATGTAGTCCCAAGGACGCTTCTTCTTATAGAGCTGCTGAGGGCCAATCCAGAAGATGTGGTCCCAAGGGCGCTTCTTCTTATAGAGCTGCTGAGCGCCAATCCAGAAGATGTAGTCCCAAGGACGCTTCTTCTTATAGAGCTGCTGAGCGCCAATCCAGAAGATGTAGTCCCAAGGACGCTTCTTCTTATAGAGCTGCTGAGCGCCAATCCAGAAGATGTAGTCCCAAGGACGCTTTTTCTTATAGAGCTGCTGAGCGCCAATCCAGAAGATGTAGTCCCAAGGACGCTTCTTCTTATAGAGCTGCTGAGCGCCAATTGAGAAGATGTAGTCCCAAGGACGCTACTTCTTATAGAGCTGCTGAGGGCCAATCCAGAAGATGTAGTCCCAAGGACGCTTCTTCTTTTAGAGCTGCTGAGCGCCAATCCAGAAGATGTAGTCCCAAGGACGCTTCTTCTTATAGAGCTGCTGAGCGCCAATCCAGAAGATGTAGTCCCAAGGACGCTTCTTCTTATAGAGCTGCTGAGCGCCAATCCAGAAGATGTAGTCCCAAGGACGCTTCTTCTTATAGAGCTGCTGAGCGCCAATCCAGAAGATGTAGTCCCAAGGACGCTTTTTCTTATAGAGCTGCTGAGCGCCAATCCAGAAGATGTAGTCCCAAGGACGCTTCTTCTTATAGAGCTGCTGAGCGCCAATTGAGAAGATGTAGTCCCAAGGACGCTACTTCTTATAGAGCTGCTGAGGGCCAATCCAGAAGATGTAGTCCCAAGGACGCTTCTTCTTTTAGAGCTGCTGAGCGCCAATCCAGAAGATGTAGTCCCAAGGATGCTTCTTCTTATAGAGCTGCTGAGCGCCAGTCCAGAAGATGTAGTCCCAAGGACGCTTCTTCTTATAGAGCTGCTGAGGGCCAATCCAGAAGATGTGGTCCCAAGGGCGCTTCTTCTTATAGAGCTGCTGAGCGCCAATCCAGAAGATGTAGTCCCAAGGACGCTTCTTCTTATAGAGCTGCTGAGCGCCAATCCAGAAGATGTAGTCCCAAGGACGCTTCTTCTTATAGAGCTGCTGAGCGCCAATCCAGAAGATGTAGTCCCAAGGACGCTTCTTCTTATAGAGCTGCTGAGCGCCAATCCAGAAGATGTAGTCCCAAGGACGCTTCTTCTTATAGAGCTGCTGAGCGCCAATCCAGAAGATGTAGTCCCAAGGACGCTTTTTCTTATAGAGCTGCTGAGCGCCAATCCAGAAGATGTAGTCCCAAGGACGCTTCTTCTTATAGAGCTGCTGAGCGCCAATCCAGAAGATGTAGTCCCAAGGACGCTACTTCTTATAGAGCTGCTGAGGGCCAATCCAGAAGATGTAGTCCCAAGGACGCTTCTTCTTATAGAGCTGCTGAGGGCCAATCCAGAAGATGTGGTCCCAAGGGCGCTTCTTCTTATAGAGCTGCTGAGCGCCAATCCAGAAGATGTAGTCCCAAGGACGCTTCTTCTTATAGAGCTGCTGAGCGCCAATCCAGAAGATGTAGTCCCAAGGACGCTTCTTCTTATAGAGCTGCTGAGCGCCAATCCAGAAGATGTAGTCCCAAGGACGCTTCTTCTTATAGAGCTGCTGAGCGCCAATCCAGAAGATGTAGTCCCAAGGACGCTTCTTCTTATAGAGCTGCTGAGCGCCAATCCAGAAGATGTAGTCCCAAGGACGCTTTTTCTTATAGAGCTGCTGAGCGCCAATCCAGAAGATGTAGTCCCAAGGACGCTTCTTCTTATAGAGCTGCTGAGCGCCAATCCAGAAGATGTAGTCCCAAGGACGCTACTTCTTATAGAGCTGCTGAGGGCCAATCCAGAAGATGTAGTCCCAAGGACGCTTCTTCTTTTAGAGCTGCTGAGGGCCAATCCAGAAGATGTGGTCCCAAGGGCGCTTCTTCTTATAGAGCTGCTGAGCGCCAATCCAGAAGATGTAGTCCCAAGGACGCTTCTTCTTTTAGAGCTGCTGAGCGCCAATCCAGAAGATGTAGTCCCAAGGACGGGGTCATGCAACACTGTACTCATATGTAATTTTTTTAATGTATTTCAAATAACTAGAGCCTTCTTTTGGTGTTTAATCACCATTGAGTTTTTTACTTTTTGATAAATAAACTAAAAAAGACTGAACATTTGGGGGAAAAAATTGTCTTTCTTCATTTCTGTTATAAAATTTTGCAAATAAATAATCGTTTTTCATCAATTTAGGTCAAAATGTATTCTGCTACATTTCTTTGGTGAAAAAAAACCTCAAATCGGTGTATATTATTTAGTCTGTAGGAACGTTATAGAGTCCACAAACTATGGGATATGTATCTGAAAGTTGATCAATCCTGATGTACTGATGTTCTTGAGGCCTGAAAATGCCAGGACAGCACAAATATCCCCCAAATGACCCCTTTTTTTGGAAAATAGACAGTCCAAGGTATTTAGTAAGAAGTATGGCATGTTTTTTGAAGTTGTAATTTTTTTTTTTTACATACTGTCACCAGCACAGTGCAGCATCATCATATAAGTGGTGTGGCGGTGATCAGGGACACTGACTGGTGACAGTACAAAAAGAAAATTTAATAATTTATTTTCAATTTTATTTCTTTTATTTCTTTTATTACATTTCTTTTTTATTTATTTATTTATTTATTTATTTATTTTTTGTATTTTTTAACACACTGACCAGAGCAATATAATGTTACCATAGTAACATTGTACTACTCTAGTGAAGTGATCAGGATTTTTTTTTTTTTATGACTGCTTACACAGCTCTACCACACAACACAGACCTTTTTCAGCTGCTTTTTCTCTGCTGCAGCACTTACAGGTCTTGTCCCTCCACCAGCCTGTGGTTGGAGGGTGAAAGGAGTAGCAGCAGACTGATGAGCTCCTCTCTCTATCACTCTGCTTTTTTTCCTATCAACATGCTGCTTCTCCCTGCCTCAGTCTGAGCTCTGCTGTACAGCAGATTGCAAGAGCTTGATACCAGGTCAGATTCCAATGCTTATAGTGCTTGCATTAACCCATTCCCACCTAGCCCCAGTGTCCCTTTAAATGGACCTTTACACCCGAAAGGGCTGTGATGGACTACTGTGATGACCCCTATGATTAAAGTGATTGTTACGGCTTACATTTTATTGATAAAAATAACAAAATCATTGCACAGAGCAGGTAAGTAGAACATTTTCATTATTTTTATAAATAAAATTTAAGCCATTACAATCACTTTCCTCTTCCTTTTGGGTCTCCCGCTGGCACTCTGGGCTCCTCCCCTAAGTGCCCCCATTGCAAGCCGCTTGCTATGGAGCCACTTGTGTGGGCTCGCTCATGAGACACATAGACACATAGATTGTGGTTCGGCCCCGCCCCACCCCACCTCTCCCTCCTCACTGGCTGTGATTGACAGCAGCGAGAGTCAATGGCTCCCTCTGCTGTCTCTGAGCCAATGAGGAGGGAGAGAGCCTCTGCTCTTGTACACAGTGCTGGATCGAGACCAGGCTTAGGTAAGTATAAGTAAGGGGGGGGGGGGGCTATGCAATACGGTAGAAAACACTTTCTGCCTTTAGGGCCCTTTCACACTGGGACGGTTTGCAGGCGCTATTGCGCTAATAATAGCGCCTGCAAACCGACCCGAAAGTGCCGCTGCTTTGTCTCCAGTGTGAAAGCCCCGAGTGCTTTCACACTGGAGTGGTGCGCTAGCAGGACGGGAAAAAAAGTCCTGCTATCAGCATCTTCGGAGCGGTGAAGGAGCGGAGTGTATACCGTTCCTTCACCGCTCCTGCCCATTGAAATTAATGGGACAGCGCGGCTATACCGCCGGCAAAGCGCCTCTGTAGAGGCGCTTTGCGGTGGTTTTTAACCCTTTCTCGGCCGCTAGCGGGGGGTAAAACCGCCCCTGCTAGCGGCCGCATACCGATGTTAAAGCGCCGCTTACAATAGCGGCACTTTACCGCCGACGCCGCCCCCACCCCAGTGTGAAAGGGCCCTTAGAACCACTTTGGGCTCTGCTGTAGGTGAAACATGTTGGGGGTAGACATGTGCACTGCTGAAGAAATGTGTTAGTTTTAGTTAAATTATTTTTTTTTTGTTCTTTTTTTTCGGGGTCATTCGTTATGATCGCAATTCGTAAATTCCTATATTCGAAAATTCGTAAATTAGTTAAATTCGTTAATTTTAAAATCCAAAAATAAGAAAGAAAATCTGAAAATTTGAAAGAATAATTAACTAACTAACTTATAATAACTAACTATTAAATTATAGGTATTGGAATTTCCTTTCAAATTTGTCTGTTAGTGAATGTAACGAATATGAATTTGTCCGAAGTTACGAATTATCCGAAATAACGAATGCCGTATGTAAAAAAATGCAATGGAACGGAACGAATAAATAATACAATTTATTAATAATAAAACATTTTTATTATCATTATTGTTATTTATTGTTATTAATGCGTTACATTCTATTAGTTTAGATCCGAAGTTACGAATTATCCAAAATAACAAATGCCGTAGGTAAAAAAATGGAATGGAACGGAATGAATAAATAATAAATAATAAGAATAAGAAAACATTTTTATTATTATTATTGTTATTTATTTATTTTTTGTCAATAAAATTTTTATTGTAAAATTCACAAAAGTAACAATAATACTAATATAAGAAAATTTTAGTCTTTTAACATGTACTCGAGTATGGCGAAATCTAAAGTGGTTATTAAGAGTCATAACAATATAGTTTCACAGTAATGATCCTCAGATCTAAATGGTATCTAAAAGATTAAAGTACGACTAAAGAAATAAGTGTGGCAGCCACACAAACTGTCAGAATTGTTATTTATTATTATTAATGCGTTATGTTTTATTCGTTTAGATCCGAAGTTCCGAGATATCCGAAATAACGAATGCCGTATGTAAAAAAATGGAATGGAACGGAACAAATAAATAATAAATAATAATAATTAAACATCTTTATTATTATTATTGTTAATTATTATTATTATCGCATTAGGTTCTATTAGTTTAGATATGATTTGTTATTATTATTATTATTGTTAATTATTATTATTAATGCATTAGGTTCTATTAGTTTAGATACGATTTGTTATTTCGGATAATTCGTAACTTCGGATAAATTCATATTCGTTATGTTCACTAACAGCCAATTTTAAAAGGAAATTCCAATACCTAAAATGTAATAGTAATAGTTAACTTATTATTGGTTAGATGTTATTTCAGATTTTCGAATTTTTGGGTTTTCCAATTTCAAATTTCCGAATTTCAGAATTTTCGAATTTACGAATTTTTAAATATTCACATATTCAAATTTTACGAATATTCGCAAAAATTTGTGTAGCAATAACTCTCAGTGGAGCTGCTTGTTTAAAGCGGGCTGTTACTGTCACCTTTGTTACCTCTTATTTCACCAGAACCGGGTCTAGGGTCCCGTTGAGATTAATTCCAAACAATGTAGGCACCGGACACTTGAGTATCTTTTCCAATGCTTTAATAAAAGTAACTGAAGGATGTAGCATGAAAGAGGTAGAAGAAGAGTTGCAGGGAAGTTCAAATACCTTTTCCTAGTGTAGTATTAGGAATCGTAATCTTGTAGATGAATGTACTCTCCTTTTAGATTTGAATCTTTGCCCGCCTGGATAGGTTTCTCTCACTAACCTAGCAGCCAGTACGCAGCACGAACAAAAGTCTCTGCCACAGACATGAATGGAATAGAAACCCGTACGATCCTCTGCCACAGGATGTAATGGTTTACGATGGACAGCAAACACAGCACGAGAACCTTTAAGCCGACCCGGCAGTATTATGCGGTAGTTTAACTTTAGGATAGTCCTCCAACTGAGTCACCAGGCCCCTCTCCAGACCAGCACTCTGCATGATCCTTCCATAACGGGTCCTCCCCTGGGATCTTCTCGGTTGTCCAGCTTCTAGCTTCTTCCCGTAGGACAGACAGCCCAGGACCATTCCCCTGCCGCGGTGGTAGGCCCCAGGCAGGCTTCTGGGCCCACCCACAGGCTACAGCAGCGTGGGCCTCCCGGTCGGAGGACCACACGGTAGTACTCCTAGAGGGGCCAACAGGTGGAACAAAAAATTAACCCTAAAACATGGCGTCTGTCCCATAAATACCCTCTCCCAGAATGCAACTCGGCGGACCACCTCCACCGAGTTATCTCCGGGACAGAGGAGCATCCATACGCTTTAATGTGATGCCTTTCCAACACCGACCCATGGTGACAACGACACCCACAGGCACAGCGTGAAACTACATGCAACTCAGCCAAAACTGGAACAGAGGCTAAATCTGACTATGTATTAAACAAGTAACCCACTAAATTTACCTATAAGCGGTAGATTGAAAATCTACCAGCGCTACATTCGCTAAACGGGTTTTCGTCAATTTGGATATTTCCGAATTAACGAATTTGTCGAAATTATGTAAAAAAGGAATTTGGAATGAAACGAATTGCACATGTCTAGTTGGGGGGCATGGCGTGCTATCATTGCCATAAACCTTGGCTAGAGTTGAATGTCTTTGGTGTGCAGCCCCGTTTTTCTGGATGGTGTGCTGTGTTTGACTGCCACAGCGGTCACCTGGTCAGGACAGCTCGGTCACTCAGCTAGGAAGGTGTGCCATCCAGCACCGGAACCTTAGCCATCCATGGACGACATGTAAATGTTAAAGCCCCACCCTCTTTGCTGCTGCACATATGCAGGCGACAAGAGGTTAAACCAAAAATACAATTAATATATGAATGAATACGGAGCTGCCTTAATTTATGCCTTTTTTTTGCATCTGTTCTGATTTAATCCTCGGCTCCCATTGCCCGTCCGTTGTGGGGATTCGGCATATCTCGCATCAGGATATGATGATTCTGATCCGCCGGTGACAGCCTGATTTATCTACGTCGTGCCTGTCAGATCTCCGCTAGGAACTGGAGGCAAACAGATGTAAAAAGTCAGATGTAAGCTGTGGGCACATTAAATGTGATTCGGAGTGACAAGTAAATGGCAGGATACCGGTCGGCCATGGCGGCAAAGCGTTTTTCCTGTAAAAAGAGGCAGAAGCCAGCAAGCTCTATTCCTCGGAGGGAGAAGGCACGCCGTGCCCTCATTTTCACAGTAAATTCCATGCAACGTCTTTTATGAGCCGGGTCACACTCGGAAAAATAAAACGGAACGTCTAGCGTGGCGTCTATGAATCATTCCGACTGAGAAATGTGGAGAGAAATGCTTTCATCCAGGCTTTCAGATGGCGTGCCATTCCAATATTTTTTATACAGCTCTAAATTTCAATAGTGTATGGGAACGCGCTTATATCGCAGAAGAAGCATTGGACCAATTTTCACCATTCTTCCTTTCTCTGCTACTTGAAGTGGCTTCCTAAGCAAAGTCTAAAAGCAATCATGGCATCTTAAAAGGAACTACGAGGGGATCAACAAAGATGGATAAAAGGATTTGTAAAATAAACAAGCATGTGAATCACTCAGTTCTAAGGGCTTTTTTTTCAGCTGGAACTTGGTGGAACTCAGTTCTACCACCTCTGGCTCAGGCCTTCTACTTCCTGCTCAACAGAAGTTTGGTTTCTGTGTTTACATGTGACGGCTTGTCTCCCAACAGCTCCCACAGATCTGATCTCCTGAGCGGCTCCCACTGAGTGTATGATGGAGACAAGGGAGGTGCAGGTGCTGACACCCCCCACTAGATGATCTCCCTGCAAGTGAGAGAGGCAGAGCCTCCTACAGAGTGTGGGTAGATAATAGAGCCCCCTGGGTGCTTCAGCTTCATACAGCAACACAATTAAGACAAGTGGAAGATGGTGGAGCTTTCAATGAGGAAGAAGATAGGGGCATTGGAAGGGGGGATGCATGCAGAGGTTAGAGCTGAAGAGGGGTGAAAGTGAGATGTAAATAGGGGGTGCAGGGGTAGGCACCTGTGGAAGAAAGCTAAGACATGCACTCTGTGTAGTGCAGCACACCCCTGAACTCTGCACTCTCTGTGTAACAACCCCCCAACTCTGAATTCTGTACATAATGCACTTCTGAGATTTAATGCCCCTTTAAGACACTTCAACTGTTAATGAAATTTGACCACATCCACTATTTGATGTGGTTTGGAGGGTATGTGTGGGGGGGGGGAGAGGGCTTTTGGGGGGTCGTTGTTGAGTTCCTGCACCTATTTTCTGAGAAAAAAAGACCTGGTTCTACTCCTCCTGAACATCTACCTGCAGTCTGCAGACCACCATCCAATTCATGAACTATGATTGTTTGCTCTCCAGGATTGTGTAATTCTTATAGAACAAACCAGCATGAAGATATTCAGGAATATTACAAAAAATTAGAATAAAGTCACTCTAAAGTGGACTTTCCATTTTATGCCCCCTCCTGCCCTCCCCCTCTTCTTTTGGAACTTTTTTTTCTTCCGAAGGGGGATCGGGGACCTGGTTTTGACAGGTACCCGCTCATATTTCCAGTCCACTCAGTTCTAATCCTCCTGAACATCTACCTGCAGTCTGAAGACCACCATACAATTCATGAACCATGATTGCTTGCTCTCCAGGATTGTGTAATTCTTATAGAACAAACCAGCATGAAGATATTCAGGAATATTACAAAAAATAAAATCCCTCTAAAGTGGACTTTCCATTTTATGCCCTCCTCCCGCCCTCCTCTTCTTCTTCTTTTGGAACTTTTTTTTTTCGGAAGGGGGATCGGGTACCTGGTTTTGACAGGTACCCGCTCCTATTTCCAGTCCACCAGAAGTTCAAGCAACCCTACTTCTGGGACACGTCATAGGTCCCAAAAGGCTACGGGACCATTCACAAAGCGCAGCAAGGCTCACACATGCGCATTGGTAAGCTGGCTGTGAAGCCACAAGGAGTCACAGATGGCTTCCCAAAATTATGCTGGGGACCCGAAGACCAAAAAAACAGCCTGGGTGAGGACGGCATTAAAACCAAGGGGTTTAATTTGCACACATTTGCCAATACATGTGTAAGCTGCAGCGGCCACACCATGGCACACTAGTATACTATTACTACTAACCCTATAATTCTGAGAGTCTCCTAAATTGGAGCATATAAATAATAATGGATAGATTAAGGGCAGGTATGCCTGGAGGGAGCCTAACCCTCCTTAAAGGTATAGGGATGCACTGGGCACCCAGCAATAGCACAATGACAATGAAGGTATCCAGTGCGTCCCCTCACCGGTTACCAACAGTACAAACAAATGGCAACCACCTCAACCTATAACTGGCCTTTGCATCAAGGAGCACGTGGAAGGGCGCCGCATGTCAAAAAACAACAAACACAAAATTCCCAGCTCACTTACCAGCCAGCCTGCAACAAATCAAATTGTTGTAGGCTGCCTGGTAAGTGAGTTGGGGATTTTTGTCTGTTGTTTTTTGACATGCGTCGCCCTTCCATGTGCTCTTGCTGCAAAGGCCAGTTATACTGTAGGTTGGGGTGGTTGCCATTTGTTTGTACTGTGGGTGAGGACAGCGCTTGATCTTTGGACAGGTAAGTGTACTTTTACTAAAAGTCGGCAGCTACAGTATTTGTAGCTGCTGACTTTTAATTTTTTTTTTCAAACAGAGTGAAGATCCTCTTTAAGTTGACTGACAACTTAATCTATTCAATTGTCATCTGTTAGGGTCTAGAACAACTGCTGGTGGCACTGTAGTTGCCAAACATAAAGGGTGAAGTTCTAGTGTCCACCAGCAGGTGTCTCCCAGCAGTCAACGGGTAGCAGGGTGGAGTGCCTTATTAAAGAGGGAGTCCACCTAACTCCACCTAAAAAAAAAATATTAAAACAAATACTGCAGCTGCTGACTTTTACTAAATGGCTACTTACCTGTCCCAGGGTCCAGCGATGTCGGCAGCCGACGCCAATAACGCGCTTGATTCTCGGCAGCTGTCGCCGCCATCCTGGGTGAGGGAATCAGGAAGTGAAGCGTTGTGGCTTCACTTCCCGGTTCCCTACTGCGCATGCGCGAGTCGCGCTGCGCATCGTAACTTGTCCCCGCTATCTCCTGGGAGCTGTGTGTTTCCCAGGAGACAGCGCGGAGGGACAGGAAAAGGCATAGACTCCCATGGGAGTCTATGCCCGAAGTGGATGCAAATACCTGTCTTTGACAGGTATCGGCAACCCCCTCCCCCCTGAAAGGTGCCAAATGTGACACCGGAGGGGGGGGGGGGTTCCGAAAAGCAGAAGTTCCATTTTTGTGTGGAACTCCGCTTTAAGCTGGCCTCAAACCTGTAGCATTGCATTTGAACATTCAGACTAGAATGATTAAAATGACTTCCACCCATTTGATGGTGCCTTCATGGACTTGACTAATTTTGTGACTTTTCATTTGAGGACCATTTGAGGACCAATGTCACTATTTTCATAGAAAGAATATTCTGCTTCCAGGTTAACTTTGGCAAGTGCATGTGCATTAGACTAGTTACCTTTTTTCTAAGCCAGGAGCAAATTCAACAGTTAGAAATGCTTTTGTTCCCATTAGATTTGACAAACATTTACCTTATCCCCATCCTTCAAATTTCTTGCTCCCTCTGGTTAAAATTAAGTGACAAATCATCCGTTTTAACCTTTAGATAATTGAATGAATGTTCTGAAAATGACAAATTTCTAATGCAATTCTACAGGTGTAAGGCCAGCTTTACTCAGGTTTTCCCACATTTAGGAGTGATGGCCCCTGCTGCTCCAGTAATGTGTCTGCTAGGTATTTAAGAGAGATGCTGGAGGAGGTCTGGGCTAGTAGATGGGTTCCCACAATTAGAAGATGTAGGGCACAAATAGTGCAAGCTTGCTTCAGTGAAAAACTGAAATATCGTCAATCCCCTAGATAAGGAAGGAGCTGGGATGGAGACGCTTGTCTGATGTTACATGAAAGAAAAAACCACTTCAAGGCAAGTTCTTGAGTACAGCAACACCGACCCTGTAACGCCCAACACTGGGGTGAACTATGTTCAAGCTATGACTTAAACTGAGCTCTAGACCACATTTTAAGATGAGATCTACATATTCAAATAACAGTTTGCCTAATATGTGAAGCAGTACAAAAAAGTTAGTAAATGTTTTAATAGAACTGTCAGTAGGAGTAAGCAAAACATGGCTTGGTGTGACTCTACATGCTGCTGCTAGGAGTGCTGGACTGGTTCCCTATTCTTTCTGAGAAGATAATGTTACCACCAATACAAGGGAGTTTAGACATGAACATTGGTTTTGGTTGTGAACGAGTGGTGGTCTAGTGGAGGGTCTGCTTGTTTGGCAGTTGTAGGGATGGTTCCCCCTGGGAGCACGTGACCAGCAACTTGGGGTCCCATTTCTCAAGTATTGTACCAGATCCCTTGTGGACTAATGCCCGTACACACGGTCGGACTT
This sequence comes from Lithobates septentrionalis, assembly GCA_037952835.1. NCBI lineage: Eukaryota > Metazoa > Chordata > Amphibia > Anura > Ranidae > Lithobates > Lithobates septentrionalis. The sequence goes on from JBBDGP010002448.1 coordinate 362,379, forward strand.
TGTTCGGACATTCCGACAACAAAATCCTAGGATTTTTTCCGACGGATGTTGGCTCAAACTTGTCTTGCATACACACGGTCACACAAAGTTGTCGGAAAATCCGATCGTTCTGAATGCGGTGACGTAAAACACGTACGTCGGGACTATAAACGGGGCAGTGGCCAATAGCTTTCATCTCTTTATTTATTCTGAGCATGCGTGGCACTTTGTCCGTTGGATTTGTGTACACACGATCGGAATTTCCGACAACGGATTTTGTTGTCGGAAAATTTTATATCCTGCTCTCAAACTTTGTGTGTCGGAAAATCCAATGGAAAATGTGTGATGGAGCCTACACATGGTCGGAATTTCCGACAACAAGGTCCTATCACACATTTTCCGTCGGAAAATCCGACCGTGTGTACGGGGCATTAGACTGGAACCACTGGAAATAGAGAGGCCTCTCATAAGTATGTGAGCAAAGGGTTTCCCAAAATGGCCTGATGGCCCATAAGAGTGGGAATCTAAAAAAGTGGCAATCTGGATGGATGATTATGGGGGTCTCAAACCCACCATCATTGAAGAATTTGACTGTAGGCCTTTGCATGGGAACTGGCTTAACAAACCCTCAACAAGGCTGCAGTCTCCTCCTGATGATTGCAGCTGGGAAGGTATTTAGCTCCACCTCATTGGCCTTAAACATGCTACCCATTCCCGTCTTGCTGTTTATTCTCTGTACCCCCATCTGACCCTGCTTTTTCCCCATTTCCCCCCTTCTTTTCTGTACTTTTAGAGCTAGTTTTGTTTATAATAAACAGTATGTCTTCACTTAGTTTTGATTCCAGTTTTCTTTGTGTAGCTCGACATACTAGCTAGCTCTACAGGATGTGATGTCTCTACAACTTTATCCCTGACCTGTCTGGTGTGTTCCTTGGCCTTCATGATGCTGTTCGTTCAGGAAGGTTCTCTAACATACCTCTGAGGGCTTCACAGAACAGCTGTATTTATAATAAAAGATTCAATTATACACAGGTGGACTCTATTAACTATTTAGGTGACTTCTGAAGGCAATTGGTTCCACTAGAATTAAGTTAGGGGTATAAGAGTAAAGGGGGCTGAATACCAATGCACGTCACACTTTTCACATATTTATTTGTAACACATTTTGAAAACCATTTTCCTTCAACTTCACAATTATGTGCCACTTTATGTTGGTCTATCACATAAAATCCCAATAAAATAAATGTATGCTTTTGCTTGTAACATGACAACATGTGGAAAATTTCAAGGTATATGAATACTTTTTCAAGTCATCTACATTTCAGAATCAATTCAACAACCAACAGTAGGCATATTATGGAAATGTCCTTCATGTACATAGCATATAAGCCTCAGTATTAGAAATAAAATGGGGCACCACAATGGCTTAGTGGTTATCACTTCATCCTTGCAGCACTGGGGTCCCCGTGTGAAATCTATGACAGGACACCTAATGGAAAAAGGTATATTAGCATTTCCATCTTCTCAAATTCTCAGCTCCACCCGGTGCTCAGACTGTCGGGCTGTGGATGCCTCTGTGTACCATGGATCACTGGAGGAAAACATTGGCACTTGGGGTAACATCAACTGGCAGTCTTCCTTTATTGAAATAACATGTATAAAATCTGTAAAACCTGCAACGCATTTCAGCTATCAGGCCTTAATCATGGTCATGATTAAAGAGAAGCTCCAAGTTTCTTCATAAAAAAAAAATACTGTAGCTGCTGACTTTTAATACAAGGACACCTACCTGTCCAGGCATCCTGCAATGTCCTCACCTGAGCTGATTCTTCAATCAGCTTCGGGGACAGGCGCCAGCATCTCTAGTAAGGGAAACAAGAAGGGAAGCCTTGCGGCTTCACAACCTGTTTCCTACTGTGCATGGGCGAGTTGCGCTGCGCCTTGTGAATGGTCCTGTAGTCTTCTGGGACCTGTGATGTGTCCCAGAAGACTGCGGGTGAAGAAGGGGAGGGCAAACTTAAGGGGGGAGGGGGGAGCGGGTACCTGGTTTTGACAGGTACACGCTCCAACTTCCGGCTCATATCGCTGCGGCAAACTGAGCTGGAAGTGGGAGCATGTACTTGTCAAACCGGGGTACCCGCTCCCCCCAAAAAGTGCCAAATGTGGCAGTGGAGGGGGGGTGCAAACAAGCAGAGCTTCCCCTTTTGGGTGGATCTCTGCTTTAAGGCCTGACTGACGAAACGCGTTGGTTGTTTTACAGCTGTAATGCATGTTATTTCAATAAAAGAAAATTGTTAATTGATGTTACCCCAAGTGCCGACTTTTTTCTTTAGTAATCCATGTCAGGACACTATGTGCATGGAGTGTGTATGCTCTCCTAGTGCTTATGTGGCTTTCCTTTGGGTATTCTGGTTTCCTTCCAGGCTCCAAAGGCATGCTGGTAAGTTAAATGGCTGCTGTCCAAACTGGTCCTTGTATGTGTATTTCCCTTTTAGCAACTAATCCAGACTTCTCTTTTCTGTTTCTAGAGTAGGTTTGAGCATTTATGGGAGAAATTGATTGGTTGCTACAAGAGGAATTAAACTTTTTTTCAGCTGGACATTTCATACATTATCATCATAGGCTTGGGTTGGAAAAGCATTGTTTCTATGTACAGTTCATAACTATATATACAATATGTACATGTGTGTGGGCATATATTCTCATTACATAGACAAGACTATTTATACAGTATGTACGTGGGGACAGCCATATATTCACATTACGTAGCAAGCCCATCTGTCTTACATAATAATGCTGTATAGGGACTTTACTTCACTACCTCTCTCTCTCTCGCTCTCTCTCTCTCTCTTTCTATCTCTCTCTCTCAGTGCAGGTCTACCAGTCAGGAGTGACTGATTGAAAACAATGCAAATAGTAAAAAAGAAGTCTGGGCTAGGGGTATAGAGAAGGCAGATAGCAATAGGTCTACATACAAAACCCAACTGAAATATAAACAGTAATGTGCAGCTCTATGCAAATCTATACTATTTCTAGGTTCTGTATTTCATTTATGTTTTTTTAGTTTGTTTCCATTGTTATGATCTGGAATGGTTTGGTGGCCTTTGGCCTTATGGCTGATGAGACTTTGGTCTTTAACAAATTGGTGCCCATTTTAGCTCATCATGACCCTCTAGTGTTCAAAGGATTAAGTACCAGGCTATTTAAAGAGATTGTCTATAGATGTTGGAGTACCAAATGCCCTCTGAGGATGTGCCCTTGCACGAAATGCATTAGGGCTGGATTACACACTAACGTCACTCCGCCACTTCCGGGGATTGGAATTGGCGGCCATGATAGTAAGTGGATTTGATTTACTGTGTTTTTATGATTTTATGTGGATCTTTACATTATAAAAAATCACTACACTATATGCAGGGCCTGTGCTAGACCATTTTGCACCCTAGGCCAGACCAGCCCCCCCCCCTATGCACAGGCCCCCATTCTCCTACCTGCGTGCGATTGGCCGTCCACGCTTGCCATCTCACCCCCTGCGTGAAGGGCGCGCCTGCCATTGGCCGCCGGCCGCTGTCAATCTCCCAGTGCCAGCGCGGGCATGTGGCTGTCAATCAGCAAAAGAAGAGGAGGCATTGCCAAAGCCTTGAATGATGGCACTGTGGGTGGGTACTCGGGAGGAAAGGAGCCTGATTGGCCAGTCATGTGACAATAAGGAGAGCAAAAAGGAAAAAACTGTATAGCACAGGACAGAAGTAACCTAGTCCAGTGTGTTGCCATGGCTATTTGTAGTGATTTTATAGCACTAGTATAATATTATACAGGATTTTTATAGCGCCAACAGTTTACGCAGCACTTTACTACATATGGAGTTGATTTTAAGACTAATGTCTGTTAAAAAACATGCTTTCCCCATTGTTATGGAAATAAACCAGTTGGATTGGTTTAGGAGCTAAGCAGAGGACATGATATGATATACAGGAAGTTGGGGGGAGGAGCTTAGGATTTTGAAATAAGCATGTGGTCAGACAAAAGAGAGTTGGTTTGGGAGACAAAGAGGCAAGACGTGTGCTGGAGGACTTTGGAGAAAGCTGTTGGACTTTGAGAAAAGAACCATGAAGGACATGACATTGTGATTCCATCTCTAAGTTAAGTAACTTTTTAGTATACTTATTGAATAAATATTGTACATGCTTATTTTTGCTAGAAAGGATAATTGGCTTGTGCATGTTGTAGGCATATTTTGTAACTATAAATTGTGTTTTGTTCAGTTGTAAGTGCGGCTTTGCTGTTTAGTCAAAGCATTGACACACTACAGAAGTCTAAGCTTCCTTGGCTTTTACCGCAAGAACCTTTAATAGACATTAAGCAAAACATTTGGGGGCTCGTCCAGGATTTTCGCTTAAGCTCGACTGAAGCAGACCTGTTTTCTGTGGTGTGTTTTGTTGCTTGTGCTGGGGAAAATGCTGCGTACACTGTTTTGGAAAAGTATGGCTGCTAAGTATTCTGGTGTCCAGGAGGGGAAGGCGTGCACCCCTACTACCTGGGCCAGAGATAGTCAGTGGATGTCTTTTGCAAAGGAGCTGGCTAGATATGCTTCTCCTTTGAACAGAGCTTGGGGGGATGGAGTCTCTGATCTTTCCTCAGATTGTAGTCTCAAAAGTTTTGGGTTTAGTAAGGGACAGTTGCTGTGTTTGGTTTGCACTTCCTGCATGCTCTACATATTGAATCTGAAAAGAAGAAAAAGGTAGAGTTAGAAATAGACTTCCTGAAGGTGCAGCTTGCAGGGGCAACCATATGTTTGGAAGAAACTGCATGCAAGGCAAAAGATTTAGAATGTAGGGTGTGTTCAAACCACGGCAGGCAGAGCTAAAGATTTGAATGAGTGATGTGCAGCGCTCATAAAAAAGTCTAATGATGCCCTAACAAAGGACAAAGGCCCTAAGCCTGTAAGCAGAAGTAGGACGTGTGCTACTGTTACTTCCCATAAGCGGGAAGCTAAGAATCTGATCAGCTTGAATAGAAGTGGCCGAGTTGAGTCAGATAACAAGAAGGCAAGGCCTATCGTCTCCAAGAGACACATGTGGACTGATTTATTTAAGGTGGGGGTTCCTAGATGGGAAATAGATGAGATGAGATTCCTACATCTGTACACAGCACCAGGCTGTCTCCCAGGGGCATACCCGTTTGTCTCTCTACATATATTTTTTCTCCCTATGGGCGTTATAGGCTAGATAGGCCATACTATATGCCGCTGGCCTCACTAAATGCTTCTCCCTATTGGACTCTGGATGTTTCAGCGTAGTTATCACTACTATTCTATATGACACGCACATTTGCCCTGCTAATGCAACACCTAAAGCTTACTTGCTAAATCAGCTGCACGCTGTTTACCTTCTCACAGCCTGCCAGAGGCATTCCACATTTTTGGTAACATTCCGGATATTGGAGATTTGTACATGAGGCCTAGCCCACCCCAAGACAGTGAGATTCATTCTCCCTTTTCTTTGTTACGTCTCTGAACCTTGATCGTGTCCTGAAGAAGCCTAACGGCGAAACGCGTAGACGCACAAGGGCTCATTGTACAAGCTGTATCATTGTATATAATTTTTTATTTTTTTTGAACACTGTGATTATATTATGTGTATTTTTTAATAAACTGTATTTATGTTACTTTTCCATTGTTTCTATGCCTTCAAAATCCGACCCTTGGTTACTTCTTCGTACCCCCTTTATTCCCCTTCAATTTGCGGATGTGGCATTGTGAGTGCTTTCCCTCCTATTCTCTGGGTTTGGGTAAGGTCCATGCTTCCCGTCATAGTCGGCCCTCTTCAAGATGTCCACCATCTCCACCATCTCTACAAAGGACATATTAGAGGCCTTAAATCTCCTCCAGGATTGGGATGATCGTGGCTCCTGGGCTTTCGTCGCTGCTGCTGCTGTCTTCATGCTCCTGTTGTCTCTCCGCCATGTGCTCTCCCACTGTGGTGAAAGACAAGGGGTGGGGAATATACTATAAAGAAGGTCAGGGGCTGGCGGAGTTTCACGCATGCGCAGTGTATATAAAGCATAACACGCGTGTGTCGTACGTATGATCTGTGAGCGGAGGACGGAGTAGCGGAAGCACCAATCGTTCTAACGAAAGTACAATTTTAACTTGGGGCATCAGTGGCCTATACTGCTTAGAGATTGAGGCCTATATTGGGACAAGATTATGTGAGTTTAGCTTGACATTAGGGTTTGTCTTGTGTTGTGTATTGCAGATAAAATGGATCGACTCAACGATCATGATTTCCTCCCCCAATTCATTGATTTGTTCACAGAGCTGCCCTGTCTGTGGCAGACAAGACACACCTTTTATACAAATCGACTAAAAGAGGAAGGCAGCACTGGATAAAATGCTGGAATTTGTGAAGCCGCAGATCCCCACGGCAGACATCAACTATTTCAAGTGCAAAATTGGTGGCTTGAGGAGCACTTATAATAGGGAGCGCAAGAAGGTCCAGGATTCCCAGAGATCAGGAGCTGCAACAGATGACATTTATGTACCCAGGCTGTGGTATTATGACAGACTGCGTTTTCTGTCAGACCAGACTGAAATCAGGCCATCACTCTCAACCCTTCCTTCCACTCTTCCTTCCACCCCAGCTGAGGCTTCCGACGTTCAGCCTGGGCCTTCCAACCAGGAAGAAGATTTGGAGGAGCCCAGCTTGAGTCAGGTATAGCATTGTTCAACATATTTCTCAATATTGTGTGTGATTTATGATCAATAAACTAAAACGTGTCCCTTTTTCATACACAGGTAAGTGGCAGCCAGGAGGTTGTGGGGGTAAGTGGCAGCCAGAAGGTGGCCGGGCCAAGTAGCCTGACCGAATCCCAGGTCCCTCCCCTAAGCCTTCAACAAAAAAGGCCCAGGAAGGGGAGGAGCATGGAGGAGTCAGAACTTGGGTTAATTCGGCAGGCTTCACAACCCCCCACCCCCAGTCTTCTTGAGGCCTATGCCTGCATGGCTGCCAACAAAAAGGAAATGGAGGTAGGCCAGTGCCTCTTTTGTGAGGAAGTGATATATATGGCCCTAAATAAGAGGGGCGAACTCACAAGCAAAACCCACCTGTGTGAGTTGGACCATCCTCCTCCTCCACCTCCTGCCACAACTCCAACACCAGAGACACAGCCTGGAAGACAAGAGAGTGATGGCCTGGGTTCAGTCTGGTCTGACAAAAGACGCAGGCTGTTGTAAGCCCACAGGCTGGGGACATATATGCCATCTGCTGCTGTTCCTGATCTCTCGGAGTCCAGGACCAGATTGTGCTCCCTATTAAATGGACTTCTCAGGCTCCCAATTTTGCCTGTAAAATAGTTGATGTGTGCCCTGGGGTACAAAGGCTTTGCAAATTTCACCAGTTTATCCAGCATTACTTTCCTCTTTATTTTGGTATGACCCCTAATAAATGTCTATTTGTTGTCTAAAATCATTGGCTATGTGTTAAAATTAAAAAAAAAGGACAGTTTGTTTGGGAGTAGGCAGGTACATTTCTAAAAGACAATGTAAAATTAACAAGGGACACCAACACCAACCAATCTCCTTGAGGTTAAAAATTACAAGATAATAATGGTGTTGTGGTAACTTGACACACAAAATGAAAAAAAAAATATTAAGGAGATCACTAGAAAAAAAAAAAAAAAAACATGAGATCTTGATTTTAAAAAAAAAGAAAAGGAGATTACTATAAACAAGAATTAAAAACATTATTCTGGAGATCTGGCGAAAAAAAAAAAAATATTCATGAGATCACAAGAAATAATAAAGAAATCAGTTTGTCAGAACTGTGTGAATATCAGCTGCAAAACAACTTCATAATTCTAGCATTATAAAGAAGAAGAAAATGCGCTGCATTGAAAGATTACAAAATTTGCAGCGTGATGAATGTGCTATCTCCATTACGAAAAGCTAGTTTTGCCAGATCGAACGCTTCCGTCTCGTAATTGAGTCAGAGCATTCGTGGAATTTTGTGCATTGGAATTGTGTACACACGCTTGGAATTTCTGACTACGGATTTTGTTATTGGAAAATTTGAAATCCAGCTCTCAAATTTTTGTTGTTGGAAATTCCGACAAAAATTGTCCGATGGAGCCTACACACGGTCGGAATTTCCGACAACAAGCTCCCATCGAACATTTGTTGTCGGCAAATCCGATCGTGTGTACGCAGCATTAGTGTTTTTAGTTGTCAAAGATTGGGGCATTTTGCTAGAATGTGCTGTGCTGTAAAGACTGGACAACAGCAGGCCAGTGTTCCCAGGACAGCACAGAGAGAGATGCAGGTTTATTCTTTCCATTGCAAAACTATGCCTTTCCATGAAAGTGTTACAAGGCAACAGTGGGCACCCTACAATGGTTTGGCGGTTAGAACTGGGGAGATAGCGAAATGTGAGCTATGCTTTTGGCACAGTTGGAAGGAACATATAATCTGTTTTGTCTCTTACTATTTTTTTTTTTTTTCAAATATAAATTTTATTAAGGATTTCGAAGAAAAAGAGTACCAAGACGGTACTCTTTACATCTAGCACAACAGTGATCAGGGTCAACGTTCGAACAGAAATAACACAAGCGCGATGGACATGGCAGGTACTTCGCCCCGAAAGTGATCTGCGTCAGTGTGACCTTCAAGAGTTCAGTAAGGTTTGTCCTTCGTCAGAAAAAATGATCGTATTCCATGATAACCAGATTTTGGAATGTTTGTCTTGTTTGTGTTGAGCTGTGAGTACTAGATACTCCATTTTTTTAATGTCCTTTTCTCTGCGCAACCACATTCCCACTGAGGGGGGTACATTCTGTTTCCATGTTGCCGGGATACAAGACTTTGCGGCGTTGAGCAAATGCCTAACCACTGATTTCTTGTACGACCGAGTCGGTCTCTTACTATTTTAAGGTACTGAGCATCGAGAGGTGGAGCAGACAGAGGAGATGACCAGGCCAGATGGGAGGAGGCAGACCAGAAGAGAACCTGAGGAAGATGCGGATGATTTCCTGGTGGTGGCTGAATTGGAATGGACTTTCATCTGGGCATTTCCTTATGACCAGGAGGACAAGGAAGGAGGACACGGGACTTAATCATCTGGGACTTTCCTTCCACAGACTGCAAAGGACATTGGTAACCCTGCTCAAGGGAATGTTGCAGCTTCCAGGGACAAAAAAAAAAGTCTGATCGTCCAGAACATACAAGGGTCAAAAGGGAATTTTGTCCTCCCATTTACAATACGCAGTTTATTTCGCCCTTTCCTGGACAAAGCCTTTAAGAGCTGTTGAAGTAAGTGGATTTGAATTGTTGCACCCATCCCCGCTATGCACAGGCCAGTAAGGACCCGTCCGCTGCCTCTCCATTCTCTGCTCTGTTCGGGAACTGTTACCAGTGAACGACTCGCACTGGCACCACATCCTGCCCTCCTCCCTGTGCACCATCGGCCAGCTGCACTTGACGTCCCATCACCTGCGCGAAATATGCACCTGCCATTGGCCACCGGCGGCTGTCAATCTCCTGGTGCCGGCGCTGGTGTATGGTTGTCAATCAGCGAGAAAAGAGGAGACATGGCCGAAGCTCCATCCCTTGAGTGACAGTACTGTAGGCGGGTACTCGGGAGGAGCGAGAGGAGCCTGATTGACCAGTCACATGACAATAAGGAGAGCAAAGAGGAAAAAACTGTATAGCGCAGGATAGATTGGCCATAGAGTCCAGAGTCTGTCAATGATCACACACTCTGCTAGTCTTTAGAGGCAGAAGCAAACTCTATACTGTGCAAATGAAAAAAGGAAAGATGCGAAAGACACCTGAGTGTATAAATAAACCAAATGTATTGCGCTAAGTAAGCAACTCAGAAGATAAAGGTGATAAATGGCTCATCAATGTTCCGCTGTCAACGGCATCCGGTCTGCAGATTCCCACCACAGGTGGTGAAACGAACATCAGAGGTTCCTATAGAGTGGCCCGGCTGGGAATCAAAGCCTTCCGGGGACAGCGGAAGAGGCGGATGAGACATCACCGATGACGCGGTTTAACCCCCTTTGCGTCTAAGGGTAAAACAAATCTAAATGCCTAAGCCCAAGTTTTCAATTTTGACGTGTATTAGTAAAACTGTACATATCATCACAACTACTTTGTGCATCAAGGTGGATTATACCGCGTTTTTTTTTTCAGGACAAATTGAGTGGTAAATGGTAATGGATTTCTCCTGAATTTTTTATTATCATAAGAAAATTGGCCCAAAATAGTAAAAAAAAATTATATATTTTTTTTTTATTTAACTGTATATTTATTGCTACTACCATAAATTACCACCAAAGAACAACACAAAATAAATGTTTCTGTTCCTGACAATCGCAGCAATACCACATATGTGTATGTTAGTTGTTGTTTGTATCCGTAGTACAGCCCAGAAACAATAGTACGCATTTTGCTTATTTTTTTTTAATCCTACCTAAAACACACTGACACTGATAGTAATTTAAAAAAAAAATGTAGTCCAAAATACTGACCTTGACCTTTGACCTTACCCTTTGACCCTGACCTTGACCCAAACACTAACCCTGGCACTGACCTAGATCAAACCTTGATCTAGGTATTTTTAAATTATTTTTTTAATTATTAATTATTATTTTTTTAACCACTTAAAGCCCAGAAGATTTTCCCCCTTAATGACCAGGCCATTTTTTTGCAGTATGGCACTGCGTCACTTTAACTGACAATTGCGCGGTCGTGCGACACTGTACCCAAACAAAATTGATGTCCTTTTTTGCCCACAAATAGAGCTTTCTTTTGGTGGTATTTGATCACATCTGCGTTTTTTTTTGCGCTATAAACAAAAAACTGACCGATAATTTAGAAAAAAATAAAACAATGAAAAACAAAAAAGTAAAAAAATTAAATTCTTCATCAGTTTAGGCCAATATATATTCTTCTACATATTTTTGGCAAAAGTTATAGCGTCTACAAAATAGGGGATATATTTATGGCATTATTATTTTTTTTTTTTACTACCGTAGTAATAGTGGTGATCAGCGATTTTTAGTGGGCTTGCGACATTGCGGTAGATAGATCGGACACTTTTGACACTTTTTTGTAACCAATGACATTTATACAGTGATCAGTGAGATAAAAATGCACTGATTACTGTATAAATGACACTGGCAGAGAAGGGATTAATACTAGGGGGCGATCAAGGGGTTAAATGTGTTCCCTGGGAGGTGTTTCTAACTGTGGGGGGGGGGACTGACTGGGAGTAGAGAGAGATCGCTGTTCCTAATCACCAGGAACAGACGATCACTCTGTACTCCCCTGTCAGAACGGGGATCTGCTTGTTTACATTGACAGATCCCCACTCTGGCTCTCTGTGGAGCAATCGTGGGTGGCCGGTGGACATCGGGCCCCCCGCCACGCTGTGGGCGCGCGCATGCGGCCCGCTGTAACTGTTAAAGGGACCTACAAGCACAAATCCCCCCCCACTTTAAATCCCCCTGTTCCAGCACAAAGTCTCCTCCCCCAATCCCCCAAAGTAGCACAAATCCCCCCCCCCCACAAATTTCCCCTCCTGGCAGAAATACCCCGTAATCATCCCTACTAGCACAACCCCCCCCCAAAAAAAAATGTTTCCCCTCTGCCATTTTACTTTTATAGCTCAAACTGCCCAAATCCCCTCTCCTAGCACAAATCCTCTTCCTCCATCCCCCCCTCCCAACACAAATCCCCCCAAAAGCCACCCTTAGCACACCTCCCTAAATTTGTCCCCCTAGGACAATTCCTACCCCATGCCGCAAGCCCCCCCCCCCCCCAAATAGCCCGGCTCAACACAAATCTCCCTCTACAATCACCTTGTGGTGCCCCCCACCTCACATGATACCACAGTGCGCGGGGAAGCCGCTCCTCCTGCCCACCCCTTCTCCAGGCCCTGCACAAGTCAATCAATAGATTGACTTGTGTACAACCATCTAGCCCATATATTGATCAAAACTTCGTCCCTGCTGAACCGGAATTTCAGCTTAAAGTGGAGCTCCACCCAAAAGGGGAAGTTCTGCTTTAAGGCCTCCTCCCCCCGCTACTGTTTTGTGAAATTGAGCTTTCTGGGAGGGTGGGGGGGAGAAAGATACCCGATTTTGACAGGCGATCAGAAGTAGAAGTTCTCCTCCCTCCCTGCAGCCTTCTGGGACACATGACAGGTACCAGAAGACTGCAGGACCATTCACAATGCCCGTACATGCACATTGGCCGGCAAGCTGCCACGGCCGGGTGCCCACAGTTAAGATGCTGGTGCCAGGGACAGATGACAAAAACCAGCTGGAACAGTGCTGGATCGTGGGACTGGTGAGTGTCTGTTTAATAAAAGTCAGCAGCTACAGTTTTTGCATCTGCTGAATTTAAATCTTTACACAGGAGACCGGAGCTCCTCTTTAACAGAGGGAATATACAAGAAACCGGGTGTGTCTACCTAAAACTGAAACCGGGCGTGTCTACCTAAAACTGAAACCGGGCGTGTCTACCTAAAACTGAAACCGGGCATGTCTACCTAAAACTGAAACCGGGCGTGTCTACCTAAAACTGAAACCGGGTGTGTCTACCTAAAACTGAAACCGGGCGTGTCTACCTAAAACTGAAACCGGGCGTGTCTACCTAAAACTGAACTAGCACTAAGCAGTTGTGGAGGACCCAAAATCCAAACCAAAATCACATAGTAAACAAGTTGCAACTTTTTTGACCTTTAGGCGTTTGACTTCAGGTGACTTTGAGTGGAGATGTGAACAATAATTCATTTTTTCTCCTCCAGCATCTTGGAGCTTCGAGCTACAGGCTACAGAATGCTGAGGTGTGAATGAGACCTTAGCACCACTTGAACCTCGGCAGATTGACTCATCCCTACCTACCACTGAGAAGATACCAAAGTTTCCCTTTATTTCCAGAGAGTTCTAATAGTCACTCGACAGCTCTTTTACGGAAACTTTCGCACAGTAGTGGTCCTGTTGTGGAGCAATGAGGAGCCAAGCAGGTGTTTTGTCTGCCGCTGAACTATTATCTGACCCAAAATTGCTTCCACCTGCCCCCGTCAGCCCGACCAGAGCCTGGCGCTCTACCGGAGCAGCTGAAACAATTTTCCGTGTTTTCCATGAAATTATACACACCAGGAGCACAAACCCCCCCGACCACGTCTCCTGTATTCCTAACCTCATGCAAAGCAGGGCTTGGGCAGGAAAAGACATTGCCTCCAAACAGGACGACGTGTTCCGTAATTTTCTCGCGGTTGACCTTTTTTCGTGCCAGAAATAGAAAACCCATGAGGGAAAAAAAAAAGCGTTTTTTTTTTTTGAAGATGAAATTGCTTATAATTTAGCCGTGTGGTGGAGGCCAGAACCTCCCTTAAAGATAACAGTGCGGTCAGCGGGAATGAGAAGAATCATAATTGTTACTCAGCCTCAGGTATCCGAAACGCAGACGTGCCAATGGTTAGGCACCGTCAGCACTTAAAGTGACACTCTAGGTTTTGCTGAAATACTAAAAATTCCTTGGGTCGCATATTCACGTTTTAAGTATATTAACCACTTAACTGGTAATTGCGCCATCGTGCAACACGATATGCAAATTACATTTATATAATTTTTTTTCACACAAATAAAGCTGTCTTTTGGTGCTATTTGGTCACCGCTGTCTTTTTTTTATTATAAACAAAAAAAAAAATACCAAAATTGTTGAAAAAAACCCCAATATTTTCTATTTTCTGTTACAAAACATATCAGATTAAAAAAAAATCTAATTTCTTTAAAAAAAATTAGGCCAAAATGTAATCTGCTACACGTTTTTGGTAAGAAAAAAAAAATATCCTGTATATTAATTGGTTTGTGCAAAAGTTATAGTGCCTGCAACCTCTCCTTATTTTACATGTTTTTCACAGACAGAAAAAAATATAAAGCAACAGTTCACTTTACTGAATCTTTTCATTTTGGAAAAAAAGTTCAGTACAAAAGATTGGAGATTGTGAAAGCAAAGGCTCTTTGAAGTGACACTAAGCTCTTAAAATATAAAAAAAACTGTTCAGATATTTAAAAAAAAAAGTCCCTTCTATTTCTCTCAACGTCCTCCAAGTTTCTATTTTTTGCTGCTGTGATCCAACATCCTGAGTAGCTATGTTCATTCTCCATGGTCCCACTGTATGTAAGAACGTAGCCACCCACTCTTGGTCCCACTATATGTAAGACGGTATCCCCCCTGTCTCTGTCCCACTGTATGTAGGAACATAGCCACCCACTCTTAACCCCACTGTATGTAGGAATGTAGCCACTCTGTCATGGTCCCTCTGTATGTAAGAATGTAGCCACCCTCTCTTGGTCCCTCTGTATGTAGGAATGTAGCCACCCTCTCTTGGTCCCTCTGTATGTAGGAATGTAGCCACTTGGTCTTGGTCCCTCTGTATGTAGGAATGTAGCCACCCTGTCTTGGTCACTCTGTATGTAGGAATGTAGCCACTTGGTCTTGGTCCCTCTGTATGTAAGAATGTAGCCACTCTGTCTTGGTCCCTCTGTACGTAGGAATGTAGCCACCCTGTCCTGGTCCCTCTGTATATAAGAATGTAACCACCCTGTCTTCGTCCCTATGTATGTAGGAATGTAGCCACCCTGTCTTGGTCACTCTGTATGTAGGAATGTAACCACCCTGTCTTGGTCTCTCTGTATGGAAGAATGTAGCCATCCAGTCCTTGTTCTCCTGTATGTAAAAACATAGCCACCCTGTCTAGGTCCCTCTGTATATAAGAACGTAGCCACCCTGTCTTGGTCCCACTGTAAGTATGAATGTAGCCACCCTCTTCTGCCCCCACTTTATGTAGGGATGTAGCCTTCTTGTCTTGGTCCTACTGTATATAGGAACATAGCCACCTTGTCTTGGTCCCTTTGTATGTAGAAATGTAACCACCCTCTCTTGAGGTCCCACTTGTATGTAGGAATGTAGCCACCCTGTCCTGGCCCCACTGTATGTAGGAACATAGCCCTGCTCTCTTGGTCCCTTTGTATATGGGGATGTAGCCACCCTGTCTAGGTCCCTCTGTAGAATTTCTAGTGTGCACAGAGCAATAACTGCAACCGATGTTTACTGCTTGCTCCAAACAAATGAAGGTGAGAGGGGAAAGGTAGAGGTTCAGGGACTCATGGAGGATGTTACGAGGAGGCAGAAAAGCACAATAAGAAACAATTTCATGAAAAATAGATTACAGAGTCGGTAAGTAGTGGATGTGTAAGGATCTATTTTTTTTTTTGAGAATAAGGATATCATTTAACGTCGCTTTAGCACAGCTATAACAGCATGAGGGACCAAACCAACCAAGTCCAAGAACCAAGACCAAGCTGGGACTACAGCCTGATTGGCTTGTCAAGATGGAAGGGATGAGACCGAAGCCATCCAATGAGCTGCAGTAGATTGAGGAGGGGTAAGTCCATACATAACTTCCAAATTGTTCCTTATCCAATTACATATTGGCAAGGTACTAGAGAAAAAATAAACCCATCTACACGCTTCCTCTTTCTGGATTAGAAGTGACACTCCTACGTTGGTGTTCTGGAATCAATAATGACAACAAGCCATTCACAGCGTAGAACGAGGCAGGATCTATAGAGCCGGCATTCAGCCGTTATTATTATGTGTTGGGAAACGCGCTCTATACATGCCGCTGTCAGATCAATAGCAGCTCAAACACCTTTATTAGCGAAGCGCGAGAAATCTGAAGATAAAACCCGGGATGAGTCAATGGCTTGTTGTCTTAGAAACTTGCCCGCGTTTTATTTGTGCGCGGTGTAACCTATGTATATGACTTGTCAAAATTGAAAACTCGAACCAACGCGCCCTTCTTGAGTTTTCACCACTGCGCTCGATGCCAGATGAAGGGGTGTGACCCCCTATGAAGGGTGTAAACTGACACTGTGTGTGAAACACCTGTGTACACTAAACTGATAAAATAATCTAATAAAATGACATGAAATGAACTAAAAAAATAAAATGACTCCAAAGCTGCCACTTATTAAATATTCAGTGCAAAAAACTTCCTGTTGATTCCAAGAGCCCAAGACGACCCCTGTGAAGCAATATAAGCGGCGCTAAATGACAGTGATCCACATCCAAAATAGGATACTAGTGCATCTATCTATACCCAAAATAATGAAACTAAAATAAAAAATTATTATGTGGTAATCTATATAAACACTTTTCAGTATACAGTAAACCAGTGAATCTCAAAAAAACCTAGCAGTGTATATTAAAGTGTATCATACACCCAGTAATATCAATTGGCAAATGAATCAGGAAGTGAAATCAAGCAGTATAGTCCATATGAAGTCCATAGACAGGACACCGTGCAGGAAAGGTGATAAGCTGGAAAACGTCCACCACTTCACTTAGTGTCAGTGCCTCCACTCCCCTTGAATTCAACACTCACCGACTCAAAATGCCTCACACTCTCGTGTTTTGGCAAAAAAGCATGGGTGTATAGCAGGTCAGCTGAGGATATGATCTTCCGAACTCCTTATAAATCCAGTGTCACCTCAATGTGTAGAAAGACTCAACATAGTGTGATACCGTAAAGCATATAAAATTTATTAAACTAAAAATCTTCAAACATTAAACTCACAAAGAAAATCTTGAATCAAGCCAAATGACACTGCACAGCAACTTCCAAAACAATCCTCCTATGCGAACCGCCCAGCACCACTGTGAAAAGAGGGTCACGGCGGACCCCAAAGAAACGGGTTGGATAGGTTCTCACCCCTCTCAATAGCGCTCTATAGGTGTGGATCTCCTACTATCCCGCAGGTCCGAGCCGCAGCTCCTCTATCGTCCTCAAAGGATCCCGCCGGTGTACGGAGATGTGCCGCTCCGTCCCGTCCCTTACTGTCTGTTAGTGATGGATGCCGTACAGCCACGCCCGACATGTTTCGTCACACTTGACTTCCTCATGGGATTGAGGAAGTCAAGTGTGACGAAACATGTCGGGGCGTGGCTGTACGGCATCCATCACTAACAGACAGTAAGGGACGGGACGGAGCGGCACATCTCCGTACACCGGCGGGATCCTTTGAGGACGATAGAGGAGCTGCGGCTCGGACCTGCGGGATAGTAGGAGATCCACACCTATAGAGCGCTATTGAGAGGGGTGAGAACCTATCCAACCCGTTTCTTTGGGGTCCGCCGTGACCCTCTTTTCACAGTGGTGCTGGGCGGTTCGCATAGGAGGATTGTTTTGGAAGTTGCTGTGCAGTGTCATTTGGCTTGATTCAAGATTTTCTTTGTGAGTTTAATGTTTGAAGATTTTTAGTTTAATAAATTTTATATGCTTTACGGTATCACACTATGTTGAGTCTTTCTACACATTGAGGTGACACTGGATTTATAAGGAGTTCGGAAGATCATATCCTCAGCTGACCTGCTATACACCCATGCTTTTTTGCCAAAACACGAGAGTGTGAGGCATTTTGAGTCGGTGAGTGTTGAATTCAAGGGGAGTGGAGGCACTGACACTAAGTGAAGTGGTGGACGTTTTCCAGCTTATCACCTTTCCTGCACGGTGTCCTGTCTATGGACTTCATATGGACTATACTGCTTGATTTCACTTCCTGATTCATTTGCCAATTGATATTACTGGGTGTATGATACACTTTAATATACACTGCTAGGTTTTTTTGAGATTCACTGGTTTACTGTATACTGAAAAGTGTTTATATAGATTACCACATAATAATTTTTTATTTTAGTTTCATTATTTTGGGTATAGATAGATGCACTAGTATCCTATTTTGGATGTGGATCACTGTCATTTAGCGCCGCTTATATTGCTTCACAGGGGTCGTCTTGGGCTCTTGGAATCAACAGGAAGTTTTATGTATATGACTTGCTTCATTGTGTACTAAACTGAATAAACCTGATTTTATTATTCTCTGCAGGTAAAGCTCATCCGCTCTTTAATGTCAGCAAACAGAAGCCGCCGCGCAGATTAACGGGCGCATACCTGTACATCCTGCGAGTCGGGAAACTTTTATATCCTTAAAAACAAGGCAAAAAAGGGGAAAAAAAACAAAAAAAAACGGTGTGTTGTCACTGCTGGTCTATATTAAAATACCATACACAAGAGCGGCCAAGATTTCCAAGGACTAGGTGTATAAATTAACTGATAGTAATAGTACTCAAGCGCTGGTGTGGTGAAAAACTAAAGATATATATATAAAAGATAAAAGCTGCAACCAATAGGTGATCTCTCACTGGTTTAGTAATAAAATAGTAGAAAATGGTGCGCTAATATCACTATACTCTGAATACAAAGATAAATAAGTGCTGTGTGCTATATTGATCCCTGTGGGTATCCTTACGGAGATATAAAGTGCAATAAAGTGCAACAATTCCTAAATAACAAATCTAACAGTTATTTGTTCTCAAATGTAAACAAGTGTACTAAAGTGCTGGGTGTGCACAATAAATTTATTCATATTAAAACACAATTAAAATAACAAGATAATATATATATATATATATATATATATATATATATATATATATATATATATATTATATAAGAAGCACTGAGTGTGTGCAATGAGAATATTAACCAAAGAACCATAAAAAATTGCCAAACTGAAAAGTCACATCCAATATACCGTAGTTATTGCTGGTAATATAAAGCTAAGGCTAGGTGTTTAAGTATGATAAAGTAAATGATAGATTTTCCAGACAATAGCTACCACGTTTGGCCAGCTTGTAGTTCCAATACTAAGGTCAAACAGCTGATTAGAATAGAAGAGAAAAACAATAGTGTAGCACTGCATAAAATAAAGTGTCCACAAACTGACGCCGATGCACTCACATGTGCCCAATAGTTATCAGCTTGTGTAGCAGTCAGGCTCGCTCCTCCTCGCAGCCTTTTCGTGTAGCCGCACACTCGCGGCTGACGTCACTGGCTCCTCCTCCCGACGCGTTGCGTCACAGGTCACGTGACATTCTCAAGGGAATCAAGAGTATAAATTACCTGCCATCCTCAAAGCTTTGGGGTTTACTTATAACCAACCACTAGACCAGTGGTCTCCAAACGTGCTTTTATCCAGCCCTTGGGAAGGGGCACAATTCCTACCAATGACACCAACAATTGGGCCCAATGACACCAATAATGCGGCCCGATGACGCCAATAACGTGGCAAAATTCCTCCCAATGACACCAATGATGAGGCACAATTCCTCCCAGTGACACCAACAATGGGGTAAAGTTCCTTCCACTGACACCAACAATGGGGCCCAATGAGACCAAAGACAGGGCACAATTACTGCCAATGACACCAACAATGGGGCACAGTTCCTCCCAATGACACCAACAATGGGGCCCAATGACACCAATAATGGGGCCCAATGACACCAATGATGTGGCGCAATTCCTCCCAATGACACCAGTGACGGGGCATAAATCTCCCAGTGACACCAACGATGAGGCACAATTCCTATTAACGGCACCAACGATGGGGCACAGTTCCTTCCACTGAAACCAACAATGGGGCCCAAGAAGACCAATAATGGGGTACAAATACTACAAATTAAAACAACGATGGGGCACAGTTACTACCAATGACCCCAACAATGGGGCTCAATGACACCAATGATGGGGCACCATTCCTTCCAATGACACCAATGATGGGGTACAATTCCTCCCAGTGACACCAACGATGAGGCACAATTCCTATCAACGGCACCAACGATGGGGCACAGTTCCTTCCACTGACACCAACAATGGGGCCCAATGAGTCCAATCATGGGGCACAATTACTACAAATGACACCAACGATGGGGCACAGTTACTCCCAATGACCCCAACAATGGGGCTCAATGACAATAATGATGGGGCACCATTCCTCCCAATGACACCAATGATGGGGTACAATTCCTCCCAGTGACACCAACGATGAGGCACAATTCCTATCAATGACACCAACACTGGGGCACAGTTCCTCCCGCTGACACCAACGATGGGGCCCAATAAGACCAATGATGTGGCACAATTCCTCCCAATGACACCAATGATGGGGTCACACAAAATATTGACACTTTGGGCCCAATTTGGTTGCCAGCGGTTTAGACATTAATGGCTCTGTGTTGAGTTATTTTGAGGGGACAGCAAATTTACACTGTTATACAAGCTGTACACTCACTACTTTACATTGTAGCAAAGTGTCATTTCTTCAGTGTTGTCACATGAAAAGATAGAAGAAAATATTTACAAAAATGTGAGGGGTGTACTGACTTTTGTGAGATACTGTGTCTGTAGTGTTTACTCATCTCTCTCCAAAGCTCTAAGTGTCGTTTCTCTCTGGTGTTTCGTTCCTCTGTAAGGAGCATGAGATAACATGAGCTACAAATTGTGTAGGGGAGGGTGCTTAGAGGGAGATAAGCAGGGAGCTTGTCTATTCAGAATACAGCTCTGCATGTTCCTTCATTCCTTTGCCTATGTGGAGGGGGGGGGGGGGGAGTGTCCTTTTCCTCCAATCAGCTCTCACATAGTGCAAGCGCAGCCTCTCCACCCTTCCATATGTACTGCTGGCAGATGAAGAAAGATTTTTAACACAATCTGCACTTTTGAAAGACTGTAGAGAGGGTAAGATAGCAGATATACATGTAAAACTTATGCAGAGAGATTTGTTTCATCTCTGAGTTTCACCTGAGGTTATTCACTTCACTGGCTATATGTGGGGGTTTACAACCACTTTAACCACTTCAATGCCGGGCACTTTTACCCCCTTCCTGCCCAGGCCAATTTTCAGCTTTCGGTGTTGACGCACTTTGAATGACAATTGCGCGGTCATGCAATGCTGTATCCAAACTATTTTGTTATCATTTTTTTGAGACAGATAGAGCTTTATTTTAGTGGTATTTAATCAACACTGAATTTTTATTTTTTTGCTAAACAAATGAAAAAAGTTTGAAGATTAAAGAAAAAAAAAGTTTTTCTACGTTTCTGTTAAAATGTTTGTAAATAAGTAATTTTTCTCCTTCACTGACGGGCACTGATGAGGCTGCACTGACAGGCACTGATGAGGTGGCGCTAATATGCAGCACTGATAGGCGGCACTGATGGGTGGCACTAACAGGCATCATTGATGGGCACTGAATGGCAGCACTGGTGGGCATCACAGGTTGGCACTGGCAGGCATCGCTGATGGGGCTACACTGATAATCATTTCACTGCAGAACCCCCCTTTCAGGAAAGCCGCTTATCGGCTCTCCTCTACTCACGCTGATAACCGGAACTTCCTAGTTCCACTGTCATCAGCTGTGATTTGCTTTACCTTGATCAGAGATGCGGTATGTCCGAAACGACACACTGCACCACCGATCGCTGAACTGCGCGCCATGTTGTGAAGAGCATCATATGACGTCTATTCACAACAATTAAACCACCGCCCAGCCGTCATTTCGCTATAGGCTATAGGCTATATAATATTCATTTTTTTTTGTAAAATACAAAAGACGATGCTACACCGAGTAAATAGATACCTAACATGTCACGCTTTAAATTGTGTATGCTCATGGACAAACTACGGTATCTAAAAAACTCCATAGGTGACGCTTTAAAGCCTTCGCAGAACACCAGTTTAGAGTAACATTGGAGGTCTGGTGCTAGAAATACTGTTTTTGTTGTTTTTTTTTCTTCGTTTTATTCAAAACCTTTTTTTCACACTATACTTTCCATTTATTTATTTTTTATATCAACTTCAGTGCTATCACAAGGGATAAATAACATCCCTTGTGATAGCATGAGCCGTGACAGGTCCTCTTTTGGAGGGATCAGATGTGAATTAGTGAATTTTAATGCACCAAAACAAAATTATCCCCCCTTTGGAGGCCAGGATCAGAGGTCTATTAGACCGCGGATGTCCCCTCTGGCCTCCAAAGGGGGGATAATTGTGTTTTGGTGCATTAAAATTCACTAATTTATTTAAGCCCCACACACACTATCAGATTTTCTGCTGATTTTTGTCTTCAGATTTACCAAAACCATGTAGTGCAAGGGCCTGCCTGATTGCATACAAACTGAAACTTCTAAGGTTTGACCTCATATTATATGGTTTTGGTAAAGCTGAAGGAAAAAATCTGATTGAAGTGTGTATGGGGCTTTAGAGCCAGGCCTTTCCTGGCACTTTTTGTTTACAAGTTTAAATCAGTATTTTTCGATAGAAAATTACTTATAACCCCCAAACAGTGTATTTGTTTTGTTTTTTTGCAGAGAAGGGAATAAAATGGCGATCATTGCAATTTTTTATGTTACACGGTATTTGCGCAGCGGTTTTTCAAATGCAATTTTTCGGGAAAAAATAAATTTTAATGAATTAAAAAAAAACACAATATATACCTCAATTGTTTTGTAAAATATGAAAGATGACGTTTCGCCGGGTAAATAGATACCTAACATGTCACACTTTAAACATCCACACCCTCGTGGAATGGCAACAAACTACGGTACTTAAAAATCTCCATAGGCGAGGCTATAAACATTTTTACAGGTTACCTGTGTAGAGTTACAGAGGAGGTCTAGTGCTAGAATTATTGCTCTCGCTCTAACATTAACGACAATACCTCACATGTGTGGTGCGAACACCGCTTACATATGCGTGCATGACTTGCATATTCGTTCTCTTCTGTGCGTGAGCATGGAGGGATGGGGGGGCGCTTTAAATGTATTTATTTATTTTTTCATTTTTACGCTGTCCATTTATTTATTTATTTTTTGTGAACATCCCTTGTGAAAGAATTAAGGATGACAGGTTCTCTTTATGGAGAGATCTGGGGTCAAAAAAAAACTCAAATTTCTCCTTTACCTTTAAAAGCAAAAGATCAAAAAAGCAAAAACCGTTTTTGATCTTATGCTTTAAAAAAAAAAATTGTTTACTTCCGCCCTAGACCGTAAGTAGGGTCATGACGTTGCGCCGGTCCTCCAAGGCCATCGAGACAATTGAGAGACAATGGAGTCTCTCATTGCCTCTGTGACCAGCCAGCTGCATCGTCGAATCGTTACTGGGGCACAGCGGTGGAAACGGTAAGCCCGGACAACACCAGTGAGCGTCAGGGGAAGACGCCCCCCCCCTTTTTTTTCAGCCTGTGATTCTGAATCTGCTAAAAGCAATCCAAGCGGCTAAAGAGCTGCTGGATTATTTTTACAGCCAGCAAAATGGGAGTCCCTTCCTCCCGTCTCCACCTCTACAAGGCTCTCCCAAGACACAATGAGAGGAATGGATTTCCTTGACAAAAGTTTTTATTGATTGTATGTTCAATAGGGATGAGCTTCGAGTTTGAGTCGAACTCATGTTCGACTCGAACATTGGCTGTTCGCAAGTTCGCCGAACAGCGAACAATTTGGGGTGTTCGCGGCAAATTCGAATGCCGCGGAACACCCTTTAAAAGTCTATGGGAGAAATCAAAAGTGCTCATTTTAAAGGCTTATATGCAAGTTATTGTCATAAAAAGTGTTTGGGGACCTGGGTCCTGCCCCAGGGGACATGGATCAATGCAAAAAAAAGTTTTAAAAACGGCCGTTTTTTCAGGAGCAGTGATTTTAATAATGCTTAAAGTCAAACAATAAAAGTGTAATATCCCTTTAAATTTCATACCTGGGGGGTGTCTATAGTATGCCTGTAAAGGGGCGCATGTTTCCTGTGTTTAGAACAGTCTGACAGCAAAATGACATTTCGAAGGAAAAAAAGCCATTTAAAACTACCCGCGGCTATTGCATTGCCGACAATACACATAGAAGTTCATTGATAAAAAACGGCATGGGAATTCCCCACAGGGCAACCCCGAACCAAAATTTAAAAAAAAAAAAAATGATGTGGGAGACCCCCTAAATTCCATACCAGGCCCTTCAGGTCTGGTATGGATATTAAGGGGAACCCCGGCCAAAATTAAAAAAAAAAAATGACGTGGGGTTCCCCCTATATTCCATACCAGACCCTTCAGGTCTGGTATGGATTTTAAGGGGAACCCCGCGCCAAAAAAAAACAAAAAAACGGCGTGGGGTCCCCCCAAAAATCCATACCAGACCCTTGTCCGAGCACGCAACCTGGCAGGCCGCAGGAAAAGAGGGGGGGACGAGAGTGCGGCCCCCCCCTCCTGAACCTTACCAGGCCACATGCCCTCAACATTGGGAGGGTGCTTTGGGGTAGCCCCCCAAAACACCTTGTTCCCATGTTGATGAGGACAAGGGCCTCATCCCCACAACCCTGGCCGGTGGTTGTGGGGGTCTGTGGGCGGGGGGCTTATCGGAATCTGGAAGCCCCCTTTAACAAGGGGACCCCCAGATCCCGCCCCCCCCGTGTGAAATGGTAAGGGGGTACTTACCCCTACCATTTCACTAAAAAACTGTCAAAAATGTTAAAAATGACAAGAGACAGTTTTTGACAATTCCTTTATTTAAATGCTTCTTCTTTCTTCCTTCATCTTCTTCTGGTTCTTCTGGCTCTTCTGGTTCTTCCTCCGGCGTTCTCGTCCAGCATCTCTTCCGCGGCGTCTTCTATCTTCTTCTCCTCGGGCCGCTCCGCACCCATGGCATGAGGGGAGGCTCCTGCTCTTCTCTTCATCTTCTTCTTCATCCTCTCCTCTTCTTTCTTCTTCTCTTCTTCATTTTCTTCTCCGGGCCGCTCCGCATTCATGCTGGCATGAAGGGAGGCTCCCGCTGTGTGATGGCGTCTCTTCGTCTGACGGCTCCTAAATAACGGGGGGCAGGGCCACCCGGTGACCCCGCCCCCTCTGACGCACGGGACATGACGGGACTTCCCTGTGGCATTCCCCGTGACGTCACAGGGAAGTCCCTGTCAAGTCACTGTGCGTCAGAGGGGGGCGGGGGTCACCGGGTGGCCCCGCCCCCCGTTATTTAAGAGCCGTCAGACGAAATAATCTAAAACCAAATTTTATAACACACATTCAATTCAAACTATTTGTTCTAATTTCTGACAGCTACAAAACAAATGATTGCAAAGGCATGGAGGTCCCCTGCCCTGGTGATGGCTGAGACAAAAAACAGATTGAATACTTCCATGTCTCACTCTAAAATGGTAGCGATTGAAAGAGACCAACTTCCCATATTTGAAAAAATATGGTATTTCCGTGGTTGGATCTGGTTGTATTTTTTGTTTAAACATTCTGGAGGCAATTTCAAAAATTTCTATCCAATAGGTTTGAGCTATTGGACAGGACCACCATATGTGTAGGTGTGTACCCAGGTCAGAGCAGCCACGGAAGCATTGAGCTGAATGGTTGGGTGCAAATTTGGCCACTCTAGAAGGTACCAGGTACCAACGAGTTAAAATTTTATAGTTAGCTTCTATTGCCAGGACATTAGGTGAGGATGATTTGGTTATAGACTAGATTTCCGACCAATCGGCAATATCAAGAGTTTGTCCTAGATCCTCCTCCCATTTCTGAGCATAGGAAGTTTTTCCATTTCAGGATTGATAAAAAGTTGGGTGTATAGAGCTGAGATCAGCCCTCTAGAGTGGGGATCTTTCATACATAAAGATTCAAAGTTGGTAGATAGAGGTATTGGTATTAAGAAAGGGCGTGTAGAAATGTTTTATTTGAAGATATCTGAACAATTCAGAGTTTGGTAAGTTATCACATAGAGTTGGGAAGAAAGAAGTTGAAAGTGACAAATTTATGTAGCCTAAGGATGTCTAAGGATATCCAGACTTTGAATGATTTAGGGGAGACCCATGCTGGGTAAAAAAATCTGGATATTTGAGGAATGATAATAAATGATTATATGGAGATTGTAGGTTATGTTTGAATTTAAGTTTATCCCATGAGGATATATGATATTTGGTGATAGGATTATGAAAACCTCATCTGTCTTTGGGGTGAAGCCATAACAGGTTTGAGATTGAGAGAGGGTCACACTCTGATGCTTCTATGATCATCCATAAAGGGATTTCCTGTACTGCGTGGTATTTGGCAAGACTGGCAATATGTGCTGCTTTATAATAATTTGCAAAATTGGGGAAGCCCCGGCCTCTATTTGTTTTCAGGAGATATAAAGTATGCAAAGGAATACGTGGTTTGGAGGAACCCCAAACTAAAGTCATTGATCTTTTCTGGATTATTCTTAGATAGTAGGAAGGAATTTGGATTGGTAAGGCTCTAAACAGGTACAACAGTTTAGGTAAAATTGTCATTTTTGTTGCATTGATTTTACCTAACCATGATAATGGGAGGTTAGATCATTGTTTTATTAAAGTTGTTATCTCTTTCAAGATCGGGGGGTAATTAGCTGAGAAGAGGTCGGAATAAGAGGCTGTCAAATGGGGGCAAGGTATTGATTTCTCCGACTAAGTAAATGGAAGAGCAATTTTTGTTGAACTTATTTCAATCCTAGAGAGGAATATATTATGGGCCAAGCATTTCTTGGGATTGATTGAGAGGCCAGAAAATGTTGCAAAATTGTTGAGAATGGGCATGAGGTTAGGGCCTGAGACTTGTGGTGATGACAGGAATAACAAGATGTCATCTGCAAACATGCAAAGCTTATGTTGATGTCCCCCTGTCTCTATACAGGTTATCGTTGGGTTCATTCTAATTTGTTGGGCTAAGGGTTCTATTAGGAGGGGCGAATAATAGGGGGGGAGAGTAGAAATCCTTGACGTGTACCCATCTTAATATCAAAGGAGTTAGATTTATATCCTACATGTTTTACGTATGCTTTAGGGTTGTCATAAAGTGCTGTGATCCATTTTATAAAATGTGGGCCAAAACCCCATTTCTGTAAAGTATAGTGTAGGTATGGCCTGGATACGGAATCAAAAGCTTTCTTGATGTCAAGGGAAAGGAAGCATGCGGGGATATGTCAAGTTTTGGCAATATGTGCTATGAGGACTGCTCGTCGTACATTGTCACCAGCTTGGCGGGTTGGCATGAAGCCCACTTGGTCTCTAAGGATCAGGCTACCTATGAGTCTATTAAGGCGTTTTGCTAGGACTTTAGCTAAAATATTAATATCTAAATTTAGAAGGGAAATGGGGCGATAGTTTGTACAAGATGTGTAATCAGTGGAGGGCTTGGGGATCATGCAAACAATGGCCGTTAATGACTCTTGTCTGAAGGAGTGTCCGTCCAATATTACATTAGAGGCTTCGGCTAAGATGGGAGAGAGGGTTTCTGTAAATGCTCGGTAGTATAAAGCCGAATATCCATCAGGACCTGGTCTTTTGTTCATTTTTAATTCTTTAATAGTGTTGGCTACGTCTGCTGGCGTAATAGGTTCTTCGAGTAGACTTTTTGGGTCATGGGATAGTTCTGGTGGGTTTATTTGTGAGAAAAAGGTGACTGCTGCATTTGAATCAAAATCATTTGTTGACGCATACAAAGATGCTAGATGAGAGTGAAATTTTTGAACGATTTTGATAGGATTACTAGTATATTCATCATTTGACAGTTTCAAACGGATTGGTTTGAATGATTTATTTAATGAGTTAAGAGTGCGTGCCAGGTATGTCCCTGGTTTATTGGATTTCATGAAAAAAGTTATATCTAGGTCGTTTAAAAGATTTATCAACAGATTCTGTTAGAAATAAGTCATAGGCCATGCGGGCTTTATCTAGTCTAGTTTTCGTTACTGAGGATGGATTATCTTGAAAAGATGTGAAAGCGGTATTGAATTCAGATTCTAATTTACGAGCAAGAATTTTGCGTTCACGTTTAAATAATGCAAATTGCCTCTGAATTGTACCACGCAGCACAGGCTTGTGAGCTTCCAAAAGCGTTAGTGATGGGATATCTGGGCTAGTGTTGAATGATAGATAGCCTTTTAAAGCTTGATCAATGATTTTGCGATGGTTTGGATGTTTAAGCATAATATCCGGAAGATAGCAAGTGGGATCATGTGCTTTAGGTATAGTGGAAGCAACGGTGGCGAACAAAGCATTGCGATCAGACCATGGAATTGGAATTATGTCAGCTGTGAGTATTTCTGGTAGCTTGCCAGTAGTTAAAAATATGTGATCGATTCGAGTGAATGTTTGGTGAGGAAGTGAATGATAAGTATATCTTGGTTTCGTTGGATTACTTTCTCTCCAAGAATCGACTAGGTTATACTTGGACATGAGTTGGGAGAAGGATATTTTAGGTGGGTTTCTGGGTGAAGTGTATGGAGATGTGTCTAAAAAAGGGAGAAGGACCTGATTGGAATCACCACACATTATAATAGTTCCTATTTTGTGATTGTTTACTACCTGTAAAAGGTGTGATAAAAATGATGTTGGTTGTTTATTTGGTGCATAGTATGAGATAATAGTAATTGGAGTATCCATTATATGACCAGTAAGGATTAAGTTACGTCCATCTGGGTCTTTCATTTGCGATTGAAGAGTAAATGGTGTTGAGCGATGAAAAGCTATAAGAGTGCCCCTTTGTTTGGTGGTAGTTGAGGCTGTAAAAACTTGTGGATAGAAATGAGACATACATTTGGGAGTAGAGCTATTAGTGAAGTGTGTTTCTTGTAGGCACACTATGTGTGCTTTCCGAGCATGAAAGGTTCGGAACGCGTTAGTGCATTTCTGAGGAATATTAATACCCTGAACATTCAGGGAAAGAATGTTTAATGGTGCCATGATATCTGATAAAGGAGATGAAACTTACCAATTAGCATGTAGTGCTGGTCGGATGAGACAACCCGTGTGGACTTGAAAGGTATCAGGAAAGATTAGAAACCAGTAAAGTCTGAAGAGGAGAAAACATTCAAAACATAAAAGATTAGATAATATACACTTTGATTAAACCTGAAGAAAGGTACAAAAATTGCCCATGATAGGGGATAAAAATCCCCTTCAGGGGAAAGGGTACTTCAGTCAGGCTTCCTCATATTATGAGTGGAAGAACGAGGGAGGCGGAGTAAGGTACACGGATCTTCCCAGTGTGGGAGAAGAATGCTGTAATAAGAACATCATAAAGATGTTCATGTATTTAAGCCGCATGGCATAAAATAATTATTGTGTCAGTAGTTCCAGATGTTTCAAGGAGGAAATATCATCAAATATGGTCTATATGAGAATATACATGACAGGATTGTAGATAGTAGGATTGGGGAAAGGGTCAAGGGGATAGGAAAATGGGAGAGGAAATAGGTAAGAGGGTGATTGGACAATCCTGAAAGTATGGATAAGATTTGAGGATTACTTCATCCTAAAGGCCATAAGGAAATTAATTAATGATGTATTAATATAGGAACTTTCAGACCAACTTAGGGTGACTAACAATTTATTTACTAAAGAAAATTATATACTATCTTCGTATTTAATAGTAGTATGTCGGTTGACAATAAACAAATAACTAATATTAATTAACGTTTAACCCCTGGTCTGTAAGGAGGCCAAAGATATTCTTGAATATATAATAATAATTTGAAGTTATGTAACTCAGTGAAATTTGAAACATATAGAGTTTTGTTAGGAAGCATAAAACAACATAGGGAATATATGAATAGATAAGGTAGCCAACCAGGGAACTATTAGGAGAGACAAAACAACATTGATACTTAATCTGTATTTGATTTAGGAGTAGTCTATACAGGCTTAATAAAGGCTACAAGAAGAAGAAAAGAGTAATAAGGAATTCCTTATTGTTGATTATCGTCAGTCCATACAGTCTTCTTGGTCTAGTGGAGGAGAGGCAAATCGACCTCTCTTGTGAGATTGGTGGATGTCACTTTTCATCGTGGTGTGGATGGAATTGTTGGTGGATGATGATGATTCTGATCTTCTACGATTTGAGGTGGTATTGGATGTAGGTTCAATCAAGTGTAGGCTTAGAAAGGTTTGTTGAAGCTCTCCAGGAGATCTGCAGATGTATTTAGAGCCATTGTGGGTAAAACGAATGGAAAATGGAAAACCCCACTGATAGATGATATTATGGCGCTGCAGTTCCATTAGTAGCGGTTTCATTGCTTGCCGTTTAGTAATGGTTAGTTGGGGACAAGTCAGCAAACAATTGGTATTTGTAGCCCTGAAAACTTAAGTCTTTTTTGCGGTTATCAAAATTTGTTCCTTAGTATGATAGTAATAGAATTTTATGATTATATTGCGTGGGGGTCCATTTGTTTTTTTGGCTGTAAGGGCTCTGTGGATTCCATCAAATTCCATTTTTTCAATTGGAATAGCTGGTTGAAGCTCTTGGAATAACGCTGTAATGGTGGAATTCAGACCAATGGCTGTTTCAGGGATTCTACTTATGCATAAATTGGAGCGCCTGGCCCGATTTTCAAAATCTTCCAATTTAGATTGCAGCAATAAATTTTCTTCTTTAAGATTTTCCTTTTCTGTCATTTGTTCTTGTGTGGTTATCCCTAATTTATCTACTTTAAGTTCTAGTGCTGCTGTGCGATTACCCAATTCTCTTATCTCTTTAGTGAGACTGGTAGTTATTTGTTCAGATGTTTGTTTCAGTGCTTTATTTAACATCTTTTCAAATTGTTTTAATAAATCAAGGGCTAATGAGGAGTTTGGTGTAATATTTTGTGAACAAGTTTGTTCATCCTCAGAGTCAGCTGGAGATTCTAGCTGTGTGAGCTTGTTTCTGTGGGAACGGACTGAGGCAGTATATGAGCCATCTTAGCTGCGGCTCTTGCCTGTGGTTCTTTCATGAGTGAGTTTTTTGTTTTGGAACGGCCGCCTCCCAGAACCATGTTTTCGTCCCAAAATGGAGCCCCAGGTGCCCGGGGGTCTGCTGGAGACTGTGGGTATCTTTTTTACCTGCGGTGTGCGGTATAACGGGAATTCTTCTCCCCTATGGTGCGGAGCAATAGCCGTGCATGTCTGCACCGCTAGACACCATGCATGCGCCCCCAAGAGGAATGGATTTCATTCCCCCCAACCATCCTCCCACTTCGGAAAGCAATCCATGAGCCACTCAGATTGTTATCAAGAGAAAGCCAGCCGCCGCCACTTTCAAACTGCAATGTATATGGTACCGTAGTTTGGCGCCGCTCCACGAGCATGCGCAATTTTAAAGCGTGACATGTTAGGTATCTGTTTACTTGGCGCAACATCATCTTTTATACTTTACAAAAAATTGGGTATTATATTATGTTTTCGTGCATTTAAATCCACTAGAGTGTAATTTTTTCCCAAACAATTGCATTTGAAAAACTGCTGCACAAATACTGTGTGACATAAAAAAAAATTACCCACCATTTTTTTCTCTAGCACCTCTGCTTATAAAAATATTTCATGTTTGAGGTTCGAAGTGATTTTTGAGCACAAAAAAAAAAATGTAAATTTGTAAATGTAGGAGAGAAGTGTGAGAATAGGCCCAGTGTTGAAGTGGTCTTCGTTCTTTTGACAATATCTTGCAATGGATGAAGAGTCAGAACAGACGTTGCCCACCCAGCAACAGACGCGGTCTCAGTTGCTCAAGATAATTCAGATAGCGGAGAGAGAATTTGCCTAAGGAAACTGACAGATGTTCCAGACTTCCGCAGAACGCACTTAGAACAATTTTGAATCGGCGAGTCGCGGCACAGGGACATGCTGGCAAGTTTCTGTGACTGGAGTTAATGGGCGCAGACGATTGTTTTGCTTCTTTTGGTACACAGTTTTCAGTGCATTCTTCTAATTCAAACCATTGACCTTTTCTGAATTCCTCCGCGACTAATTACCTTGAACGAACTGTGTTTACTGTTTGCAAAGATGCAATTTTGTTACTAAATAACCTTGAGTTCCTGAGCAGCCAACGAGGCTGAATAATCTCCACGAGGGGTCTGGGGCTTTGTTGGCAGAGGGAGATGCTTGGCACCTCGCTGAGCGCTCCGCTCTGTGCCACTGTCAGCACTCTCTGCAATTCTCTGCCTGCTGTTTTGGGCTTTCCAATGAGCTCCGGATGGTAAGAATGGCTGAAGAATTTATTTGGGAAGAACCCAAAAGAATGAAATAGGAAACTCGGGATTTGTAGGAATGAGTCAGAAAGTTGAGAGAGGACCAGAAGGAAACCGATGCCAGTGGGCATTGCTGGACTACAAGAGGGTTCTGTGTAAAAGTTAGCTACGAGTAGAAAGGGAAGGTGTTGATATGGCAATTATTTTTAGATATACAGTACTGTGTAAAATTTTAGGCAGGTGTGAAAAAATAAAACCGAAGAAAATTTCCAGCTCTACTTACCGACCAGCAGTGGCAGCTGGTATTTTTATTTGTTTGGGGGGGACGGCAAACAACCACCCCCCCTCTGCGGCACCTCAACCCCCCCACTGTCTGCCGGTCCACTGGCACTTACCCCATCTAGGCGGTGGGCACTTCGGACAGCGGCGGGGATCGGGGCATTGACGGGCACATTGGGCAGCGCTGGGATCGAGGCATCAGCTCCTGTATCTTCTCCTCCTTGCTTCCGCTGTGTGTCTCCTCCTCTCCTCCCAGGTGTCCAATAGGATCACCTGTCCTTTCAGCCAATCGGGTGATGGGCATCAGACCCGTTTCACGATTGGCTGGGAGGAGGATCAGTGTTGCAACAGCGAATGTTCATTCGCTGTTGTAACACCTGGGTGGGCTCATGGTGCAATGCTCTGCGCCATGAGCCCACCCTATTTATGAAGCCTATTAGAGCCTCTGGCTCTACTCAAGTGCTTAAACCCCCTCCGCTGTAATTCAGATACATGTCATTCAGAAGAGGATGTAAACACGGGGACGGCTCACAGTGACTGACCACTTTGATAACTAATCAGAGGCTATCATTACAATCAGGTGACCCATAACTGAGAGTCCTGGCACAAAGGGAGATACACATATATGACGCCCCAACTGGAAAAAAGTCCACTTCTGTGAGGCTGCATATATGCATGTGGTCGGCGGGAAGGGGTTAACAAAATTGCAAGTAAATGAACTGAAGAGTAATCCAATCCAAATCCAATCAATATTTGGTGTGACCACCCTTTGCATTCAAACCAGCATCAGTTCTTCTAGGTACACTTACACAGTTTTTGAAGGAAGTCAGCAGGTGAACTAAGAACATATCTTCTGTGGATGTCGCCGTGTGTCTCTTCATGACGCCATGAAGGTGAGATCAGGGCTCTGTGGGGGCCAAACCATCACTTCTAGTACTCCTTGTTACTCTTTACACTGAAGATAGTTTTTTTTTTTTTTTTAAATCAACAAAGTTTTTAACAAGAAACATACAGTATCACTATATATGTAGGTTATCGCATTTTGTACAGTCAATTATATGTCATGTATACAGCCATTTAGCCACTTTTCCTTGTTCACAAGTGCATGTTTAAAGAGGAGTTCCACCCAGGGGGTCCATTAAAAAAAAAAAAAATTAAAAGTCAGCAGCTACAAATACTGCAGCTGCTGACTTTTAATTGGACACTTACCTGTCCCAGGGTCCAGCGATGCGGGGGATCGAAGCCCCGCTCGTCCCCCCCCTCCACTTATCGGCGCCGGCATTTCAACTGTGGGCGCCGGGCTGTGGCTTCACAGCCTGGCACCCACTGCGCATGCGCGAGCGGCACCGCCCGCCGTGATTGGCCGCTCATTTACCTGGGACCTGTAATGGGTCCCAGATGATTGACAGGAGGGACTGAGCAGAGCCGAGCCCTTCCTGTGCCGAGGGGGAAGTGATGTCACCAGCCCAGGCAAAGGAAGAGGCAGACTACGAGGGACCACCTAGCAACAGGCATTTAGAGGTGAGTAAAAAAAAAAAAATATCCAAATGTTTTTTGGGGTTTTTTTTAGAATTTTTCAGGTATTTTTGTTTTTTTGGGTGGAACCCCACTTTAAGTATACAGTTCAAAATTAAAGAATACAGCTTTAACAAATTTCCTTTTGACCAGTATTTCTTTTGCCCCCCCCCCCCCTCCCCCTGTTAACTACCCCATACCCTTAACTTCTATGTCATTGCTCCAGGGTTTACATTTTTACTCTTCTACTCGTGTTTCCAGAAATCTCTATGTACCTCTAAGCAACCTCATTTGTTCCAGTTCTACTGGACTTATACTGGGTGTGTCAAGCCATGCGTCCCATAGCCTATCAAATTTCCCAGGGTTCCCCCTGTGCTGATATATATACTTTTCCATAACAAGGGTGTTACCCATCTGTTGAATCCATGTTTTGACCAACAGTGGTATGGCAGATTTCCAGTGCAGAAGTATTGTTTTTCTCGCTTGAAATAGAGCTCTGGCAAAGGCCATTCTAGTTATGTCCTCCGTAATGACCCCCTCCAGTATCCCCAAAAGGCATCCCAATTGATCAAGAGGGACTTTAGTTTGGAAAACCCTGTTAAGTAAGGTCATAACCCCTGTCCAGTACCTGTGAAGTTTGGGGCATCGCCAAAGGAGATGAATCAGATCACCTGGCGCAGTCTTGCACCTGTTACACAATGGATCTTGTAACCTCCCCATTTTATGTAGTTTTACTGGTATATAATGCACCCTTAACAGGATATATAATTGGGAAACTTTTTGTGATACATTTAGCGAACAGGTGTTAACAGCTTGAAGGGCCTCCTCCCACTGTTCCCCTGTGATAGGACCCAAGTCTTCCTCCCATTGTGCCGCTGCTTTCATGGGGTGCCACTCCAGAAAGGAGGAGAGAAGCAGGAGGTAGCATTGGGATATTATACTTTTTGTATCTGTCGCCTCTTGCAATATGTGAAAAATAGGGGTGGGCGACTGTACCCACTCCACTGCACTACCCTGCGCCTGTATTGCATGTTGCAGTTGTAGGTAATAAAACAACATATTAGATGGTAATGCATATTTAGATTGTAAGTCTGGAAAGACAGCAGTCTTCCATTATGAAATATATGTCTTAGGTGAGTAATTCCCAGGGGACGCCATCGGGGACCCTGCTTAATTTTGGCCAATTCCTCATAAGAGTTGTTTTCCCAGATTGGGCTGTAGGCAGTGTATCCCGTGACATGTTGCAGTTGTTTGACCTTGTTCCACACTTTTTGAGGAAGTGCGTAGGTAGGCATCTGTTTGTTAGGTTTCTGAAATCTCTGAGCTTCCAGACCCTCAGGTATTGACTCCAGCCCTGCTCCGGTCAGCAGAAGTTTAGCCGATGAGCCTGCATTGGATGGAGCCATGGCCCCTATTAGATGTTGTAGTTGTGCCGCCAGATAATATATCCAAGGGTTGGTGGAGTGCGAGACCACCGCCCTCCTTTGGGTATTGCAGCTGTTCCAGCTTGATCCTAGGGGGATTGGTATGCCACAGTAGTGTCCTGAATAGTGTATTAACAACCATAAATATTTTAAGTGGGATGACTATCGGCGTATTGTGCAGCATGTATAGGAGTTGGGGCATCAGAATCATTTTAATGAGATTCGTCTTTCCTGCCAGGGACATCTTAAGTCTGTTCCATATATTTATTTTGTCTCGAAAACGAGTCAGTAGGGGATATATGTTTAGTTTGTAATAATCATTCAGTTTGGGGGATATGTAAACACCTAAGTATTTAAAGGTGGTCACTATGGGGACCGGACATGGAAGGCTTGACGCAGATCCGGAGTCTCGTCCAGAAACATCAATGCAGACTTGGACCAATTAATAGTGAGACCTGAATAGTGGCCAAAGTCTGCAATTAGGGACATTGCATGGGACAATGAGGCGTCCACGTCCTCCAAAAAGAGGAGCATGTCATCAGCGAAGAGCATTATCTTCTCATGCAATTCGCCATAACGAAATCCCCTAATCTGCTGGCAATCCCTGACCTGTGCGGCAAGTGGTTCAATAGAAGATAGTTCTTAATGACATTGGCTGTATGTATCGGGTGGTTGTCCTGCTGCATAATAAATTTGAGGCCAATCACACGTCTCCCTGATGGTATGGTATAATGGAGAAGTACTGTATCGGCCTGCCCAGGTCAATTTTCAGCACTGTCACACTTTGAATGACAATTGCGCGGTGATGTAAAACTGTACCTACATGGAATTTCTATATTTTTTTTTAGACAAAGCTATTTTATGTAAATAAGTAATATTGCTCCTTCACTGATGTGTGCTGATGAGGCAGCACTGATGGGCACTGATGAGACGGCACTGATATGCAGCACTGATGGGCACTGATTGACACTGATGGGCTGCACTGATGAACATTGAAAGGCAGCACTGACTGGCATCCCTGATAGGCACTGATTGGCATCACTGTTAGGGCTGCACTGATTACCTGTACAGTCTCCCCTGTGAGGAAATGCAGCTGATCGTCTCTCCTCTTATCACGTACCAGGTGCTGGAGGCCAATGGAGAGAGGGCTTCCTTTGCACCTAAGTTCCAGACTCCCCTGAAGGCGAGACAGGAGGAGTCGGGCACAAAGTAGCACAGGTCGCCTGTGGAGTTGCTTGCAGAAAGCTCAGGTATACTGCTGTTGTGATGAACAGAGTCTGCAGGCAGGTGGCACCTGTGAGGTGAGACAGGTCTGTAAAGTCAATGAGATAATGGAGTAGTCAACACAAGCCGAGATCAGAACCAGGTTTAAAGCAGAGCAGACAAAGTCAGGTGGAAGCCGGGTCAAACACGAGAAGCAAGCAGATTGTATCTGTAAGAGGAGCCGGGGTCAGGGACTGGAGATAGGCAGACAGGTCAGGAACAAGCCGGGTAAGAAACTAGAGATCACAGGAGCAAGGAATCACAGGAACCAGTGTTGCCAACCCCCCGAAGTGAAATTTACTGGCAGAACGTCAAAATTTACAAATGGTGCCCATTTTTTACTGGCAAAAAAAAACCATGAAATTTACTGGCAGATCCACATTTTTTACTGACACTGCAAAAAAAGTACCTAAAATTACTGTTTTTTGTGCTAAACATTGCAAATATTAATATTTGAACTATAAACACATAGCTAGTGCTATTAGCAATGTGTTTAAGTTAAACAAAAGTCAAAAAACATATTTCTCAATTTACATGAAGGTCAGGTTACTATAACCCGGCCAGCAGAGAGTTCCCCCTTACATCAGAGTCTGCAGGATGGTGACCAGAGACCACCTTCCGCAGTGTGAATACACTAAGGTAAGGGGGGGATTACTAATATAGGGGGGGGGGAACCTTTATATCAGTGCCCCCTTACATTATTGTATTTACTTCCGCCTTACATCAGTGACCCCCCCAGACTGGCCTGGCGGCACTGTCACTGACCTCCTCTCAGGTGCACCCAGCAGGGCTCAGTCAGATGGCTCCAGCTTGGTGGCTATTCTATAGCCTCCTCTCCACAATCCACACGTGTCTGTCTCTTCCGAACCCCCATCCCGGCAGCGCTCCCACTCTTGAATCCTTTCTAGGATCCCCTCAAAGACTGCAGACATGATAAGAGACAAGAGATGGTCAGAGACTGCGGACATACTACAGGAGAAGGACAGAGGCTGCGGACATACTACAGAAGGTGGACAGAGGCTGCGGACATACTACAAGAGGTGGACAGAGGCTGCGGACATACTACAAGAGGTGGACAGAGGCTGCGGACATACTACAAGAGGTGGACAGAGGTTGCGGGCATACCACAGGAGGGGGACAGAGGTTGCGGGCATACCACAGGAGGGGGACAGAGGCTGCGGACATACTACAAGAGGTGGACAGAGGTTGTGGGCATACTACAAGAGGTGGACAGAGGTTGCGGGCATACTACAAGAGGTGGACAGAGGTTGCGGGCATACCACAGGAGGGGGACAGAGGCTATGGACATACTACAGGAGGGGGACAGAGGCTGCGGACATACTACAGGAGGGGGACAGAGGCTGCGGACATACTACAGGAGGGGGACAGAGGCTGCGGACATACTACAAGAGGTGGACAGAGGCTGCGGACATACTGCAGGAGGGGGACAGAGGCTGCGGACATACTACAAGAGGTGGACAAAGACTGCGGACAGGACACATCCTCACAGCAGCCTCCTCCCCTGTCCACCATCATATTACTTCTCCAGTCCACATCAGATTCATCAGTGTGCTGTGTCCTCCTCCTGTACCCCTTTCACCTCTGCCCTGACCTGTGGAGAGGTGAAAGGGGTACAGGAGGAGGACACAGCACACTGATGAATCTGATGTGGACTGGAGAAGTAATATGATGGTGAATAGAGCACATCAGTCTCTGTCCCCTGCATATGCCATGCAGCCAGGGCCCAGGGACAGAGACTGATATGCTCTATTCACCATCATATTACTTCTCCCGGCTCCAGTCCCAGTAATGTCCTCCTTTAGATCCCAATCCCATCCCCCCCACAGCTTCGCTCTCCGTACCTCCTGTGTGTGCAGCCAGCCAAGTCATGCACTGCATGACAGGAGTGGACAGAGTCGCCTGGCTCAGCTCAGCTGTCAGCTTGCCTTGCCGCCGCGGCCGCGCTCGATCAATTCGAAAATGGCGCCGGGCGGCGGTATTACGTTACTGCGCATGCGCCGCCCGGCCGAGCGCGTACGAGCTTTCCCAAGCCCGGCCGGCTTCGGAACGGCGCATGCGCAGTTGCGTGGCCGGCTCGCGGCCATCATTTTTACGGGCACCGGTGCCCGTAACGGGCATTCACGGGCGCCCCGAAAAACGGGTCGTTTTTACGGGCTGCCCGTAAATCTACGGGCGGTTGGCAACACTGACAGGAACACAGGTAACAAGCTGAGATCAGTCAGCAACTTCAAGCACTGAAACACTTCCTTATAAAGGCCCATGTGATGTGCTGCTGGAGACGTTGGGTTCTAGAGCCCTTCTCTTGTTGTTGGTTCCCTGACAGATGCTGGGTCCTAAAGACCTTCTCCTGCTGTGAGCGCCCTGACACCTCTCCTCTCAGGCTGTCAATGAGAGGAGAGGAAAGGTGATAACAGGCATTTCTTTGTGAAAAGATCCTTGTGATTGGGCACAATTAAACCTGGAAGCTAATTGGTTTCTGTACAGAGCTGCACTAGATTTTGCACTCTCCAATTGTAGTAAATCATATAAACATGCGTTCAAAGATATTAAACATACTGTCAATTGCTTCCAAACATGAAAACAATGAGGTTACTCAAAGTCACTCTAAAAATGTAAATCTTTCTTTTTTTTGTATGTGTCTTCAGTCTCTTTACAAAAAGTCTATAACCATCCACATGTGAAATCTGCAGACTGTTACACCTGAGGACACTGCAGAGTGTTTCTCCTGTGGCCTTGTGCCGTTCACAATACCCCAGTGTTATCATGATGGCTTTACATATATAGGTGAAATTCCCAAGTGCTACTCCTCCTGATGCACTGTGTGCGGCCCCCACCAGATAATGCAATCCCTTAACCACTTCTGGACCGCCCACCATCATTATACGTCGGCTGTTTGAAGAGGGTTAGCTAGCTGCCATAACCCCGATATCCTCTTCTTCAGGGAGCGGTCGAGTTTAAGATAAAAATGGTCTCTGCGGCGGATTTGCTGTGAGATCACTTTTATCGGTGGCAGAAGAGGGCCCCCCCTCCCGCCGCGCTCAGGTGTCCTCCGACGTTTACCGGAGCCGTTGGCAGCGGCGGAGGCAATCGGATCCTTCCTGTGGCCTGACATGGAGACGAGTGAGGGGAAGATGCCCCCCACCCATCTCCATATCATTGCAGGGCGGAAGCGACGTCAAAACATGCACCCTGCACTGGGTGATCACTGGTAGCCCCTTTTCTTCTGGATTGTATACACCCTGCACAAGGTGATGGCCGGTAGCCACTTTTCTTCTGGATTACATGTACCCTGCACTAGGTTATGGCCAGTAATCTCTTTTCTTCTGAATTGCATGCACCCTGCACTGGGTGATGGCCAGTAGCCTCTTTTCTTCTGGATTACATCTACCCTGCATTAGGTGGTGGCTGTTAGCTCCTTTTCTTCTGGATTACATGCAACCTGCCCTTGGTGAAGGCTAGGAACCTTTTTCTTCTGGATTACATAAACCCTGCATTAAGTGGGGCCCCCTTGTATTCTGGATTGCATGCAGACTGCGTTAGGTGGTGGCTGGTAGCTCCTTTCCTTCTGGATTACATACACACTGCACTGGATGATAGTCAGTGGCTCTTTTTCTTATGAATTACATGCACCCTGCACTGGGTGGGGGCTTGTAGCCCTTTTCTTTTGGATTACATGCACCCTGCACTAGGTGATGACCAGTAGCCTCTTTTCTTCTGGATTACATGTACCCTGTATTAGGTGGTGGCTGCTAGCTCCTTTTCTTCTGGATTACATGCTCCCTGAATTGGGTGAAGTCCGGTAGCCTCTTTTCTTCTGAATTGCATGTACCCTGCACTAGGTGTTGGTAATCTACTGTGGGGT
The DNA here is from genome assembly GCA_037952835.1 of Lithobates septentrionalis. Lineage (NCBI taxonomy): Eukaryota > Metazoa > Chordata > Amphibia > Anura > Ranidae > Lithobates > Lithobates septentrionalis. Next base: position 402,620 of record JBBDGP010002448.1, read on the forward strand.
AGGCCACCACAAACTCTGAAAATACAGAAGTGATGCTTTTGAACACTGTAAAGCCTCGTACACACAATCTGATTGTTGGCCAACCGAGCATCTGATTTTTCTCCAAAGGACATGTGCCAGGAACTTGTCTTGCATAGTAACGGTACACAATTGTCGGCCAACAAACACGAACGTAGTGACGTACTAGACGTACTACGAGACTACAAAGAGGAAGTTAATTTCTTAAGTGCTAACCTTTGGGCTCTTTCTGCTAATTTCGTGTTAATAGAAGTTTGGTAAGTGTTGATTTGCGCTTTTCAATTCATGCTTTTCAGTTCATGCTTTTCCAGCCATGTTGAGAGAATATGCTATTATTGGGCTTGGAGTTATTGCTTTGACCCACGTTCAGTCCAGGAACAGGAGGAGTTCTTGGACCAAAAATTGGTTGCTTAATCTTGACCAGTTATGTCATATGACATTGCTGCGAGAACTCCAGGAAAATAATCCGGATGATTTTCGGAATTATCTCCAGATGACGGACCCCTGCTTCACCAACTCTTGGCATTGGTGACCCCCTATATTAAGAAGCATGACACATGCATGAGGCTTGCCATCACTCCAGAGCAAAGGCTCATAGCCACCTTGCGGTACTTGGCGACGGGGAGAAGTCTCCAGGAACTCAAGTTTACCACTGGTATCTCCCCCCAGGCTCTGGGACTCATTATTCGAGAGACCTGTTTAGCCATTATTCAAGTCCTGCAGAAGGACTATATTAGTGTAAGTTTTTACCTTTAAGATCACATTCTATGTATTAATGGTTGCTAATGTATTGTATTAATTTGTTGATTACATAATTATCAATTTTGTAATATGCTGTGAATGTCCTCTTTGTCCTCATACATGCTGTAAGCTTGTCCTGATCCTTTTTTGGCCTACATGCATATTTACCATAACTAACCTCCCCAGCATGCTATCCTGGGCCCATACACACCTAGCCTAGTAACTTAATGTTTTTTGTCAGCTACATTTTGGGGCTTACCCTAAAATGTGTACAAATGTTATTGTTGTCCTCAAATTCAGGCAGAGTGCAAGAGGACATTTTTTGAGGCCCAAACTCATTTGAAACCCTCCCTCCCCCCCAAAAATGCTAAGTCAACAGATACAAATACTCTATCTGCTGACTTTGCAAAACCCATATACACTATCCCTCTTTTATGTTCATATTTCTGTATAAATTCACCAAACCATGTAGTGCAAGGGCCTGCCTGATTACCTACAAATTGTAATGTAGAAAGTTTTTGTCTCCTATTATATTGATAGGTTATTTCAGAATGTCAAAGTGCGCTGCAATTTGGAAAAACATTTTACTCAAAGCACATTCACATGTGCGTTTTAAGGTTTTAAAACAAGCCAACATCTTGGTGTATAACATGTATGTTTTGCATTATTTCTCCTTTTTTTGTGGCTAAACAGGCATGCTCCAAAACATTAGATACACATCCCAAACTCAGGAACTTACAAAGTTCGTAAAGTGAAGGCCAAATGAGACATTAGTATCCCAAGACTGTGTGGATGTTGCCTTCCTCATATGGGGTAATCTCACCCCTCTAAAAGCCAAAATTTTAAACCACGTACACGTAGAGGCATAACAATTACATTTCCCTTATGACCCCATACCGAAAATGTGTATAACATCTTTTTTTCTAAACCCCCAAAACACACAGTGTGTCAACATGTGCTATCTCCCATCACGGGGTATCAATGGACGTGTTTCAGGGGTGCAACCCCTTCCTCTGAGCTATTTTAGTTATGACGAAGGGGTTACACACCCAAAACACGTCCATTGATACCCAGTGATGGTAGATAGCACATGTTGACACACTGTGTGGTTTGGGGCTTTTTGCAAACTAGATGTATGGAAATACACACATTTTAGGTATGGGTTTATGAGGGAAATAAGAATGTTAAGGCCCAATTTGGGGGCACCTTCAAATTTGAGGTTTTATATTCTTAAAAACACAGAAACATTACAATTCACATTAGTTAGGACAGTGTTTCCCAACTTTCCTCCTCAAGATGCAAACCCAGGTCATGGTTTCTATACTTGTAGAATTTGGCACAGGTGATGTTGTCATGTTCACTGTTAGTAATTCGCACAGTCATTTTTAGACTGAGGAAAATACAGAAAGCATGACCTGGTGGTGCACCTAGAGGAGTGGAGTGTCGAAACACTGAGTTCTGTCCCTAAACTTTCACATTTCAAAGTCCTAAAAACATGGTAAATATTAAAAGGGCAAACAGGAGCCAACAAGTGGAACAATAAACTTCGGATCAGGCAAGAGGAAATTAAAGTTTGGCAAGCATGTTCACAAAATCTCTGATTCTTCGCTGTAAAGCAGTGGCAGCCTCCTTGATTTGCTCCAGATCCTTCAAACAATGCAACATACCTGCACTCATTCTGCCAATAGTACGTTGTGAAGGATCATGACCTAGTAAGAAGAGTAAAAAGTATTATGGGCACGATGGTCAATTGGCTGAGGCCCTACATAGTGAGTTACGGTCAAGTTACTAGTCAAATTCTGGAAATACTAACCTACCCAATCTTTTGTTGCTTGCAACCTGCTTGCCCTTCAGACACCTACACTACTAGGAATGTACACACTGCAACTACTCTGTAATCTTGGCCCTGGTGCCTGGGTCTCCAAAACTCGGGTACCTAGCAACACTGCCAGCTCCTTCCACCTCTTCCTTCTCCATGCTAATATTAAGGCACTACATACTTTGCTAATGTGTGGAGTAGGTGTTTTGTTTGGACATCTAAACACTCGACATGTATACACATTTGAAGCAAGATTTCAAGAATACTTACTTGCACAAACAAGAGGCTTACGAATACTTTCTTCCTCTTCTGTGTCAATTTGGCCCTCAGTGTGACTCACGTCAAGGGATTTGACGTCTACAATGGCAAGGTCTGTGCTGGGTACAGGAGTCAGATCCCATGACAAACAAATATCCTGGGTGAGCTCACCACACTCACTTTCCTCTAAAAAGAAACAATAGACCATTCATTAAGCCACCCCCAAGTCCCATCTGTTTCTAGCATCTATTTTGCTACATTAGTTGACCAACCTTGCACTTGGTCTGATGTCAGTGTTTGCTCCTGACTAATGGACTCCACCATGCTGCACTCTTGTTGTTTTTCTGTGAAAAATGCATAGAAAAGAGAAGGTGATGACATTTTACAGAGGGCAAACACTGGACAAGTGCCAGCTTTGAAAAAGTCCATTAGTTGCCCCCCACCCCTCTTGTCTCCTATGGGATAGGGGATATATGATGATCATCCTAGCAGGCGTGACTCTGTTCTGCCTTAAGCCCATGGCCTTTGGCCCACCTAGAAACACCCCTGTCGATGGCTAAATGAGTGTGTTTGAAGTTGTCACTTACATTTTTGGGGGGAAGATGGCCTTGTTGCCTCCCCTGTTGGGGCCCGGGACCCAAGCGAGGGTAGCCTCCCTTTGTCTCTTATGGTGGCTTGGCTAGAGTCTCCTTTTTTGGTGCCTCCCTGTTGAAAGAAGAGAAAAAAATTAGGTCCAAAAATAAAGAAATGTTCAAAAACATGACCAAATAAGAATGTTCATATCTGCTTTATATTTACGTTCATCTTTAGAATACCAAGTCATACAAAGATTTTAGAAAACCTTATATATAATTCTCTAGAGCTACTTGCAGAAAGAACATATACAGACAGCTAATTTACACGTATACATATTGATTAGATACAAATGTTGCTTACTTTTTTTTATGATCTGATGTATGTACTCCATCTGGTCTTGTTCACGGTGATTGATATCAGACCATCGTTTTCTGATTTGGTCCTTTGATCGTTCCACCGAAAATTCGCTATGCAAAACAGCAATGACCTTCTCCAAAATGAGGCCCTTTCGGCTGTTGGGCCTTTTGTAATCGCGCAGCTTGCAGTCGTAATGGTACATCTCCACCATCTCACCCTTGCTCATGGGGTTGCTTTGTGCCTCCTATGAACTCCACCACCGCAGGGATGGCTGTAATCCACCGAATCTGCCATGTTGTCCCTTCCGAATGTTCCGCCGTGTTCGTCGCATGCAGAAGAGAGATGGTCACACCCCAGAGTCATGACGCAATGAGAGTGGAGTTTCGCGCATGCAGAGTGTATATAAAGCCAGAACGCACAGTTGATGGAACGGCTGTAGGAACGATCTTTGAGTGGAGGACGAATGATCGCCAACACAAGAAAGGAGCCATAAAACAAAGGTTCAATTGGAAATTGGGGCATAGGTGGTTAGTGGCCTATACTGCTTAGACTGAGGCCTATATTGGGACAGGCTTATGAGTTAAGCCAGACATTATGGTTTGTCCTTTGTTCTGTCTTGCAGGCATCATATCATTTATCATGACAGATACATTTCCTGCGCCTGATTTTCTACCCCAATTCATTGACCTGTACTGGAAGCTGCCCTGTCTCTGGAAGGTCAAGAGTAGAGACTACTTCAATAAAATATTGAGGAAGGCAGTTTTAGAGAAACTGCTTGAGTTAGTGAAGCCTGTGTACCCCAGGGCAGACATCAACTATGTCAAGACAAAAATTTCAAACCTGAGGAGTACTTTTAAAAGGGAGCTCAACAAGGTCATGGACTCCAGAGAGATCTGGAGCAGCAGCAGATGACCTATATGTGCCTAGGCTGTGGTATTACCACAGTCTCCGGTTTTTGACTAACCAGACAGAACCCAGGCCATCGCTGTTTACTCTCCCTTCGACATCTGCTGGGGCCACAGCTCCTGAGGTCCACACAGGTCCTGCTGCACAGGATAAAAATGTGGAGGAGCCCAGCTTGACCCAGGTAAAGCACTGTTGAACATATTTGTATCCAAACATACAATGATGATAACTAGACGTTATTGTTAAAATATTTCTGCCTTAACAAAGTGGTTTCCATATCAACAGACAGTAGTGGCCAAAAACGATTTGAACAAGAATGAAAAATGATGGGGTCAGAATGATAGTCTTTTCTATTTCTCCACGTTCAATTTGCAACAGTGAGGAGATCAAAATTGTTTGTGATTGATGACCAAACCCTAAAAAAGATTCTAATTACGTCTAATTACGTCCCATAGAATGCACTTTTTGGTTAAGTTCTTTGTATTTGGATGGCAGATAGCATCTCTAATTTATTCATTTTTAATTTTTTTTTTATGCGCAATAAAAAAATTGTGTAGAATAATACTTGGTTATGTGTTTTACTTCAAATGACAGTTTGGGAGCAGGCAGTTACATTAACAAAAAATACAATGTAAAATTAACAAGGGACACCAACTTAGTTGTAGCTTTGATCTTAAAAACCACGGGATAATGGTGTTGTGGTAACTTGCCCCCAAAAAATAATATTATTCTTGATATCACTAGAAAAAAAAAGCCTTTTAAAATACGATTGCCATGACTACATCAGTATCACCAGCAAAGCAGCTTCATTATTATCCCCTTAAAGAAGAAGAGAATTGTGCGCTGCATTTCGACATTTCATAATTTGCCGCGTCACGAATGTATATTCCCTATTACGAACACTACGAACACCGCTTCCAGCTCGTTCTTGCTTCCGATCATGCATGTTTGTACTTTCGACTTTTGTGTGACGGACTTGTGTACTGACCATACGAAAATCAGACAACAGACCTTTGTCCGTCGAAAATTTACTAGCCTGCCATCCAACATTTGTTGGCCGAAGGTTGGACAACAATTGTCTGAAGGAGCGTACTAACGGTCTGATTTTAGGACAACAGCCTGTCAACAGACAATCTGCTGCCAACAATCGGATCGTGTGTACGAGGCTTAACAGTTCTTTACACTGTGTGAATCAAATATTCACCTACCAGAATGAGCAACAGACTTTACTTTTCCATAGCTGGCACAGCCCTGCTCTCTTGGTCTACCCCATATACAATGTGTCCTGGCTGGTATGAGATAAATTATCGATTGATCGTTTTTTTTTTTTGTACATTTCTTCGGATAAGCAGAGCCGAGTCTCTACACAAGTATTGATCTGCTTCGCCTGGCATGCTCAAAGAACCCAATATAACTGCAACAGAATTAAAATATTATGAAAATGTAATGCTTGCTGACCACGGGGGGGATGTCAACATTTAGAAACATGGGTCATGTTGGTCCTATTACAGGACGGACGCAATGAATATCAGATGCCTTTTTAAGGGAAAAAAAAACAAATCCCGCTAATGACGAAGCAAATTAACGAAACTGCAAAGACGGCCGGGAGAAGAAGGCAGGCGACGGCTTCCCAAACCACCATCTGCAGACTAATAACAAGGTAACAAAATAGTAAGAACACCATCCTTGACCTTCTGCTACCTGCAAAACACAAATAGCTGTAAGCTCCACGATTGCTAAAACACATTTTCAACTTTGCTCAATCCTCTAATAAGAAAGCATGTTTATTTATAAGACTCATTTGGCTGCAAGCTCAGTCTCGGGAGTAAAGCAGAAGATAAAAAAAAAAAAAAAAAAACTTTAGATGTAAAATGCTGAAAACATAGAGAAAAACAAAAATGGAAACAATTTATCATGTTACACAGTGTAAAATGACTGCGTCTCTGAAATGTGTAGAGATTTACATCCTAGAAAACCGATGTTAGATAATGACGGAGAGGTGAATTTACTTCATTTACTTAGTTAATAATTCATTAGTTTCAATCATTAGTTTCAATCCAGTTGTTCAGTAATCCTATCAATATTAAACGTCACGGTTGATCCCTTCCGGCTCTCTTTTATTCAGTTTGTATGAAGTCAAATCAAGACAGAAACAATGGGGACAGACTGAAATTATTCACTGTGGGGTGTAACATGTGGTGCAACTAATTATTTAATATATACATTTACACTCACTGTCCACTTTATTAGGTACACCTTGCCAGTACCGGGTTGGACCCCCTTATGCCTTCATTCTTCGTAGCATAGATTCAACAAAGTGTTGGAAACGTTCCTCAAAAAATTTTGGTCCATAGTGACATGATAGCATCACCCAGTTGCTACAGATTTTTCAACTGCACATCCATGATGTGAATCTCCCATTCCACCACATCCCAAAGGTGCTCTATTGGATGAGATGTGGTGAGTGTGGAGGACATTGGAGTACAGGGACCTCATTGTCCAGTGGTGAGATGATTGGATGATTTGTGACATGGTGCATTATCCTGCTGGAAGGAGCCATCAGAAGATGGGGACACTGTAGTCATAAAGGGATGGACATGGTCAGCAACAATACTCAGGTAGGCCGTGGGAGAGATATATATGGAAAGATAGGTAGATCAATAGATACTAAAGATAGGTAGGGATAGATAGATATGGGATAGATAGATAGATAGATAGATAGATAGATAGATAGATAGATAGATAGATAGATAGATAGATCGATAGATAGATAGACTCGACTTGAGCCATCCTTTAGAGAGTGGAAGACGGCAGGAAGCGGGTCCACTCTTAGGTCCCTACTATCCTGCGGCCCCACTTAACTCTCCTTTCTTTGGTTCTTATACCCCCTGCTCTCCCTCCCTTTCTTATGTGCGCATCCTGCCCCCCCCCATACCACCCCCTTTTTTTCCCTCCTTCTCCTTTCTCCCTCTCTCCTGGCCCTCCCCTCCTTTCCTCTCCCTCTCATCCTCTTTCCCCCCTCTTTGTCGCCTACACAATCTTTGAGCTAGATATTGTAACTAACATATGCTATCAGGCTCCTACTTACCAGACCGGCGAGTCCAGTCGGGCAGAGGGTAGGCTCCCTTACCCTCCGACTATCGGCCCCCTGGTAGAGTAAACAGAAGGCACGAAAGTACGGAGTGGAATGAGAGCCTGTATTGTAGTCCAGGTATTGCAGTCCAGAGGTTGCAGGGTTAATAGATGGGAAGGCTGGAGTAGGCTGGAGCACAGGCACTGGGCTGAGCAGGCTTGTATGGACAGCAGGCAGGAAGTCTGCAGACAGGCAGATAGGATCCTAGGGAGCAGGCAGACGGATGGTCAGGAGACAGGCCGGGTTCGTTAACAGGCAGACGGCAAAGGTACAGTGGAACAGGCAAGCGGATGGTCAAACAAGCAGAGGTCGGTACAGGCTGAGTTCAGAGAGAGGTCGGGGGACAAGGCCGGGTCAGCAGGTATTTCAGGAACAGACAAGGTACAAGGTCAGGCTCTGGGACGACTAGCTGTTGATTAGGCAGCACTGGTCACAAGGGCACACCGGCTTAAATGGAGCTTTTGGCGCCAAACGACGTGCACGCGCGCGCCCCGGCACACACAGGCACGCGCGCCCGCCAACGCCCGCGCGCGCCCCCGCACACCGGCGTGCACAGCGGAACGATCCTGGACACACACGCCGGCGCCGCGAGGAACACGCACGGCAAGGTCCGCAGGAACGCGCGCGCCGACGCGCCCTGTCGCACACCACCGCGAGCGCCCCGCCTGCCGAGGTAAGCCCCCTGACAGTGCCCCCCCCCTCAAGGGCAGCCTCCGGATGCCCAGCTGGGCCAACCTGGGTGCATGGGAGTTCTTGAAGACTCGTAACAATTCGTTGGCATGGAGGTTACTTTCGGGTTCCCAAGAGTTATCCTCGGGTCCATACCCCTTCCACTTAATGAGGTACTGGAGCTGATTCTTCCTCTTCCTACAATCCAGGATTGCCTCGACTTCGAACTCCTCATTGTTGACCAAAACAGACTCCGGTGGCTTGGCCTTACGGTCAGGAAAGGGATCGGGGATAACTGGTTTCAATAACAACACGTGAAAGACCGGGTGAATTCTAAGGGACTCTGGCAGACTAAGTTCAAAAGCAACATCATTCACCTTTCTTTTCACCCGAAACGGGCCCAGGAACTTAGGTCCCAACTTCCTGGAGGGACAAGCCAACCTTAGGTTAGTTGTGGAGAGCCACACTTGGTTGCCAGGCTCAAGGACGAGTTCTCCTCGCCTTTTCTTGTCGAACATCCTCTTGAAGGAAGCCTGGGATTGGGCCATGGTTTCCTGCAAGATTTTACAGTTACTAGAGAAGGACTCCATTGTCTCCGTTACTGCGGGTAGGGTACATTCCGGGATAGAACTGGGAAGGAAAGAAGGATTGAATCCGTAATTTGCAAAGAAAGGAGTCTGGTTGATGGCAGAGTATAGGGAGTTGTTATACGAGAATTCAGCGACTGGTAACAAGGACACCCAGTCATCTTGCGTAAATACAGAAAAACAACGGAGGTATTGCTCCAGCGTCTGGTTAGTTCTTTCTGTCTGGCCGTTCGTCTGAGGGTGGTAGGCCGAGGAGAATGCTAATTCAATTTCCAGGGCGGCACACAGTGCTCTCCAGAACCGGGAGGTAAATTGGACACCCCGATCGGATACAATATTCGCGGGTACCCCATGTAATCTCACTATTTCCTTGACGAATATCTGCGCCGTTTCTACGGCTGTGGGAGTACCCTTCATAGGGAGGAAATGTGCCATCTTGGATAGCCTATCGATCACCACAAAGATGGTTGAGAAACCTTCAGAAGGGGGTAGCTCCACAATGAAGTCCATTGATAACATTCTCCAAGGTCTGTCAGGAATCGGTAAGGGTCTCAATAAGCCCCAGGCCCTTGAGCGGTTGCATTTATTCTGGGCACAAGTGTGGCAAGAACCCACATACTTTTTACAGTCCTCCAGGAGGCATGGCCACCAAAAGGTGCGTAGCACCAATTCCGAGGTTTTCCGGGCTCCGAAGTGACCCGCCAGCTTGTGGTCGTGACACAGTTCTAGTACCAGCACTCTAAGTTTTTCGGGTACAAAAATCTTGCCTTCATGCCAGAGCAACCCATCACTTAAACTGGTTCCAGTAGGTAAAGGAATTTCAGAGGAGGCCTGTTTAATCCTGGAAATTAAATCTCCCTGGAGGAGTAAGAAATTTCCCGCTGGCAAAATAGTATCAGGAGGAGTAATTTCCTTGGAATCGTGAAACATTCGTGATAAAGCATCAGGTTTTCCATTCTTGGATCCGGGTCTGTACGTAATATGAAAGGAGAAGCGGGGAAAAAAAAGTGCCCATCTAGCCTGTCGTGGTTTAAGTCGCTTTGCTGCCCTTAGGTATTCCAAGTTCTTGTGATCGGTAAAGATGAGAACCGGATGTACAGCACCCTCCAACAGATAGCGCCATTCCTCTAGAGCCGCTTTGATGGCCAACAGTTCCCGGTCTCCCACGTCATAATTTTTTTCAGACGACGAGAGTTTACGGGAAAAGAATGCTACAGGAAACAGGAGGGCTTTGGGGCCCTGGCGTTGAGAAAGTACTGCCCCCACTGCGATCTCCGAAGCATCCACTTCCAGCACAAACGGTAGCGCAGGGTCCGGGTGTTTGAGGATAGAAGCAGAAGTAAACAGTCCCTTTAATTTCTCGAAAGCTGCCTGTGCTCGGGCCGACCAACAGAATCGTGCCCCCTGTCTAGTAAGTTCCGTTATTAGCGAAATGATCTTAGAGAAGTCTTTAATAAATTTCCTGTAGAAGTTAGAAAATCCTACAAAACGTTGGACCCCTCTCTTGTCTGTAGGAGCAGGCCAGTCCAGGATGGCCGACACTTTTTGTGGATCCATCTTAATTCCTTCTACAGAAATAATGAGTCCCAAGAACTGGATACTCTGTCGTTCGAACTCACACTTGTCCAGTTTAGCGTATAGGCCATGTTGCCTGAGCCGGACAAGAACATTCCTGACGTGCCTGCGGTGATCAGCCAAAGAAGAGAAGATGAGTATGTCGTCCAGATAGACAATGACGTAGAGGTCCAGGAATTCTCTAAAGATGTTGTTCACAAAGTGCTGGAACGTAGCTGGGGCATTACAAAGACCGAAGGGCATGACCTGGTACTCGAAATGCCCGAAACGAGTGCGAAACGCAGTCTTCCACTCGTCACCCTCTCGGATGCGGATTAAATTGTAAGCACCCCGAAGATCCAATTTAGTAAAGATTCTGGCAGTGCCCAGCCTTTGGAATAACTCAGGTACCAGAGGAAGCGGGTAACGATTTTTAATAGTTATCTTGTTCAATTCGCGGTAATCAATACATGGCCGCAGAGAATGGTCTTTCTTTTCCACAAAGAATAAGCCCGCACCGGCCGGAGAGGTGGATGGGCGGATAAATTTCTTCTTCAGATTTTCATCTAAATACTGCTTCAGGGTGCCCAGCTCCTGCTCAGTCAGGGGGAAGATCCGGCCAAAAGGTACCTCGGTTCCAGGAAGTAATTCAATTGGGCAGTCATAGGGCCTGTGTGGAGGTAGAAATTCTGCCCCCTTTTTGCTAAACACATCCGCAAAGTCTTGGTAAGGCTCAGGGATAGCTTGAAGCAGATCAACATCCGGATGTAGACAGAGGAGTTGGGTAACCTTACGGCCTGTCCCTTGCAGACAGTGTTGAAGACAATATCCAGAGAGGAACTCGACATTACCAGAAGCCCAGTTGATTTGAGGGTTGTGCACCTGTAGCCAAGGTATTCCAAGGATGACTGGAAAAAGGGGGGACGAGATGGCGTCCAAACAGAGATATTCACGGTGTCGTTGGCCCATGATGGCTTCTAAGGGGACGGTTTCTTGAGTGACCGGACCGGAGCGGAGAGCAGAACCGTCTGCAAGATGAACAGCAAGGCTTTGAGTTTTGGGTTGGAGAGGAATGGCATGTTGGGAGGCAAAGGTCCGGTCGATAAAACAGCTGCAGGCTCCGGAATCAATGATAGCTGGGACTTGGATGGCCTTTCCGGGAAGCTGTAAAGTGACAGAAATGGTTAGGTGCGTGCCAATAGTGGGTACAATAGTAGCACAGGTACGATCATCAGAGCGACACTTACGCATCTTGTTGGGGCAACCGCTGGCGTAGTGCCCAGATTCCCCACAGTAGAGGCAGAGGTTGTGTGCCCGTCTGCGTGTTTTCTCCTCTGGGGTCAAAGAAGGGCGGAATAGACCGAGCTGCATAGGTTCTGGCGCATCATAGGCCGAGGCAGGTGGAGGAGCGGGAGATCTGCTGGGAGGACAGGGTACTTGTGGAATCATCCAGGTGGGGCGAAAGGTACTGGTGGTTCTTTCAGTACGTCGCTCTCGCAATCTACGGTCTATTTGGATGGACAGGTTGATAAGCTCTTCCAGGGTCTGTGGTACCCCTACCCGTGCCAACTCATCCTTGAGGGGATCTGACAACCCCACCCTGAACTGATGGCGCAACGCGGCATCATTCCACGCCGTGTCAGAACTCCAGCGTCTGAACTCGACGGCATAATCTTCTGCTGCTCGACGGCCCTGACGAAGGGCCTGTAAGGTGGCTTCCGCGGTGGCGTTAAGCTGGGGGTCTTCGTATAGTTGGGACATAGCATCAAAGAAGGCCTCCAGACTATCCAAGACGACTGATTTTTGCTCCAAAAGTCGGTGGGCCCATGTTTGTGGTTCACCAGAAAGTAAGGAGATAACAAAGCCCACCTTAGTGGCTTCAAGGGAGAACGTGCGTGGCTGTAGGGCGAAGTAGAGGTTGCAGGCATTCCGGAAGGCACGATACCTACTTCGGTCTCCGAGAAATCTTTCTGGTACTGGTACTTTTGGCTCAGGAGGTAACATGACCACGGAGGGTGCTGAGGTGGCTGCTGCGGACCCTTGCGGACCGGAAGGTGCGGACAAGGCCTGTACACGCTCTTCCAAGCTGGAGTATCCCTCTTGTAGGCTCTTCACTGCCTGGGTTAAACCCGCCAGATGTCGGCAAAGTTCGTCCATGGGGGACGCCCCCTGCCCGGACTCGGTCATGGCTGCCTAATACTATCAGGCTCCTACTTACCAGACCGGCGAGTCCAGTCGGGCAGAGGGTAGGCTCCCTTACCCTCCGACTATCGGCCCCCTGGTAGAGTAAACAGAAGGCACGAAAGTACGGAGTGGTATGAGAGCCTGTATTGTAGTCCAGGTATTGCAGTCCAGAGGTTGCAGGGTTAATAGATGGGAAGGCTGGAGTAGGCTGGAGCACAGGCACTGGGCTGAGCAGGCTTGTATGGACAGCAGGCAGGAAGTCTGCAGACAGGCAGATAGGATCCTAGGGAGCAGGCAGACGGATGGTCAGGAGACAGGCCGGGTTCGGTAACAGGCAGACGGCAAAGGTACAGTGGAACAGGCAAGCGGATGGTCAAACAAGCAGAGGTCGGTACAGGCTGAGTTCAGAGAGAGGTCGGGGGACAAGGCCGGGTCAGCAGGTATTTCAGGAACAGACAAGGTACAAGGTCAGGCTCTGGGACGACTAGCTGTTGATTAGGCAGCACTGGTCACAAGGGCACACCGGCTTAAATGGAGCTTTTGGCGCCAAACGACGTGCACGCGCGCGCCCCGGCACACACAGGCACGCGCGCCCGCCAACGCCCGCGCGCGCGCCCCCGCACACCGGCGTGCACAGCGGAACGATCCTGGACACACATGCCGGCGCCACGAGGAACACGCACGGCAAGGTCTGCAGGAACGCGCGCGCCAATGCGCGCCAACGCGCCCTGTCGCACACCACCGCGAGCGCCCCGCCTGCCGAGGTAAGCCCCCTGACATATGCCCTCTAATACCTCATACATTGCCACGACCTGGAACAAATCTCCATGCTACCTCTTCCCCTTGGTGGAATGGCTGACACTATGGGGGGGGGGGGGGGGGGAGAGGGGGAGAGGGAGAGGGGGAGGGGAAAGTGAAAAAGTGATCCTCCACCTTGCCTACACTACAACCTGACTAATTGATCTGTTCCTGGTTACTTTGCCTGTTGTAATTATAAGATGTAAAAAAAAAAAAAAAATAGATAGATAGATAGATAGATAGATAGATAGATAGATAGATAGATAGATAGATAGATAGATAGATAGATAGATAGATAGATAGATAGATAGAATTTGAATTTAATTTATTCATATAATGTTGGAATTCTCTTCCCTCCGATCTCCAGGCTTGGGAACTCGTTATGCAGTACATCATACATGCTCTCCTTTCTCTCTAGCTACTACAATTCTTTGCAGGTTGGAATTGGTTAATTCCCGTCAGCCATTTCTTCATTAACTTTATTGCATTTGCTCAGGTTATATGATTGGTAGCCCCCCCCCCCCCCCCCCGATCTCTCAACATGTATTTGCTCAGATCTCTCTGTGTTGGGGAAGAAAAACCTCTAGCACGTAATAACGATTTCATGGAATCCTAAGTATTGCGCTAATGTGTCGCCTCCCCTAATTTGCATGGTTGCCCCAGGCTCCGCTTGATCTCGGGAATGCATAACCAGCTTTTATTATTATGAATAAACCAAATAATTTTCTGCTTCTCTGGGTCACTGAGTTTTCTGCTGAAATAAAGCAGCGACAAGAATAGATTAAACATTTAACAAACTGTCTCCGACTAATTGGCTCCTTGTTAGATTGCAGAGCAAAATTTATAGAATGAGAGGTGCGGAAAGTAAGTGTCCACACAAACATGAGGGAGAAAGATGGGAGAGAAAGACAATTTCGGCATAAAGAAATGAAAATAAAATGCATATACACAGTATATATATATATATATATATATATATATATATATATATATATATATATATATATATATAATACAGGATGCAAAGAATGGGTCCTGGAAGCATATAATGAACAAGAAAAGGATTTCCTTAAAAGGTGGGACTTTAACGGACAAGAAACAGGGTAATAATTATAAAAGTATAAAGTTTATTGGATCAACAAAAACAGACACATAACATGAATGGCAACATTGGACCAAACCAATGGATAACCCAGTGGTCAACTGCCCATTGATATAGGACAGAAGAGAATTCAACGGGTTTCAACATAAATGTAATAAGAGACTTCGTCAGGGACAATAGGCTATACAGTTCCAAATTTTTCCAAGGTTTTTTCTATAATTACAAAATATACAGGTACCTATAAGCAGTATTCAATTGTCATTATATAAAGATCATGTACATGTAAGTGGACATATGGACCCTGCTGACGCCTCAACATGTAGAAATTATGGCTCAACAGCAAAGAAAAGAGGGCTGCTTGGGGATGTGCCAACGAGCGCGAAAAAGCGTTCGCCACCGAACGCGGCTCCAGTCTCAAGCCAGGAGACCTCAAAAGGGGCCAAGGCAACAACTCGAGCAGTCTATATCAATACAGATGTATGATTAGTAATTTAATAAAAGTACATAACGTAAAATTAAAAAGAGGACACTGATCTGTGGATCAGGAATTTGTGAATTACTAGACATACTTTAATCACATAACGTACATAAAATCACAATGAAAGTAGTGTGATGCATCAATATAGCCACTAGATGATATAAAAATTGGGTTGTCATTATTTTGCTGAGTGCAAAAGGTGCCAGGGCTAGAGAGAGGAGCAAAGATGGAGCATTGAGTATGCATATAATGCCAATCCAAATGTAGCACCCTGATCTTTATGCAGGGTTGCTGTTAAATTTATTTGCCAAGTGATAGTTGCCTTGGCCAATTGTTAGGAGATCAATTGATTTCCCCCTAACTCTGGAATTGCTGCACTTCTCTCACAATAGATAAGACAAGGGCATTGCAAGGACAGTTTAGGTAGGAGTAATGGGGTGTCTCAGCCAATAGGCATGGATTTCCTGGGTCCCTTGGCCGGCTGGGAGAGCCTATTTATTTGGGTGGAGTAAGGTGATCGGGGTTCTGTGCCACCAGGATGGCTGTCTGGGTGGACGTGTGTTGTACTGTCCTAGGCTGCTAGGCCGGAGCCTGAGGCCTGTCCCGGGGACATCTGGCTGCTAGGCTGTCTTAGGGCCTATCCAGAAGCAAGAGAGCAGCGTAGGGTTGAGACTGCGGCTTGCAGTCCAACCAGAAGTGACGGTTCTGACAGCCGGAGAACCTGTAGTGGTCGGAGGTAGAGGGGAAATTGTCACCACTAAGGGACCATCCACCTTATTACCAGGGACCACAGTGAGTAGCTGAAACAAGTACCAGAGCAGTATTCTCACCAACTGGGGACGGTGAAAAATTGGGAAACTTCAGCGGGTACCAAGCCAGGCACCCAGCCAGCGGAGGTGACGCTTGATTGTGTGCCAAGCCAGGAACCGAGCAGGCCGGTGGTGTGACGCTTGAGGAGTATCTATGATTGCCAAACTAGGGACCCAGCAGGGACGCGGGGGTGACGCTTGAGGAAGATACTGAGTGAGAAGATTGGAAGAGCTCAGGAGATCCAGTGGCAGTGCATCAGCAAGTCTAGTGAGAGAGACTGGGAGCTCAGTTGAGTGAAGAAGAACAAGTGGAAATTGTAGAGGAAGTAAAGGAGTTTGTTACAAATTGTGTTAGAAACTGTTACAAGACAGCGATCCTACTGCAGATGTGGTGTCTTGCTGGATGCCTTTCCCTGCATGGCTGTCTACCTGTAGAGATCTCGGAGTCTGCCAATTAACATTGCAACTGCTAAAGGTTGTCCTGGCCCTAAACCCCTTCTCATTCAGTTCTTTTTAAGAGACAATAAATCTCTTTGCATTCAAGAAGTGTCTGTCGCCCATTAATCTACCTTGCATTGCACCCACCATGCCTTGTAACCCACTCTACATAGAAGGATGTCAGCTGTCCCTAACTCTGGAGGTCCCCATTAGGCCTGGAGAGGCCCGGGACTTGGCTACACAAATATAGATATATTACATCAGATTGCGAAGCTTTACCATATCTACATAGAAATAGTAAAGTATAGAGTTAATGAGGATGAACCTCATAGTTAAAAAAACTCTACTAGATAAGTATTGGCAGAAAGGGAGGCAGACAAACAGAATGATACCTTATAATGCAGCTTTGCAGTGTGCAATCGGCCTCTCCCACGTGTGGCATGTTGGTGGACCCTGCGGGACAGCTTAAATCTGTTCCCCAAAATTGACCAAAGAGGCGTGGCTGTGATCTCAGTTGTGCTTGAGACAAATATCGCCCACCGCTCCAGGAGACCCCCTGAACCGATGGTGCACCACGCGGTGCCGCATGACCCGCCGCAGCTGGTCCTGGAAGCAGGGCCTGGGCAAGGGATGAGCAGGAGGGGCGGCTGCCTGGGCGCAGTGGGGATTTGGGGTATTTTGCTAGAAGAGGTGATTTGGAGAGGGGGATTTGTGCGAGGAAAGGGGGTGGGGGGTGGATTTGTGCTTGTAGGGATGATTGGGGGATTTGTGTTAGGAGGGGAAATTAGGGGGGGTTAGATCTAGGAGAGGGGATTGGGGGCTCGGGATTTGTGCTGGTAGAGGGAATTTGGAGGGGGGTGGAGGATTAATACTCAGGGAACATTTGAGGGTAGAAGTAGGGATTTGGGAAGGGAGAGGATTTTAATGCCGGGAGGGGGGACTTTTGTACTGGGAGAGGGGGAATTTTTTGGGGAGGAGAATTTTGGCTTGCAAAGGGAATTTATGTTTAGGGGGTAAGTGTGAGGATTAGTGCTTTTTTTTGGAAGGGAGGGAGGGGACTTTTGCTGAGACAAATGCTCATGCGTTTTGAGGGGGGCCCCGTTTGGCATTTTTGTTTTGGGCACTAGATGGCCTTGTCCCGGCACTGCCTGGAAGATAGGTATGTTTACCCCATTATTTGGGTTATGGTCCCTTTAACCACTTCAATACCGGACACTTTTTCCCTCTTCCTGCCCTGACCAATTTGCAGATTTCAGTGCTCTCACACTTTGAAGGCCAATTAGTCATGCAACACTGTACCCAAATGAATTTTTTGATAATTTTTTTGAGACAGAGCTTTCTTTTGGTGGTACATCATCACCACTGGGTTGTTGTTGTTTTTTTTTGGGGGGGGGGGTTATGCTAAATAAACAAAAAAAGATCTAAAATATTGAAAAAAATTTGAATATTTGAAATATTGAAAAATTTAGGCCAAAATGAATACTACTACATTTCTTTGGTAAATATCCCAATTCAGTGCATATTATTAGTGTGTAGAAAAGTTATAGAGTGTCCTAGAATGGTCCTAGAATGTTAGGACAGTGAAAATACCCCCCAAATGACCCATTTTTAGAAAGTAGACAATCCAAGGTATTTAGTAAGAGGCATGGTGAACTTTTTAAAGTTGTATTCCTTTTGTTACAATATTTTGGGAAATTAAAATAAAATGTTTTTTTGTTTTTTTTTTGTTTTTTTTGCATACTGTCATCAGAGCAGTACAGCATCATTATATGATCAGGAATACTAACTAGTGACAGTATGTGTAAAGAAAAAAATATATTATTTTTTTAACATTTTTTCCTTTTTTATAATTTTTTTTGTTATATACTGTGGCCAGAGCAGTGCAGTGTTACCATATTGACACTGTACTACTCTGGGGAGGTGATCAGGGTTTTTTTTAATACCATGATTGCTTATAACAGTGATGATCAGATAAGTAATCCTTTTTATAAATGGTAACCATTCATAACCATTATGTACTACTGTGACAACTGTAATTGATAACAGCTACAGTATCACATGGTACAGTTCTCTGTGATTGGTTCTGATAATGGGAACTTTGGTCCTAAAGGGGTAAACTCACTTGCGGGAGAGGCCTGAAAAAGAACAGGAAACCATCAGCATGTGTCTGTGAGGAGGAGTGTGAAACAGGACAGAGTGGTGGACTGCTTGTGACTGAGACACTACTAGGAGGCTGGTGGTGACCTTGCCTTTAAACCCTCAAGGCAGGCTGGGACATAACCCTGTAAGGAGACAAGTTTTGTGGGTAGTGAGCCAAAATGTTACATTTTTGTATCGGAGGTGGAACTTTTGTTTAGTGCTGCGAACAAGCTGTTTTGTTTTCTTAAGCAATAAATGACTGATTTGCTTTAACCAACATGGCTGGCTGATGATCCCGGGCTCCCCAATATTACAATATATATATATATATATATATATATATATATATATATATATACGGTATATACATTATAATACCAAAAGTATTGGGACATGAACTTTAATGTCATCCCAGTATTAGTCCGTAGGGTTCAATATTGAGTTGGCCCACCCTTTGCAGCTATAACAGCTTCAACTCTCCCGGGAAGGCTGTCCACAAGGTTTAGGAGTGTGTCTATGGGAATTCTAATTCATCCCAGTCTTAGTCCGTAGGGTTCATTATTGAGTTGGCCCACCCTTTGCAGCTATAACAGCTTCAACTCTTCTGGGAAGGCCGTCCACAAGGTTTAGGAGTGGGTTTCTTTGGGAACGTTTGACCATTCTACCAGAAGCGCATTTGTGAGATCAGACACTGATGTGGACAAGAAGGCCTGGCTGCTCAAATTCATCCCAAAGGTGTTCTATCTGGTTGAGGTCAGGACTCTGGGCATGCCAGTCAAGTTCCTCCACTCCAAACTCGCTCATCCAGGTCTTTATGGACCTTGCTTTGTGCACTGGTCCAAATCATTTGATGGAGGGGATGTTCTGGGGAGAGATTCTGTGAGAAACAGACTACAGGCTGCTTTAAAGACGGTTTCTGCCTTAAAATTAGCTTCTGCTGTTGCCAGAGTACCCTTAGCTTGACTACTACCAGATCTCTTCCCTTCTAACTTAGTATGCCTGGTGGACAATTTAAACAAAGGGGCTCAGGCTGTTTTTGCTTCCATCATCTCATCAGGCAAGGAGCTTCCCAAACCATTCTGCACAGTTTTGTATCTGTCGCTGCTCTGTAATATACCTTTTAGAAGAACTTGCTTCAGGTTCCCATTGACTTTAATGAGACTTCTATTTTGGAAATTCATGAATTATGGAGGCTTGCAATTTTTATTTTAAAAAACCTTTTAGAAAGGTGGTCATTCCTTTTACTGAGTTCAGTGTGCATTAAAGCTGAATACTGGTATTGAAGCTTGTGCTTTTAAAAAAGGCTTACACTTAGAAGATGGGGATCAATGGAGTGAAAAAACAGGTTTCTCTCACAGCTGTCAGTCAGGTGACAGTGTTTGGATAGCAATCACTTTAAAGTACTGGAAAAGTTTAGCTGTGTTTGAAGTACGACTCCTGGACTACCAGTGATGGTGGGTTAACTTAAGACCCAGAATCTAAGAATCCTTTGAACTTCTCAATCCACAGCTTTCTTCGATTATATGGATGGAATTATTCTGCAAGGAATCGCCTGAGTAACCACTTAGACTTCCCCCAATGGAGACAATGGTAAGCAGATGAGCATGGAACCAGAAGAAATATAGAACCAAACTAAGGTCCCCCATGCAAGAACGTCAATAATTGTGCCAAGATAGGCTGAGGTCATCAAGTTGAGAACAGCAAGGTAGACATGAGACCAAATCAGAGGACCATATGTAGAGGTAGCCAGGCCAGAATTAGCTAGAGAAGACTGGCAAACCAGCAATACTTCTGCAGATGTTGGAAAACTGTGATCCATAACCATAGCTTAACATTTGCCAAAGCAGAGGACTATTTGTAGCCAAGCCAAGGAGCTTGTTCAGATTTACAGAAACATACAGTATGTGCAAAAGGTAATGACAAACGTGCACTATGCAATCTCTTATAAAATTCACAGTCCAATAAGAACAGCAATGGACTAGTCATAAGCATTGAAGAATCTCAAGGAACAACTTGTCAACCCCTGTCAGTAGGGATGAGCTGCTGGTTCAGTCCCAACCCAAGTTCAGACCAAATTTTTCTTGTTTGGATCAAACCTTTGATGGCAGACAGAAGTGATACATTTAGCAGTGGTAACAGTTTTCCTCTGGTCATGTCCATATTTGGTGAATAAAATCATCCAGAAGACCCCGCCACTTTGTTTATATTAAGTAGCAAGAACCAGAAGTAGTCATTTGCAGTGGGTTAGTGACAGGTGCGGACAGCAGTGACTGAACGCATTGGCAGGAACTAAACATAACAGCATGCATACGTTGAACAAATGGAGAAAAATCTCAGCCACCACACCCCACACACCACACAAGCCCAACGTGCATTAAGTGATAGTAGGCCTTAGCTAACTTAATTCAGGACACCCTCCCTCCGATATGTTTCGCCCCTCCCACGGGGCTTAGTCATGGTGGCTGAGATTTTTCTCTATTAGTTCTGTGGATTACATGGAGTCAGGGTGGACTCCTAACCTGACCTGCACCCTTAGTGGAACACACCAAATGGGGGGGCATAGATGCCAGAGCAGAGATCCTAAATTTGGTTTAGGTTCACAGCATGCATACATTCCTGGCATGCATATGTGCAACTGACAAACAGGCACCTGTGTGCTAAAAGGTATTTCCAAGAGCACTGGCACTAATCTGCAATACATAGGTGAGGATGTCAGATACTAGACAAGAGGTTTAAATTATTGCCCTCCCTCAACACAGGCTATCCCCCCCTTCTATCACAAATGCTGCTGCCGGACTCATCCACTTTACCAACTGATGACGCTCTGGATAAGACAAAACATACAGGGGCGGCAACTTCCAGTTATGTCACTTCCTCTCTTCCGAATGCACGCCGGTTACTATGTGGATAAGAGCGGTGGCATTACTTGCGAAGGCTGCAAACAGTCAAAAAAATGCAGTGCTCTACAAGGAAATATCCTAGGTATCAGTTGCAGTCCACAGAAGGGTGCTCAGGCTACGATGTCCCCACGACAACAAGTAATCAGCAAATTCCAATAGGAGAAGCTCGGACTCCAAATCCTTAGTAAATGGTTTATTAGGTACACATAAAAGGGTACAAGGGGCTGCCCCTTGTACCCTTATATGTGTACCTAATAAACCATTTACTGAGGATTTGGAGCGCCGACTTCTTCTATTGGTACCTGTGAAGGCTTTGGCAGATCTTTCCGGGTGCCAGGGGAGGTACCCAATTTTGTGAGTGCAGTCCTTTATTTCATTTGATGGTTTTAATAAATGGTTTCACACTATGAGGATTGTTTTTTGGCTTGCTTCCTTTTTATGTGTGGTATGAATATGACAAGTACCAGTCTCTGGATGATGGCTTAATTTACACAGTGGGTCTGTATTACAAGCGTGAATTGGCCTTCTTTGGTATATGCTCAGTGGGTCAACAACCAATAGTGAGTTTGGTCCCTGGAGGTGAACTGTCATTTTCTGGAATGGAGTATACACAGAGCACAAGCCACTTTATTTAAGAAGAACTGCAGCAAAAATGTATTGCACATTTATTTGCACTGTTGACTTAATGTGGTGGACTGCACTTTTATAAAATCACTTTATTGATTTTGATATTGAATTTGGACAAGGTTGATATGTTTATCTATTAATTTTGTATGTGTCAATTGCACAGGGAGTGTATTATATGTTTAGGGTACGAGCAGCTTTTTTCTACCTATATACCAACTTCTCATTGTCCAACACCCCTCTCTGCCAATCCTTCCACTGGCTTCCGCTCACCCAATGAATACAATTCAAAATATTAACAACATACAGAGACATCCTCAACTCTGCCCCAAGCTACATCACCAACCTCATCTCATAATATCACCCAAACCGTCATCATCGCGTCTCCCAAGACCTCCTCCTCTCCACCTCCCTTGTCACCTTCTTCCATGTATGCCCTCAGGACTTCTCCAGAGCCTCCCTCGTCCTTAGAACCCCCTATCCCAATTTCCATTACAAGACCTCCTGCTCTCTAGCTCCCTTATCATCTCCTTCTATTCTGCCCTTCAAGACTTCTCCAGAGCATCTCCCATTCTCTGGAATTCCCTACCCTAATCTCTCTCAAGACTTCCTGCTCTCTAGCTCCCTTATCACCTCCTCCCATGCTTGCCTTCAGGACTTCCCCAGAGCCTCACTCATCCTTAGAACTCCCTAACCCAATTTCTATTTCAAGACCTCCTGCTTTCTACTGTAGCTCCCTTATCACCTCCTCCTATGCTTGCCTTCAGGACTTCCCCAGAGCCTCTCACATCCTTAGAACTCCCTACCCCTATTTCTATTTCAAGACCTGCTGCTTTCTAGCTCCCTTATCACCTCCTCCCATGCTTGCCTTCAGGACTTCCCCAGAGCCTCTCACATCCCTAGAACTCCCTACCCCAATTTCTATTTCAAGACCTGCTGCTTTCTAGCTCCCTTATCACCTCCTCCCATGCTTGCCTTCAGGACTTCCCCAGAGCCTCTCTCATCCTTAGAACTCCCTAACCCAATTTCTATTTCAAGACCTCCTGCTTTCTACTGTAGCTCCCTTATCACCTCCTCCTATGCTTGCCTTCAGGACTTCCCCAGAGCCTCTCACATCCTTAGAACTCCCTACCCCAATTTCTATTTCAAGACCTCCTGCTCTCTAGCTCCCTTATCTTCTGCTCCAATGCTCCTTATCCATTACTTCTCCAGAGCCTCCCCATCCTCTGGAACTCCCTAACCCAATCTGTCCAGCTATCTAGTACTCTGTCCACCTTTAGGTATTGCCTGAAATGTATCTTTTGAGGGAAGCCTATCCCATCTCTACCTAATAACTGAACCTTTCAATCCTTCAATCCTTCCTTTCAATCCATATTGTATGGACCAGTTCACACCATCTGGAACGCATCCGCACTGCGCTTCTATGGTGTGAACTGGCCCTAAATAAGGACATGTGCGTTCCAGTGCATTTTTTATGCCTTTTTTTAGCGTTCCAGTACATTCCAGTGCAGGAAAAATGCAGCATGCTCTACTTTTTTTTTCTGGAACACACTGGAACTATGCCATTGAAAACCATATAACCTACTTTCCATGTGTTTTTGATGCAGGAAAAAAATCGCACTGGACTGCATGTGGTGTGAACTGGCCCCAACTGTACTGTCTTTTTATATGATAGAGCACTGCACAAACTGCACAAACTACAAAAAATACCATATATAAATAAATAAATATTATATAATACTATTTATTATTAATAATAATAATAATATTAAATTATATCAGTACACCATCAATTGTCGAAAACAAGAAAACACATAAGCATTGGGTTAGAATTTAGATATGCTACAAGCTTTAGAGACACCCCCACCTTTTTATTTTTTTTTTTGTAACAAAGTGTACTTTTTTTTATATTTTTCATATCTTTCTCATCAAATATTTCAGACCAAAACAGAAGGGCATAGCAGACAAAAGGAAAAGAAGCGGGAGCCTTGTGCCAAGCAAACCACTATTCAGTGAGCAGAGCGTTGTACTTAGCTGACAATAAAATAAAACGCCCGGGGACAAAGACACAAACACCGGTTGTTGTTTTTTTTTCCCCTGCCGTTTGAGAAGTGAAGAACGATCAGATTCCATCGGTGTCACCTTGAAATTGGTGGGCCGGCGCCTGACATGGCTCAAACAAACGGGACGCGCCAGCCCCCTTCGCCAACACTTGGCGTGTCTGCAAACGTTTGATGAATGTATTTGAGCATAAGAATCAAGTTTCTTGCGGCAGACACAATTTATTTGGAGGAATTGGGATGCGCCAGAGAATTATTGATTGCGGAGAAATCTACACCTCGTGAAAAATTAAGCAGACATTTACCGAGGATCAATGTGATTATCCGCGCTGTTATAAAACTGCTTAATGCGATCAAAAACACGTCTCCGGTTCAGAGCCGGGACCCTGCCGCGGCTAACGCCTTTCCCGCGTTGATAGTAACACTACCTCTAAATATTTCAGCTTTATTTTCCTGTACAATGCGGATTCTGTAATAAAGAAATTAAAGGACCGGTCCACCCGCAGGTGATATCAGTTACAGGTAGAGTCTGGTAAACGGAGTCACCCACTCGCCGCTCCGTTCTCCAGGGGGCTGTTGATGTTGAATTGTTTGATGTGGATATCACCTGGCCTCCCGGATGCTTTTCATTTTACTTTGAGTAAACATATCTTTTCCCAAGTGCCTGAATGACGAGACTATCAGAGTTGCTTTTCTGCTTTTCATAGTAAACCCTTCCTTCCTATGCAGAATAGATGTAGCACCCTGATGTATCAAATTTAGTTGACAGGCTATGATAGTTGCCTTGGCCGATTGTTAGGAGATCAATTGATTTTCCCCTAATTCTGTAATTGCTGCACTTCTCTCTTCTGTCACTAGGTGGCATTATAGCTGGTGACATTGGATGAGAGAAGGGCATAGCAAGGACAGATTATGATTATGAATGAATGGGGTGTCTCAGATAATGGGCAGGGATTTTCTTTGGTCCCTTGGCCTGCTGGGAGCACCTATTTATTTGGGAGGAGTCAGGTGGTCGGGGTTCTGTGCCACCTGGACGGCTGTCTGGGTGGACGTGTGTTGTAGTGCCGCTAGGCCAGAGCCTGAGGCTTATCCTGGGGACATCTGGCTGCTAGGCTGCCTGAGGGCCTATCCAGAAGCAGGAGAAGCAGTGCATGGTTGGAAATGCGGGCTTGTAGTCCAACTAGAAGTAGCAGTTCCACTGGCCAGGGGAACCAGCTGTGGTCAGAGGTAGAGGGGAAACTGTCGCCAACAAGGGACCATCCACCTTATTACCAGAGACCATTGTGAGTAAGCTGAGGCCAGTACCCCGGCCGTTGGAACCGCTACTTCTAGTTGGACTACAAGCCCGCATTTCCAACCATGCACTGCTTCTCCTGCTTCTGGATAGGCCCTCAGACAGCCTAGCAGCCAGATGTCCCCGGGATAGGCTTTAGGCTCTGGCCTAGCAGCCCGGGGCAGCACAACACACGTCCACCCAGACAGCCGTCCAGGTGGCACAGAACCCCAATCACCTGACTCCTCCAAAAGAAATAGGTGCTCCCAGCAGGCCAAGGAACCGGAGACTTCTCGCCATCTGGGGACGGTGAAGAAGTGGGAAGACTTCAGCAAGTGCCAAGTCAGGGACCCAGCGGGACAGAAGAGGTGACGCTTGTGGAGCATCAGTAAGTGCCAAGCCAGGGACCTAGCGTGTCAGCGGGGTGACGCTTGAGGAATATCAGTGAGTGCCAAGCCAGGGACCCAGCAGGGAAGCAGGGGTGACGCTTGAGGAAGATACTGAGTGCTAAAAGTAGAGGAGCTCAAGGGTTTCAGTGGCTAGTGGATCCAAAGTCTAGTGAAAGACTAGGGGTTCATTGAGTAAAGATCCATAGTGGGTGATTGTGGAGTAAAGAGAACTGTTTGTGTTGCCAATAGTTGAGTACAACTACCGTTAGTAACTGCTACCAGATTGTTGCCATAGGAGACAGCGGTCCTACCTATACAGAAACGGTGTCCGGCTGGAGGCCTTCACCTGTATAGCTGTCTGCCTATAGAAGTCTCGGAGTCTGTCAATTATCGTTGCACCTACCTAAGGATGTCCTGGCCCCAACCCTCTCTCCCACAGTTCTGTTCAAGTGACAATAAATCTCTTTGCATTCAAAAAGTGTCTGGCGTCCACCATTTCATTTTGCATTACACCCACCATGCCTTGTAACCCACTCTACACAGAAGGATGTCAGCTCTCCCTGACTCTGGAGGTCACCATTAGGCCTCAGGGGACTTTGCTGCATATAAATGACCTCATATTGGCAGGATGTAACACCAAGGAAACTTTCCTTAACTACTTCAGCCCCGGAAGGTTTTACCCCCTTCCTGACCAGAGCACTTTTTACAATTTGGCACTGCGTTGCTTTAACTGGTAATTGCGCGGTCATGCAATGCTGTACCCAAACGAAATGTGCGTCCTTTTCTTCCCACAAATAGAGCTTTCTTTTGGTGGTATTTGATCACCTCTGCGGTTTTTATTTTTTGCTATAATCAATATCCCCAAAAATGTTTTTTTTTTTTTTTTAATTCTTCAGTTTAGGCCAATATATATTCTTCTACATATTTTTGGTAAAAAAAAAAAAAAATCGCAATAAGCTTATATTGGTTGGTTTGCGCAAAAGTTATAGCGTCTACAATCTATGGGAAAGATTTATGGCATTTTTATTATTATTATTTTTTTAATAGTAATTTGTAATTTCATAAATTCTAATATTCGAAAATTTGTAAATCAGTAAATTCTAATATTTGAAATTTCATAAATTCGTAAATTTCGTTAAATCGTAAATTCATAAATTCGTAAATTCATAAATTCGAATATTCGAAAATTCGTAAATCCGAAAATCCAAAAATCTGAATTAATACCTAACTAATAATAACTTAACTATTAATAACTATTAAATTATAGGTATTTTAATTTCCTTTCAAATTTGGCTGTTAAAGAACGTAACGAATACGAATTTATCCGAAGATACGAATTATCCGAAGTAATTAATTCCGTTCCATTTGTTTAGATGCAGCATTCATTATTCCGGATAATTCATAACTTAAATAAATTCATACTCGTTACGTTCTTTAACAGCCAAATTTGAAAGGAAATTCCAATACCTATAATTTAATAGTTAATTATTATTAGTTAGATATTATTTAGAATTTTCAGCTTTTCGCTCTTTAGAATTTTTGGATTTCCTTATTATTATTTTCAGATTTTCGAATTTCTGAATTTTTGAATTTCTGAGTTTTCAAATTTCTGAATATTCGAATTTACGAATTTCAGGATTTTCGGATTTTCAATTTTTCTAATTTATGAATTTACGAATTTATGAATTTCGATCATAACGAATGACTCGAAAAATGAAAAAAAAAAAAAAAATAAAACAAAAAGGAAAACAAACACATTTTTCGGCAGTGCGCATGTCTATATTTTAGTCTTTTGACTAAAATGCCATTTTAGTTTTATTCGTATTTTAGTCGTCTGAGTGGTTTTAGTTTTAGTCTTATTTTAGTCGACTCAAAATCTCCAGTACATTTTAGTCGACTAAAATCCAATGGGTTTAGTTAAATTTGAATGCATTATTTCTATAGAACTACCAAACACCATATACTCCTGGAGTAAAAATCGAACAACATGTTTATTATTTATGGTATTCAATTTTGAAGATGCACTGCAGACACAGATTTAGCCGTTGTGATATAAATTCAATTTAGTTTTAGTCATAGTCTTTTGACTAAAATGTCATTTGTTTTAGTCGCATTTTAGTCATCTAAATTGTTTTAGTCATATTTTAGTCAACTTTAATAGTATTACCGTATTTATATGCGTATAACACGCACTTTTCCCCCCTGAAAATAGGGGGAAAATTGTGGGTGCGTGTTACACGCTGACATAGTGCTGCCTCGGAGGGGAAAAAGGGGACGAGCGCCGCCAGATTAGACAGGACCGGATCTCCTGTGTACAACCAGCTATTTTGCTATACACAGAATTCAAATCAGTTGATAATTTTTCGATCGATCAAAATTTGAAAATTTGGAATGCGTTAGAAAAGGAATATACAAAACTGAATTAAACGAATCTCAACAAAATTAATTATTATTTCATTCAAAGATTTGGATACACCTGGATCTCCGAATAACCAAATATTTGTCAGAATTTATATTTAGACAAAAACGAATTGCACATGTCTAATTCATGCTCCCATTATACAGATGGCATGCTACAGATATACATATTATTACAGACATCAGGCCCGTCCATAAGGGGCGCCCGGGCTCCGCCCCCTCTATTCTCGCCACCCCTATATGAATAATGGATAGATTCATGCACAGCATGAATCTATCTATGGCCGGTGCGGACACCCCCTATTCAGGCGTCCGGCCCCTTTCAGGACATCAGGCACGTGAATTACAGCGGCGGGGGTGTTTTTTTTTAAGCACCTGATAAGAGCCATAGGCTCTAATAGGCTTCAAAATATGGTGTTTAGAGTTACAACAACGAATTAATATTCGCTATTGTAACACTGATCCTCAATCCGGCCAATCAGAAGCAGGTGTGAGACTCGTTTTCTGATTGGCCAAAAAGAGAAGACTCCCGATTGGCCGCCGAGAAAGAGGGAGGAAACGGAAGCTGGCGTGGCGACCCGTGTAGAGCAGGGGAACAAGAGGCCGCCGCCGAGCATGGGAAGCCGTGATGGGGTCAGGGCCAGTGCTACCACTAGGCAAACTAGGCAGCCACCTAGGGCGCCCTGCTGCCTAGGGCGCCCAGCCAAAGGTGTTCCTACTCTCTTCTCTCTGCAGTAAGCAACTAAGTCTCAGCATCAAGAGGCAGCCGCCGCTCCGTTCACACATAGTGTCAGAGGCGCAGTGGCGGCGGAGGACTGTGTCTGTGTCCCGACTCCCGAATGAATGGAAGCAAGCAAACATTCATTGATGGGCGCTGGTAGGCTGCATTGATGGGCGATGGTAGGCCTCATTTGATGGGCGCTGGTAAAGCTACATTTGATGGGCGCTGGTGAGGCTGCATTGATGGGCGCTGGTGGGCTGCATTTGATGGGCACTGGTGGGCCGCATTTGATGGGCGCTGGTGGGCTGCATTTGATGGGTGCTGGTGAGGCTACATTTGATGGGCGCTGGTGAGGATGCATTAATGGGCGCTGGTGAGGCTGCATTTGATGAGCGCTGGTGAGGCTGCATTTGATGGGCACTGGTGAGGCTACATTTGATGAGCACTGGTGAGGCTGCATTTGATGGGCGCTGGTGGGCTGCATTTGATGGGCACTGGTGGGCTGCATTTGATGGGCACTGGTGAGGCTTCATTTGATGAGCACTGGTGAGGCTGCATTTGATGGGTGCTGGTGAGGCTGCATTTGATGGGCGCTGGTGAGGCTGCATTTGATGGGCGCTGGTGGGCTGCATTGATGGGCGCTGCATTTGATGGGCACTGGTGGGCTGCATTTGATGGGTGCTGGTGAGGCTACATTTGATGGGTGCTGGTGGGCTGCATTTGATGGGCACTGGTGAGGCTGCATTTGATGGGCGCTGGTGGGCTGCATTGATGGGCGCTGGTGGGCTGCATTTGATGGGCGCTGGTGGGCTGCATTTGATGGGTGCTGTGAGGCTACATTTGATGGGTGCTGGTGGGCTGCATTTGATGGGCACTGGTGAGGCTGCATTTGATGGGCACTGGTGAGACTGCATTTGATGGGAGCAGGTGAGGCTACATTTGATGGGCGCTGGTGAGGCTGCATTTGATGGGCGCTGGTGGGCTGCATTTGTTGGGCGCTGGTGGACTGTGTTTGATGGGTGCTGGTGAGGCTGAATTTGATGGGCGCTGGTGAGGCTGAATTTGATGGGTGCTGGTGGGGCTGCATTTGATGTGCGCTGGTGGTCTGCGTTTGATGGGTGCTGGTGAGGCTACATTTGATGGGCGCTGGTGGGCTGCATTTGGTGGGCGCTGGTGGGCTGCATTTGATGGGGTTTACATGGGCAGAGGAAAGGGGGTGGAGCCAGGGGGGATGGCAAAATGATGTTTCGCCCTGGGTGTCAAAAATCCTTCCACCAGCCCTGGATGGGGTATGTGCGACCCACTGTCCCACCAACCGACGGGGGGGGGGGGGGGCACCAGCCGCCACTGACAGACATTTATATAGTACTGACGATGTGCACAGTACTTTCCATACCATGCACTCATATCAGTCCCTGCCCCAGGGAGCTTACAATCTAAGGCCCTATCTCCATACATACACATACTAGCCCCAACAAACCCAGCAGCATGTGAGAGGAAGCGAATGCAAGCACGGGGAGAATATACAAACTCCATGCAGATAGGCTCCTGGCCAGGTATCAAACCAAAGACCTCAGTGCTGCAAAGCAGAAATACTAACTGCTAAGCCACTGTGCTGCCCGTATGGCACACAAGAATTAAAACATGGAACAGCCATCATATAAATACATGAATGTCAATGAATGAGATAATCCGATAATACATTGAAATGTCCTCTCCCAGGATCTATCATTTCCCTCTAATCACTTTTCCAGTTAATCCAGTTCTGCCAATTATAATAAAAAAAACTAAACAGTTCCTCAATGATGGAATTATAAGATCTTTAATGTCATCTGTCCCAATTTTTAAATGTCTCATTCGATCTCCTTCGCTCTGGCCTTATTAAACATTTATTTCATTCCCTCCACAAATTGCTATATTGACTTTACTCTCCAGCAATCGTTTGTTCATTTCCAGCACCACTATTGATACATTAATCTCCGTAATGAAAGGGCCACCCTGGGGGTCATTCTGTACCCCCCTCCTGGGACCCGTGTTATTCTGTGTTCACAACAGGAGTGTGGGCAAGTAACCTGTGACCTGGGGGGGGGGGGGGTAAAAATCTACCTCCCATGATGCAATAGGACTTTTCCATACTCTGCTCCTGCATGGGCTGTAGATTGTGAAGATGTCAGTTAGGCTGCTTTGGTTTCTCTGAAAAATTGCTGAAAAATTACACCATTTATATATTTTTTTAAACTGGCCAGTGCCAAATACATAAGCAATATACTGTATACTGCTCAAAAAAATATTAAAGGAACATTTTGAAAACAAATCAGATCACAATGGGGAAAAATCTCATGCTGGATATCTATACTGGTATGGACTGGGTACAGGGCCGTCTTTAATATTGATTGGAGCCTTGGCAAACATTTTCTTGCCCCCCCGTGCAATTTTGCTCTCCACCTGCTTTGAGTCTACAATAAGTAGTAACTAGACTCAAAATCAGTTTACTGATTCAGATCAGGTACTGATTGCAATTAATTGTTAGAGGTTACAGTGTATCAATACCACTCACTGACTGGCTGCTAGAGGTTACAACACATATTATGGCTCACTGATTATTTGCTAGAAGTTACAGCGCATGACTTCTGCTTGTTGATTGGTTGCTAGAGATTACTGTACATCAATACTGCTCACTGATTGGTTTCTAGAGGTTACTGAAAATCCTTACCACTCACCAATTGGTTGCTAGGGGTTACAGCACATATTATGGCTCACTGATTATTTGCTAGAAGTTACAGCACATGACTTCTGCTTGCTGATTGGTTGCTAGAGATTACTGTACATCAATACTGCTCACTGATTGGTTGCTAGAGGCTACTGCACATCCTTACCACTCACCAATTGGTTGTGAGAGGTTACATTATTACTGATCACTAATTGGTTGCTAGAGGTTACTGCATATCCTTACCACTCAATGATTGGTTGCAAGAGGTCAGTGCACATCATTACTGCTCACTGATTGGTTGCTAAAGGTTACAGCACACCATCTCCTCGCTTGTTAATGACACCCTCACGCATCTGCTGAGATGTGCGTATTCACATGAACCACAATTCACGGTGCTGTGGCACCATGTTGTTTTAAAAAAGGGTTCCACCTCCAATTTGCTTACCTTTGCAGACCAGGCTGGTGTTAGGCTTAATGACTGCTGCCTCTATTTACATATCAATGCAGCCGATCCACAGCTATTTACATATTAATGACGCTTACGTATCAATGCAGGTTATTTACATGTAAACACGGTGTCTGCAGGTGAGTCATCTGTACACGTCAATAGGTAGAGCTGAGCAGCATTAGTAGCAGAACTTCACACTGAGATATTGGGACACAGCACTGGACTAAAACTAAAAGTGACAAGGGAATTGGAACTGGGATAGTTGGCAAGTATGAGGCAGCTGCTTTGTGCCCCACAACAATGATGGGGCCCAGGGCAGATGCTCCTTTTGCCCTGCCTTAAACACAGCCCTGACTGGGTAATGTGTTGGGATCTATACTGGTATGGACTGGGTAATGTGTTGGGATCTATACTGATATGGGCTGGGTAATGTTTAAGGAACTAAAGGTAGCCACATCGTTTGATGGAAATGAAAATTATCAACCTACAGAGGGCTGAATTCTAGGACACCCTGAAACTAAACCACTTCCCGCCCAAGGGTGTCATATGAAGTCCTGGACTTGCAGTGGGAATATCTGAATGCTGGGTGCAGCTACAGGCATCATTCAGATATCCTTGTTTTCAGCTGGCGATTCTGTGCACCATAAGAACGATCATAGTGGCAGTTCCACCGCTTGATCGCTCTTACAGGAGATGGGAGGGGACACTCCCCCCTCTGGCCGCCATCCAGTGTTTCTCCGGGCTCTCTCCGGTGCCATCAGGGACCCGGAGAAAAAAATCAGCCGCCGTCAGGTGACGACCATAGAGATTTCCGGTAACCAGATGGTCACCAGTCATCTCTATGACCGTCAGAGGCCCGGGCACGACGTTATGATCCGGGCTGCAGATGTAAACAAAGCCGCGATCGAGGCTGGTAAGCACGAATGTGTGTTTTTTTTTCCGATCTCATGCTTTCCAGCCTGGAGGAGAGATGTGGGGTCTTATTGACCCCGCATCTCTCCATAAAGAGGACCTGACACAAATGATTCCTATCACAAGGGATGTTTACATTCCTTGTAATAGGAATAAAAGTGATAAAAAAAATGTTGTAAAAGTAAGTAAAAATTAAAAAAAAAGTTTAATAAAAAAAAATTTAAAAAATGTAAAACGCCCCTGTCCCCGGTAGCTTGCGCTCAGAAGCGAACACACACGTTAGTCCCGCCCACATATGTAAACGCCGTTCAAACTACACATGTGAGGTATCGCCGTGTGCGTTAGAGTGTGAGCAACAATTCTAGCTCTATACCTCCTCTGTAACTCTAAAAATGTAACCTGTAAAAAAGTTTAAATGGTTGCCTATGGAGATTTTTAAGTACTGAAGTTTGGCGTCATTCCATGAGCGTGCGCAATTTTAAAGCGTGACATGTTAGGTATCTATTTACTCGGTGTAACATCATTTTTTACATTATGTGCTAACTTTACTGTTTTGTTATTTTTGAAATCATGAAACTGTTTTTTTCTTCCAAAAGAAAAGCGTTTGAAAAATTGTTGCGCAAATACTGTGCGAAATAAAAAGTTGCAATGACCCCCATTTTATTCCCTAGGGGTGTCTGCTAAAAAAAAAAATAATGTTTGGGGGTTCTGAGTAATTTTCTAGCAAGCAAAATTTTGATTTTTACATGTAGGAGAGGAGTGCCAGAATAGGCCCGGTATTGAACTGGTTAAAGATAAAAAAAATGATGCATCAGGCTAGTCCATTTTGCTGAAATTTCATTGCAGCAACTCAAAATGGTAATCAGTAGTTTGTACGGCCCCCACATGCTTGTATGCATGCCTGACAAAGTCAGGGCATGCTCCTAATGAGACGACGGATGGTGTCCTCGGGTATTTCCTGCCAGATCTGGACCACGGCATCACTGAGCCATAGCTCCCAACTGCCCCTGATTTGGAACAATGTCCCTCTGTCCCTCATTCCTCCTCATTTGTCCCTCATTTTGGTCTGATCTATATAGTTATATATAAAATGTACTATTTATCTATCAAAAAGTGTTTCCCAGTACTAAACCTTTAATCCAGTCTCTAAATTGCTGCATTTGTCAATACTAAAAGCCAATATAAAGGAATAGTAGTGGTAAAAATCACTTGTGAGTTTAACCAATCCCTTTATTTTTGTACAAATCTCCTTTAAGGGGGAGGGGGGCGTGTCAGGGGGGTGTGTCCTATGCCTACATACTTTTTGCTAATAGGTGTCCCTCATTCTCATTTCACAAAGTTGGGAGGTATGCTGAGCTCCTGAACACTGAGGAACAACCTGGCGGCGGCGGATGGACCGAAACATAATGTCCCAGAGGTGTTCTGTTGGATTTAGGTCAGGAGGCCATCCAATGGTTTCAATTCCTTCATCCTCCAGGAACTGGCTGCATACAGGAGGCCGGGCATTGTCATGGATCAGGAGGAACCCAGGACCCACTGCACCAGCGTAGGCTCTGACAATGGGTCCAAGGGTTTCACCCCGATACCTAATGGCAGTCAGGGTGCCATTGTCTAGCCTGTAGAGGTCTGTGTGTCCCTCCATGGATATGGACCATCATTGACTCACCACCATACCGGTCATGCTGAATAGGGATGAGCCGAACACCCCCCGGTTCGGTTCGCACCAGAACCCGCGAACGGACCGCAAGTTCGCACGAACGTTAGAACCCCATTGACGTCTATGGGACTCGAACGTTCGAAATCAAAAGTGCTCATTTTAAAGGCTAATTTGCATGGTATTGTCCTAAAAAGGGTTTGGGGACCCGGGTCCTACCCCAGGGGACATGTATCAATGCAAAAAAAACTTTTAAAAACGGCCGTTTTTTCGGGAGCAGTGATTTTAATGATGCTTAAAGTAAAAAAAAAAAAGTGAAATATTCCTTTAAATATCGTACCTGGGGGGTGTCTATAGTATGCCTGTAAAGTGACGCGTGTTTCCCATGTTTAGAACAGTCCCTGCACCAAATGTCATTTTTAAAGGAAAAAATCTCATTTAAAACTGCTTGCGGGTTTAATGTCATGTCGGGTCCTGGCAATATGGATGAAAATCAGTGAGACAAACGGCATGGGTACCCCCCAGTCCATTACCAGGCCCTTTGGGTCTTGTATGGATATTAAGGGGAACCCCGCACCCAAATTAAAATAAGGAAAGGTCCCTATATACTCTGAACAGCAGTATACAGGCGGTGCAAACAAGACAGGGACTGTAGGTTTGTTGTTAAGTAGAATCTGTTTGTAATTTTGAACATTTTTAATGTGTTTAGCTCCAGCCAAAAAATCTTTTCTAAGCTTTTTGGAAAACATAGGGAAGGGTTATCACCCCTGTGACATTTGTTTTGCGTCTTTCCTCCTCTTCAGAAGATTTCACCTCACTTTTTTGTCCCAATGAAAAATGTTTTTTGAAAATTTGGGTTTTTTTGTGGAACAAGGATTGGAAAGCATCAGTGGAAAGGAGAAATTGTTTTCCCATATTAACTCTTACATGAGAGAATTTCCCTTCCTAGGGGTAGATTTCATCTCACTTCCTGTTGTCTCCTTCCGTTTGCAAGTAGGAGTCGTTTGTAAGTTAGATGTTTGAAAGTAGGGTCCTGCCCTATATACTCAGCAGAAATTTGGGCCTTAGGTGTTGCTGTGGCCAAAACACTGTAAGCCCTCACAGGGCCCTGCTGTGAAATATTAGATCAAGAATTGTAATTACATGCCCCTGTTGAACAGGAGCTGAAAAATTAGGCCTTAGGCACTGGTGCTGGTGCCACAACACTGCAACCCCTCACAGACACTCTAGTTGGAACGCAGGAACGAGCACTGCTGCAAAGTATTGCATCAAAAATTGTAATTACACGCCCCTGTTAGACAGGGGCAGAAAAATTGGGCCTTAGGCACTGGTGCTGGTGCCACAACACTGCAACCCCTCACAGACACTCTAGTTGGAACGCAGGAACGAGCACTGCTGCAAAGTATTGCATCAAAAATTGTAATTACACGCCCCTGTTAGACAGGGGCAGAAAAATTGGGCCTTAGGCACTGGTGCTGGTGCCACAACACTGCAACCCCTCACAGACACTCTAGTTGGAACGCAGGAACGAGCACTGCTGCAAAGTATTGCATCAAAAATTGTAATTACACGCCCCTGTTAGACAGGGGCAGAAAAATTGGGCCTTAGGCACTGGTGCTGGTGCCACAACACTGCAACCCCTCACAGACACTCTAGTTGGAATGCAGGAACGAGCCGTGCTGCAAAGTATTACATCAAAAATTGTAATTACACGCCCCTGTTATACAGGGGCTGAAAAATTGTGCCTTAGGCACTGGTGGTGGCGCCCAGAACCAAAAATGTTCTTACAAGCTATCAGCGTGATGATTGAGGAGGAAGAGGATAATTACTCAGGGATAATCACTCAGCATCAGCATAGGCAGTCTTTGAAGGGATCTGAAAAAAATTATTCAGTTACATCAGCATCAGGTGCTTGGTAGCTGGTGGTGATCCAAGACTGATTCATTTTTATGAAGGTCAGCCGATCGACCGAGTCAGTGGACAGACGCACCCTGTGATCGGTTACCACGCCTCCAGCAGCACTGAATGTACGTTCCGAAAGAACGCTGGATGCAGGACAGGCCAGTAGCTCAATTGCATACTGTGCAAGCTCTGGCCAGTGATCCATCCTCAAGACCCAGTAACCCAGAGGATTTTCGGTGGGAAAGGTGTCCAAGTCTGATCTTGCCCCTAGGTATTCCTGCACCATGTAAAACAGACGCTGGCGATGGTTGCTGGAACCGATCATACCTTGGGGCTGCGGACCAAAAAATTGTCTGAACGCATCGGTCAGACGGCCACCTTCTCCACCGCTCCTTCTTTGACTGACCGAAGCCTCAGCAACACGTTGTCCAGAAACAGGAGTTTGTAACCTCCCAGTCTCTGGGAACGCGTTGCACAGACCTTTCTGCAAGGCCTCCCGAAGATGTTTCATCCTCTGCTCCCTCTGCGATGGCAAGATAAGGTCCGCAACCTTACCCTTGTAACGTGGATCAAGGAGGGTTGCCAGCCAGTATTGGTCCTTCTCCTTGATACCACGAATACGAGGATCCTTACGCAGGCTTTGCAGGATCAGGGAGGCCATGCAGCGTAGGTTTGCTGAGGCATTCGGTCCGGAGTCCTCTGGGTCACTAAGGACAACAACGTCCGCAGCCACCTCCTCCCAGCCACGTACAAGTCCATGTGTTCCTTGGGACTGATCCCTTAAAGACTGCTGATGCTGAGTGCCAGGCTCCACCTCCATACTGACACAATCTTCCTCCTCCTCCTCCTCCTCCTCCTCGTCCTCTTCCTGTGTGATCGGCGGGCACGCAGGAACACTGTCTGGATAAAGGGGGCCTTGAGAGCTAAGGAAGTCCTCCTCTTCCTGCCTCTGTTCTGCCTCAAGTGCCCTGTCCATTATTCCACGCAGCGTGTGCTCCAACAGGTGGACAAGGGGGACAGTGTCACTGATGCATGCACTGTCAGTGCTCACCATCCTCGTGGCCTCCTCGAATGGTGACAGGACAGTGCATGCATCCCTGATCATGGCCCACTGGCGTGGGGAAAAAAAACCAAGGTCCCCTGACCCTGTCCTGGTGCCATAGTCGCACAGGTACTCATTGATGGCCCTCTGCTGCGTGTGCAGCCGCTGCAGCATGGCCAACGTCGAGTTCCACCTGGTGGGCATGTCACAGATTAGGCGGTTCTTGGGCAGGTTAAACTCCTTTTGGAGGTCCGTCAGCCGAGCACTGGCATTATATGACCGGCGGAAATGCACACAGACTTTCCTGGCCTGCCTCAGGACATCCTGTAAGCCCGGGTACCTGCCCAAGAACCGCTGCACCACCAAGTTAAGGACGTGAGCCAAACAGGGCACATGGGTCAGTTGTCCCTGTCGGAGGGCAGAGAGGAGGTTGGTGCCATTGTCGCAAACCACCATTCCTGCCTTAAGTTGGCGTGGCGTCAACCACCTCTGAACCTGCCCCTGCAGAGCTGACAGAACCTCTGCCCCAGTGTGGCTCCTGTCCCCCAAGCACACCAGCTCAAGCACCGCATGGCATCTTTTGGCCTGCGTACTTGCGTAGCCCCTTGAACGCCTACGGAGCACCGCTGGTTCCGAGGAAGAGGCCATGGAGGAAGAAGAAGAGGAGGGGGTGGAGGAGAGAGGTGTGTCACAATCAGCATTTTGGAGGCGTGGTGGCGGAACAACCTCCAACACTACTGCACCTTGTCCTGCATCCTTCCCAGCTGCCAGCAGAGTCACCCAATGCGCCGTGAAACTTAAGTAACGTCCCTGTCCATGCCTGCTGGACCATGAGTCAGCGGTAATATGCACCTTACCGCTGACCGCCCTGTCCAGCGAGGCATGGACATTGCCTTCCACATGCCGGTAGAGAGCCGGAATCGCCTTCCGTGAGAAAAAGTGGCGTTTGGGTACCTGCCACTGAGGAACCGCACATTCCACAAACTCACGGAAGGGGGCAGAGTCTACCAACTGAAAAGGCAGCAGTTGAAGTGCTAGCAATTTTGCCAAGCTAGCATTCAACCGCTGGGCATGTGGATGGCTGGGAGCAAACTTCTTTCGGCGGTGCAGCAGCTGGGGCAGGGAAATTTGCCTGGTACAATCTGACGTCGGTGTACCAAAAGCAGATTGCCCACAAGTACTTGGCTGTGACACACCTAATTCTACACCTTCATTCCTCTCACTGCAGGTCTCA
Source organism: Lithobates septentrionalis (assembly GCA_037952835.1). Taxonomy (NCBI): domain Eukaryota; kingdom Metazoa; phylum Chordata; class Amphibia; order Anura; family Ranidae; genus Lithobates; species Lithobates septentrionalis. The sequence continues at coordinate 441,473 of JBBDGP010002448.1, forward strand.
GAGAGGACTGAAGGTCTAGTGGGGTTGGAAATCTCAGCTGATGAGGAGCAAGGAGAGATCCTCTTTGTTCTTTGGTGTGGGTCTTTCAGATACGCTTGCCAACGAACTGCATGGCAGGTCAACATATGTCTGGTCAAGCATGTGGTACCCAAGCGGGAGATGTTTTGGCCATGCGAGATACGCTTGAGACATATGTTGCAAATAGCAGCGGTGCGATCTGATGCACTCGTCTCAAAAAAGGCCCACACCAAAGAACTTTTTGAATAACGCGCAGAGACTGCAGCGCCCTGCACATGTGGAGCTTTGGGGTGTGATGCAGTCAATGTGCTGCCCTTAGGCTGGCCCCTGGAGGGCATCCTGCCTCGTTGGTGATGTGCCGCCTCCTCCTCCTCCTCCTCCTCCTCTCTCCTATCAGGCACCCACGTTGAGTCAGTGACCTCATCATCCCCTCCCTCCTCATCACTGGAGCAAACCTGGCAGTATGCTGCAGCAGGGGGAGCATGACTGCCAGATTGCTGTCCTTCTTGGGCACCCCCTCTGTCCGTGCTCATGTTACTGCCTTCATCGAGCTCAGTATCATCATCAGAGCCTTCCAAACGCTGGGCATCCTCCTGGAGCATGTACCCAACACTGTGGTCAAACAGTTCGAGGGAATCCTCATGAGGACATGGTGGAGCTAGGGAAGGAGTCACTGATGACATTGAGCTGAGGGAAGAGGCCGCTGCTTTGCCAGACAAAGCACCCTGGGCATGGGTGAGAGAGGATGAGGAGGATGAGGACGGCTTGGTCATCCACTCGACCAAGTCTTCCGCATGTTGCGGCTCAACACGGCCAGCTGCCGAAAAAAAGGCCAAGCGTGTCCCATGGCCACGTGCTGATGAGGATGCACCGTCTCCACGACCAGCACTAGACACAGAGCCTGCTTGCCCTCTCTTATTGGCTTGTGACTGTCTGCCTCTCCTTCTTGGCCTTCCAGACATACTAATGGCCTGTAGCTGCACTAAGCTGGGATAGAACACCTGTAATTTTCTTCAGGTAGCTTTATATACTGTAACCAGACAAGCCTGCCTGTCAGTAGGAAGATAACAGGAACGGATCTAGCTGAACACTGTGAGCAGGACGTACTGCACTAAATGTATATAGCAGGAACGGATCTAGCTGAACACTGTGAGCAGGACGCACTGCACTGAATGTAAATAGCAGGAACGGATCTAGCTGAACACTGTGAGCAGGACGCACTGCACTGAATGTAAATAGCAGGAACGGATCTAGCTGAACACTGTGAGCAGGACGCACTGCACTGAATGTAAATAGCAGGAACGGATCTAGCTGAACACTGTGAGCAGGACGCACTGCACTGAATGTAAATAGCAGGAACGGATCTAGCTGAACACTGTGAGCAGGACGCACTGCACTAAATGTAAATACCAGGAACGGATCTAGCTGAACACTGTGAGCAGGACGCACTGCACTGAATGTAAATAGCAGGAACGGATCTAGCTGAACACTGTGAGCAGGACGCACTGCACTGAATGTAAATAGCAGGAACGGATCTAGCTGAACACTGTGAGCAGGACGCACTGCACTGAATGTAAATAGCAGGAACGGATCTAGCTGAACACTGTGAGCAGGACGCACTGCACTAAATGTAAATACCAGGAACGGATCTAGCTGAACACTGTGAGCAGGACGCACTGCACTGAATGTAAATAGCAGGAACGGATCTAGCTGAACACTGTGAGCAGGACGCACTGCACTGAATGTAAATAGCAGGAACGGATCTAGCTGAACACTGTGAGCAGGACGCACTGCACTAAATGTAAATACCAGGAACGGATCTAGCTGAACACTGTGAGCAGGACGCACTGCACTGAATGTAAATAGCAGGAACGGATCTAGCTGAACACTGTGAGCAGGACGCACTGCACTGAATGTAAATAGCAGGAACGGATCTAGCTGAACACTGTGAGCAGGACGCACTGCACTAAATGTAAATACCAGGAACGGATCTAGCTGAACACTGTGAGCAGGATGCACTGCACTGAATGTAAATAGCAGGAACGGATCTAGCTGAACACTGTGAGCAGGACGCACTGCACTGAATGTAAATAGCAGGAACGGATCTAGCTGAACACTGTGAGCAGGACGCACTGCACTGAATGTAAATAGCAGGAACGGATCTAGCTGAACACTGTGAGCAGGACGCACTGCACTGAATGTAAATAGCAGGAACGGATCTAGCTGAACACTGTGAGCAGGACGCACTGCACTAAATGTAAATAGCAGGAACGGATCTAGCTGAACACTGTGAGCAGGACGCACTGCACTGAATGTAAATAGCAGGAACGGATCTAGCTGAACACTGTGAGCAGGACGCACTGCACTGAATGTAAATAGCAGGAACGGATCTAGCTGAACACTGTGAGCAGGACGCACTGCACTGAATGTAAATAGCAGGAACGGATCTAGCTGAACACTGTGAGCAGGACACACTGCACTAAATAGTCTAGATAGAAGATAACAGGAACGGATCTAGCTAAACTGAATACAGTGTATATATATATATATGCAACACCTGGGATGCATATATATACACAATACACTGTAAGTGCAGCTAACTGACTGACTGTTCTGCCTAATCTATCTAACTCAAATCAAATGACACTGTCTCTCTCTCTCTCTATCTCTCAGCACACCGGAACACACACTACACAGGGCCGCCGTGCAGGCGGCCTTATATAGTGTGGGGTGTGTACTAAATCCCCTGAGCCATAATTGGCCAAAGCCACCCTGGCTTTGGCCAATTACAGCTCTCTCTACTGACGGCGCTGTGATTGGCCAAGCATGCGGGTCATAGTGCATGCTTGGCCAATCATCAGCCAGCAATGCACTGCGATGCCGCAGTGAATTATGGGCCGTGACGCGCCACACGAATTTGGCGCGAACGGCCCATATCGTTCGCAATTCGACGGACGGTCGAACAGCCGATGTTCGAGTCGAACATGGGTTCGACTCGAACACGAAGCTCATCCCTAATGCTGAACGATGTTACAGGCAGTATAACATTCTCCATGGCTTCTCCAGACCCTTTCACGTCTGTCACCTGTGCTCCTGGTGAACCTACTCTCATCTGTGAAAAGCACAGGGCGCCAGTGGCGAACCTGCCAATTCTGGTGTTCAATGTCAAATGCCAATCAAGCTCCACGGTGCCGGGCAGTGAGCACAGGGCCCACAGGACACCCTCATGAAGCCTGTTTCTGATAGTCTGGTCAGAGACATTCACGCCAGTTGCCTGCTGGAGGTAATTTTGTAGGGCTCTGGCAGTGCTCCTCCTGTTCCTCCTTGTACAAAGGAGCAGATACTGGTCCTGCTGATGGGTGCCGTGCTCAACATAGCTTTCTGAAAACAGTAGACCAGTCTAGATAAAGCTTGCATATAATACTTATGCCCCGTACATACGATCGGACTTTCCGACAACAAAACCGTGGAATCTTGTTCGAAGGTTGTTGGCTCCAACTTGTCTTGCATACACACAGTCACACAAATTTTGGCCAACAATTACGAACGTAGTGACGTACAAGATGTACGGCGAGCCGATAAAAAAGTTCAATAGTCATGTGACATCTCCATTACGAACGTTAGTTTTACAACACGGAGCGCTTCCGGCTCATCCTTGATTCCGAGCATGCGTGATTGTACTTTGGACTTTTGTCCGATGGACTTGTGTACACACAATCGGATAGTCCGAAAACACACATTTGTTGGCGGAAAATTTGAGAGCATGCTAGCCAACATTTGTTGGCGGAAAGTCCGACAACAAATGTCCAACGGAGCGTACACACAGTCGGACTTTCCGCCAACAAGCTCACATCCAACATTTCCCGTGAAAATCCGATCGTGTGTACGTGGTATAAGCCTCTATGACTGAAAAAAAAATGAAATCCAGTAAAAGAAAGGGGTGGGCCAGGGACAGTCAGGCTGGGGAGTAAAGAACTTGATGATGCTGGACATTCTCCAGCCAGGAAATGAGGCGGGGCTCTATCTGACTTGCTGCAGCTTCTAATGCACATGGTGAGAAGCTCACAGTGTGCAGTGAAATCAGAGGAGGCAATGTCAGTACGGGAGAGGAGTCGGTACAACTCTGCAAGACTGAAGGGATAGACTGGAGTTCAGCTTTAACAGTTGAGATCCGAAAAGTTCCTCCGGCAGGGAGATCCAGTCCAGTTACTTTAGAAGCTTCATGTTCATTTTCAACCTGTTTTCATTATTTCTCACCCCGGGGATCTTTGCATTTGTTAACATTTAAATGTAATTTCCATTAGGAAGCTCGAACCAAATGAAGGCGAAGATAGAAATCCGATGAAAGTCGCTGACTCTCCACGGCCTGATTACACCGTCTCATCATACGCTATCAACAATGGTAATTAGTCCGCCGGTGCTTTCTTCAATAGGTTACAATGTGGAGATTTCCTTTGTACCTGTCATTACACCGGGGACGCGGCGCATTAACCGATATCCCGCTAATGACCGGCGTCTGAAGGGCCGCGTACAGCACGGTGATAGGAGCTGCGCTGGTACCTGCTGACACCTATTAGTGGATGTGTAAAGGAGTCAGCGTGGGGTTGTGACCCGCTTCACTCACCTCATTAACACGTGCGGCTCTGTCCCAGAAAATAACCATCGTGGGATACAAAGTCTAGGAATTAAAGTGTATTTAAATTAATGAATTAAAGTGAATGCAAATGAATAAATCATTAAAATGGCATCTAAACCCTAAAGTGATTGTAAAGGTTTGTTTAAAAAAAAACAAAAAAAAACAAGTTTTACTTACCTGTTCTGTACAAGGGTTTTGCACAGAGTGGCCCCCGATCCTCCTCTTCTGGGGTGCCCCACAGGCGCTCCTGGCTCCTCCTCTTCTCGAATGCCACCACAGAGAGCTGCATTCCATGGGGGGGCACCCCTGTGGGCGCGCTCCCGAGTCCTGCTGCTGCGTCTATTGACACAGACAGCCCCCGCCCCCCGGCTATCATGTCACTGGATTTGATTGACAGCAGCGGGAGCCAATGGCTCCTGCTGCTATCAATCTATCCAATGAGGACCCGGGACAGTGGCTGGAGCTGCTGTGCTTGTGCTTGTCGCTGGAACTATTGGGTTCAGGTTAGAAAAAGGGGGGCTCTGGGGGGGCAGCTGCAGCGCAGGAGGTTTTTCACCTTAATGCATAGACTGCGTTAAGGTGAGAAACCTTGAGACTTTACCATCCCTTTAACAATTAATTTCTTATAGACTCTCCATTTTGGTCTTTTAACTCCTTCAGAAGGTTTTACCTCCTTCATGACCAGGGCATTTTTTTCCATGCAGCACTGCGCTACTTTAGCCACTTCAGCCCTGGAAGATTTGGCTGCTCAATGACCGGGCCATTTTATGCGATATGGCACTGAGTCACTTTAACTGACAATTGCGCGGTCGTGCAACACTGTACCTAAACAAAATTGACGTAATTTTTTCCCCACAAATAGAGCTTTCTTATGGTGGTATTTGATCACCTCTGCGGTTTTTATTTTTTGTGCTATAAACAAAAGAGGAGCGACAATTTAGAAAAAAACACAATATTATGTAAAATAATGTAAAATATCTTTTACATTTTGCTATAATAAATATCCCACATTTTTTATCAAAAAAAAAAATAGTTTTCCTCAGTTTAGGCCGATATGTATTATTCTACATATTTTTGGTAAAAAAAAAAAATCGCACAAAGCTTATATTGGTTTGCGCAAAAGTTATAGCGTCTACAAAATAGGGGATAGATTTAAGGCATTTTTATTATTATTTTTTTTTTTTTTACTAGTAATGGCGAAGATCTGCAATTTTTATCGGAACTGTGATATTGCGGCAGACATATCGGACATTTTTGGGACCATTGACAATTGTACAGCGATCAGTGCTATAAAAATGCACTGATTACTGTATAAATGTCACTGGCAGGGAAGGGGTTAACACTATGAGGCGATCAAGGGGTTAATTGTGTTCCCTCACTGTGTTCTAACTGTAGGGGAGATAGGACTGTCTAGGAGAGATGACAGATCTGTGTTCATAATCAGTATGTACACATGATCTTGTCTCCTCTCCCCTGAGAGAACCAGGATCTGTGTGTTTGCACACACGGATTCCGGTTCTTGCTCTGTCACGAGCGATCGCGGGAGCCCAGCGGTCATCACTCCCGCCGGGCACTCACATGGGCTCCGCATGCCCCTAGTGGCCAAAAGGCGAAGCTACGTAAGGTAACATCGTTTCGCCCAGCCATTCTGCCACAGTAAAACTGCGGCGGCTGGTCGGCAAGAGGTTAACTGACAATTGCGCGGTCATGCAACACTGTACCCAAATGAAATTGTTATAATTTTTTTCACACAAATAGAGATTTCTTTTACTGATATTTGATCACCTCTGTGCTTTTTATTTTTTGTGATATAAACAAAGGAGGACCAAAAGTTTTGTTACTTTCTTTTTTCTTTTATAAAACATATTTAATAAAATAACATTTCTTTAAAATTTAGGCCAAACTGTAATCCGCTACATGTTTTTGTAAAAAAAAAGTGTACAGTATATAAAAAAAAAATATTTATTACAACAATAAAAAAAAAAAACAGATATAAAAGACAAATTGTGCCGCAGAAGGGCACCCAATTGCTCTCTATAGACTGGGCAATAAGATATTGATGGCAAAAGGCTGATACTTTAAAACCTATCACAAAACATATACAGCCGTGGCCAAATGTTTTGAGAATGACATTAATCTTCACAAAGTCTGCTGCTTCAGTGTTTTTAGATCTTTTTGTCAGATGTTACTATGGTATACTGATGTATAATTACAAGCATTTCATAAATGTCAAAGGCTTTTATTGACAATTACATTAAGTTTTTGCAAAGAGTCAATACTTGCAGTGTTCACCTTCTTTTTCAAGACCTCTGCAATTCCCCCTGGAATGCTGTCAATCAACTTCTGGGCCACATCCTGGCTGGTGACCGCCCATTCTTGCATAATAAATGCTTGGAGTTTGTCAGAATTTGTGGGGGGTTTTTTTTTGTTTACCCGGATTGACTTGAGGATTGACCACAAGTTCTCAATGGGATGAAGGTCTGGGGAGTTTCCTGGCCATGGACCCAAAATTTCGATCTTTTGTTCCCCAAGCCACTTTGGGCTTATGGCAAGGTACTCCACAATGCTGGAAAAGGCATTGTTCCTCACCAAACTGTTCTTGGATGGTTGGGAGAAGTTGCTCTCGGAGAATGTTTTTGTATCATTCTTTATTTATGGCTGTGTTCTGTGAGTGAGCCCACTCCTTTGATTGAGAAGCAACCCCACACATGAATGGTCTCAGGGTGCTTTACTGATGGCATGACACAGGACTAGGGATGAGCTTCGAGTTCGAGTCAAACTCATGTTCGACTCGAACATCGACTGTTCGCCAGTTCGCCGAACAGCGAACAATTTGGGGTGTTTGCGGCAAATTCGAAAGCCGCGGAACACCCTTTAAAAGTCTATGGGAGAAATCAAAAGTGCTATTTTTAAAGGCTTATATGCATGGTATTGTCATGAAAAGTTTTTGGGGACCTGGGTCCTGCCCCAGGGGACATGGATCAATGCAATAAAAAGTTTTAAAAACGGCCATATTTCGGGAGAAGTGATTTTAATAATGCTTAAAGTGAAACAATAAAAGTGTAATATTCCTTTAAATTTCATACCTGGGGGTGTCTATAGTATGCCTGTAAAGGGGCGCATGTTTCTCGTGTTTAGAACAGTCTGACAGCAAAATGACATTTCAAAGGAAAAAAGTCATTTAAAACTACTCGCGGCTATTAATGAATTGCCGGTCCGACAATACACATAAAAGTTCATTGATAAAAACGGCATGGGAATTCCCCACAGGGGAACCCCGAACCAAAATTTTTTAAAAAATGACGTGGTGGGTCCCCCTAAATTCAATACCAGGCCCTTCAGGTCTAGTATGGATTTTAAGGGGAACCCCGTGCCAAAATTTTTTAAAAAATGGCGTGGGGTCCCCCCAAAAATCCATACCAGACCCTTATCCGAGCACGCAACCTGGCAGGCCACAGGAAAAGAGGGGGGGGACGAGAGAGCGCCCCCCCCCCTGAACCGTACCAGGCCACATGCCCTCAACATTGGGGGGGGGCTTTGGGGTAGCCCCCCAAAATACCTTGACCCCATGTTGATGGGGACAAGGGCCTCATCCCCACAACCCTTCTCTGGTGGGAGTCTGCAGGTGGGGGGCTTATCAGAATCTGGAAGCCCCCTTTAACAAGGGGACCCCCAGATCCCGGCCCTCCCCCCTGTGTGAAATGGTAAGGGGGTACAAAAGTACCCCTACCATTTCACAAAAAAACTGTCAAAAATGTTAAAAATGACAAGAGACAAGAGAAGAAAAGAAGCATTTAAATAAAGGAATTGTCAAAAACTGTCTCTTGTCATTTTTAACATTTTTGACAGTTTTTTTGTGAAATGGTAGGGTACCCCCTTACCATTTTACACAGGGGGGAGGGCCGGGATCTAGAGACAAGAGAAGAAAAGAAGCATTTAAATAAAGAGACAAGAGAAGAAAAGAAGCATTTAAATAAAGAAATTGTCAAAAACTGTCTCTTGTCATTTTTAACATTTTGACAGTTTTTTTGTGAAATGGTAGGGGTACTTTTGTACCCCCTTACCATTTCACACAGGGGGGAGGGATGGGATCTGGGGGTCCCCTTGTTAAAGGGGGCTTCCAGATTTCGATAAGCCCCCCTGCCTGCAGACCCCCACAACCACCGGGCAAGGGTTGTGGGGATGAGGCCCTTGTCCTCATCAACATGGGGACAAGGTGTTTTGGGGGGCTACCCCAAAGCACCCTCCCAATGTTGAGGGCATGTGGCCTGGTATGGTTCAGGAGGGGGGTTCCCCTTAAAATCCATACCAGACCTAAAGGGTCTGGTATAGATTTTGAGGGGGACCCCACGCCATTTTTTTTAAATTTTGGCTGGGGTTCCCCTTAATATCCATGTCAGACCTGAAGGGCCTGGTATGGAATTTAGGGGGACCCCCAACATCATTTTTTTTTAAATTTTGGTTCAGGGTTCCCCTGTGGGGAATTCCCATGCCGTTTTTATCAATGAACTTTTATGTGTATTGTCGGACCGGCAATTCATTAATAGCCGCGAGTAGTTTTAAATGACTTTTTTTCCTTTGAAATGTCATTTTGCTGTCAGACTGTTCTAAACACGGGAAACATGCGCCCCTTTACAGGCATACTATAGACACCCCCCCCCCCCCCCCCGGTACGAAATTTAAAGGAAAATTACACTTTTATTGTTTCACTTTAAGCATTATTAAAATCACTGCTCCCGAAAAAACAGCCGTTTTTAAAACTTTTTTTTGCATTGATCCATGTCCCCTGGGGCAGGACCCAGGTCCCCAAACACTTTTTATGACATTAACTTGCATATAAGCCTTTAAAATTATCACTTTTAAATATTCATGTTCGTGTCCCATAGACTTTAACTGTGTTTGCGTGTTTGAACAAATTTTTTGCCTGTTCGCAAGTTCTGGTGCAAACCAAACAGGGGGGTGTTCGGCTCATCCCTACGCAGGACTAAGGGTGAGCCAAACACCCCCACCCCCCCCCCCCCCGGATTTTAATAATGCTTAAAGTGAAACAATAAAAATGAAATATTCCTTTATATATCGTGACTGGGAGGTGTCCTTAGTATGCCTGTAAAGTAGCGCACATTTCCCATGTTTATAACAGTGCCACAGCAAAATGACATTTCTAAAGGAAAAAATGTCATTTAAAACTGCACTTGGTTGTAATGTGTTGTCGGATCCTGGCAATATAGATATAAATACCAAAAATACCAAAAAAAAATGGCGTGCATGTCCGCCCCAAAATTCATACCAGGCCCTTCAAGTCTGGTAAGGATATTAAGGGAAACCCCGCACCAAAATGTAAAATAAAATGACGCGGGGGTCCCCCAGACCCTATATAATCTGAACAGCAGAATATATACTATACGGCCTGCCCTATATACTCTGCAGAAAATTGGGCCTTAGGTGTTGGTGGTACCAGAACACTGTAAGCCCTCACAGTTACTCTTGTTGGGCGCAGGAACGGGCCCTGCGTTGAAATATTATATCAGAAACTGTAATTACATGCCCCTGTTAAACAGGGGCAGAAAAATCGGGCCTTGGGTGGTGGTGCCCTAAACCAAAAATATTGTTGAAAGCTAGCTTCATCAAGATTGAGGAGGAATAGAATAGTCAGTATAGGCCGTCTTCAAGGGATCCCACATCCAAAGCAAATTCAATCAGTTACATCAGCATCAGGTGCTTGATTGATGCTAATCCAAGACTGATTCATTTTTATGAATGTGAACCTATCAACGGAGTCTGTGGACAGGCGCACTCTTTGATCCGTTACAAACCCTCCAGCAGCACTGAATGTGCATTCAGAAAGCATGCTGGATGCATGACAGGCCAGTAGCTCAATTGCATATTGAGCAAGTTCTGGCCAGTGGTCCATCCTCAAGACCCAGTAACCCAGTGGATGCTCTGTTGGAAAGGTCTCCAGATCTGCTCTTGCCCCTAGATATTCCTGAACCATATAATGCAGATGCTGGCGATGGTTGCTTGAACCGATCATACCTTGACGCTGAGGACTGAAGATTGTTTAAAGGCATCAGTCAGATGGCCACCTTCTCCACCGCTCTTCCTCTGACTGAACGAAGCCTCAGCAACACGTTGTCAAGCACCAGGAAATGGTAACCTCCCAGGGTCTGGAAATGCGTTGCACAAACCTTTCTTCAAGGCCTCCTGAAGATGTTTAATCCTCTGCTCCTTCTGCAAAGGCAGGATGAGTTCTGCAACCTTAACCTTGTAACGTGGATCAAGAAGGGTTGCCAGCCAGTAATGATCCCTTTCCTTGATACCACAAATCCTAGGATCCTTTCGCAGGCTTTGCAGAATCAGGGAGGCCATGCAGAGTAAGTTTGCCGAGGCATTCGATACTGAGTCCTCTGGGACACTAAGGATCACATGATCCGTAACTACCTCCTCCCAGCCACATACAACTCCTTGGGTTTCTGGGGACTGAAAACCATCCCTTGAAGACTGCTGCTGCTGAGGGTTATCTTCTACATCCATGCTGACACAATCCTCCTCCTCCTCTTCTTCCTGTGTGTTTGGTGAGCCCACAGGAATGCTATCTGGATAAAGGGGGCCTTGAAAGGAAAGGAAGTCCTCCTCTTCCTCCCGCTGTTCTGCCTCAAGTGCCCTGTCCATGATTCCACAAAGCGTGTGGTCCAGCAGGAAGACTAGAGGGACAGTGTCACTGATGCATGCATTGTCGATGCTCACCATCCTTGTGGCCTCCTCAAATGGTGACAGGACAGTGCATGCATCCTTGATCAGTAGCCACTGGCGTGGTGAAAAGAAGCCAAGCTCCCCTGACCCTGTCCTGGTGTCATACTCGCACAGGTACTCATTGATGGCCCTCTGGTGTGTGTGCAGCTGTTGCAGGATTGCCAACGTTGACATCCACCTGGTGGGCATGCCACAAATTATGCGGTTGGTGGGCAGGTTGCATTCCCTTTGAATGTCAGCCAGCCGAGCAATGGCATTGTATGAAATTACCACAGACTTTTCTAGCCTACCTCAGGAGATCCTGTAAGCCTGTGTACCTGCTCAAGAACCGCTCAACCACCAAATTCAGGAAATGTGCCAAACATGGAACATGGATCAAGTGTCCCTGTCGGGGGGCGGAGAGAAAGTTGGTGCCATTGTCGCATACAACCATTCCTGGCTGAAGCTGGCGTGGCGTCAACCACCTCTAAGCCTGCCCCTGCAGAGCTGACAGAATCTCTGCCCCAGTGTGGCTCCTGTCCCCAGACCAACTCAAGCACTGCATGGCATCTTTTAGCTTGACTGCTTGCGTAGGCCTTTGAAAGCTTACGGAGCACCGCTGGTTCAGAGGACAAATCTGCAAAAGAGGCCATAGAGGAAGAAGAAGAAGAGGGGGTGGAGGAGAGAGCTGTGGCAGAATCACCACTAGCATTTTGGAGGCGTGTTGGGGGAACAAGCTCCAACAACACTGAACCCTGTCCTGTATCCTTCCCAGCTGCCAGCAGAGTTACCCAGTGTGCCGTGAAGGAAAGATAACGTTACTGCCCATGTCTGCTGGATCATGAGTCAGTGGTAATATGAACCTTACTGCTGACCGCCCTGTCCAACGAGGCCTTCCGCATGCCGGTAGAGAGCCGGAATGGCCTTCTGTGAAAAGAAATGACGTTTTGGAACCTGCCACTGAGGTACAGCATATTCCACAAATTCACGAAAGGGGGCAGAGTCTACCAGCTGAATAGGCAGCAGTTGCAGTGCTAGCAATTTGGCCAAGCTAGCATTTAGATGCTGAGCATGTGCATGGCTGGGACCAAATTTCTCTTTATGGTTTAGCAACTGGGGTAGGGAAATTTGCCTGCTAAAATCAATTGGTGTTGTACTGCCAGCAGATTGGCTGCAAGTACTTGGGACACCTATTGTTTTACCTTCATTCCTCTCAGTGCAGGTTTTGAGAGGACTGGAGGTATAGTAGGGTTGGAGATCCTGCTGTTCTGGCCACGTTTGATCCGCCTCAGACATACAGTGCCTTGCAAAAGTATTCGGCCCCCTTGAACTTTTCAACCTTTTGCCACATTTCAGGCTTCAAACATAAAGATATAAAATTTAAATTTTTTGTGAAGAATCACCAACAAGTGGGACACAATTGTGAAGTGGAACGAAATCTATTCTATATTTTAAACTTTTTTAGCAAATAAAAAACTGAAAAGTGGTGCGTGCAAAATTATTCGGCCCCTTTACTTTCAGTGCAGCAAACTCACTCCAGGAGTTCAGCGAGGATCTCTGAATGATCCAATGTTGTCCTAAATGACTGATGGTGATAAATAGAATCCACCTGTGTGTAATCAAGTCTCTGTATAAATGCACCTGCTCTGTGATAGTCTCAGGGTTCTGTTGAAAGCGCAGAGAGCATCATGAAGACCAAGGAACACACCAGGCAGGTCCGTAATACTGTTGTGGAGAAGTTTAAAGCTGGATTTGGATACAAAAAGATTTCCCAAGCTTTAAACATCCCAAGGAGCACTGTGCAAGCGATCATTTTGAAATGGAAGGAGTATCAGACCACTGCAAATCTACCAAGACCTGGCTGTCCCTCTAAACTTTCAGCTCAGACAAGGAGAAGACTGATCAGAGATGCAGCCAAGAGGCCCATGATCACTCTGGATGAACTGCAGAGAACTACAGCTGAGGTGGGAGAGTCTGTCCATAGGACAACAATCAGTCGTACACTGCACAAATCTGGCCTTTATGGAAGCGTGGCAAGAAGAAAGCCATTTCTCAAAGATATCTATAAAAAGTCTCATCTAAAGTTTGCCACAAGCCACCTGGGAGACACACCAAACATGTGGAAGAAGGTGCTCTGGTCCGATGAAACCAAAATTGAACTTTTTGGCCACAATGCAAAATGATATGTTTGGCGTAAAAGCAACACAGCTCATCACCCTCAACACACCATCCCCACTGTCAAACATGGTGGTGGCAGCATCATGGTTTGGCCTGCTTTTCTTCAGCAGGGACAGGGAAGATGGTTAAAATTGAGGGGAAGATGGATGCAGCCAAATACAGGACCATTCTGGATGAAAACCTGTTGGAGTCTGCAAAAGACCTGAAACTGGGACGGAGATTTATCTTCCAACATGACAATGATCCCAAACATACAGCAAAATCTACAAAGGAATGGTTCACAAATAAACGTATCCAGGTGTTAGAATGGCCAAGTCAAAGTCCAGACCTGAATCCAATCGAGAATCTGTGGAAAGAGCTGAAAACTGCTGTTCACAAACGCTCTCCATCCAACCTCACTGAGCTCGAGCTGTTTTGCAAGGAAGAATGGGCAAGAATTTCAGTCTCTCGATGTGCAAAACTGATAGAGACATACCCCAAGCGACTTGCAGCTGTAATTGCAGCAAAAGGTGGCTCTACAAAGTATTAACGCAAGGGGGCCGAATAATTTTGCATGCCCCACTTTTCATTTTTTTATTAGTTAAAAAAGTTTCAACAATCCAATAGATTTCGTTCCACTTCACAATTGTGTCCCACTTGTTGGTGATTCTTCACAAAAAATAAAAATTTTATATCTTTATGTTTGAAGCCTGAAATGTGGCAAAAGGTTGAAAAGTTCAAGGGGGCCGAATACTTTCGCAAGGCACTGTAGGTTGCAAACAGCAATGGTGCGATCTGCCGCACACGTGTTGAAAAAAGCCCATGACAAGGAGCTTTTAAAAGTCAGTGGGGAGTCAGCAGTGCCTTGCACCTGCGGAGCTCTGCGGTGTGATGCAATAGGGTGGCTGCCCTTAAGCTGTCCCCTAGAGGACATCCTGCCTTCTTGGAGTTGTGCCTCCTCCTCCTCTCTTCTCTCAGGAACCCAGATATAGTCAGTGACCTCATCATCCCCTCCCTCCTCGTCACTGGAGCAAACTTGGCAGTATGCTGCAGCGGGGGGAACATGACTGCCAGGTTCTTGTCCTTCTGTGGCACCCCCTCTTTCCAGGCTCACGTTACTCCCTTCCTCAACCTGGAAACCAACATCCAAGCCTTCAAATCGCTGTGCATCCTCCAGCAGCATGTACCCGACACTGTGGTCGAATAATTCTGGGGACTCCTCCGTACATGATCGTGGGGCTATGAAAGGAGTGACTGTGGACAAGTAGCTGGTGGAATAGGCCGCTTTGGCAGCTGCATTGGAAGGCAAACTTCTCTGAGCCTGGGTGACAGAGGATGAGGAGGATGAGGACAGCTTTGTTATCCACTCCACCAACTCTTCTGCAGGTTGTGGCTCAATAACACAGCCAGCAGCAGAAAAAAAGGACACGCGTGCCCCATGGCCACCTGCAGAGGATGCACCATGTCCACGACCACCACTGTTGACTGTAGACACAGAGGCAGCTTGTCCTCTTTTAGTGGCCTGTGAGTGTCTGCCTCTCCTTGGTGGCCTTCCGCACTGTATTTTTTGTTTTGCAACACCACACTACACTGTATTAGATACTGTGTACACTGCCTTAAGTGTCCTAGAAACTGTACACACTGTATTAGATACTGTGTACACCACCAGAAGTGTAGTAGAAACTGCACACACTGTATTAGATACTGTGTACACCGCCTGCACTGTATTAGAAACTGTACTACGGCTGCACTGTATTGTGTACTGTGTACACCACCAGAAGTGTAGTAGAAACTGTACACACTCAGTCTAGTATGTAAGTGTGTGTGTATATATATACAGTATCTCACAAAAGTGAGTACACCCCTCACCTTTTTGTAAATATTTTATTCTATCTTTTCATGTGACAACACTGAAGAAATGACACTTTGCTACAATGTAAAGTAGTGAGCGTACAGCTTGTATAACAGTGTCAATTTGCTGTCCCCTCAAAATAACCCAACACACAGCCATTAATGTCTAAAGCGCTGGCAACAAAAGTGAGTACACCCCTAAGTGAAAATGTCCAAATTGGGCCCAATTAGCCATTTTCCCTCCCCGGTGTCATGTGACTCGTTAGTGTTACAAGGTCTCAGATGTGAATGGGGAGCAGGTGTGTAAAATTTGGTTTTTTCGCTCTCACTCTCTCATACTGGTCACTGGAAGTTGAACATGGCACCTCATGGCAAAGAACTCTCTGAGGATCTGAAAAAAAGAATTATTGCTCTACATAAAGATGGCTTAGGCTATAAGAAGATTGCCAAGACACTGAAACTGAGCTGCAGAATGGTGGACAAGACCATACAGCGGTTTAGCAGGAGAGGTTCCACTCAGAACAGGCCTCGCCATGGCTGACCAAAGAAGTTGAGTGCACGTGCTCAGCGTCATATCCAGAGGTTGTCTTTGGGAAATATATGTATGAGTGCTGCCAGCATTGCTGCAGAGATTGAAGGGGTGGGGGGTCAGCCTATCAGTGCTCAGACCATATGTCACACAGTGCATCAAATTGGTCTGCATGGCTGTCGTTCTAGAAAGGAAGACTCTTCTTAAGATGATGCACAAGAAAGCCCGCAAACAGTTTGCTGAAGACAAGCAGACGAAGGACATGGATTACTGGAACCATGTCCTGTGGTCTGATGAGACCAAGATAAACTTATTTGGTTCAGATGGTGTCAAGCGTGTGTGGTGGCAACCAGATGAGGAGTACAAAGACAAGTGTGTCTTTCCTACAGTCAAGCATGGTGGTGGGAATCTCATGGTCTTGGGCTGCATGAGTGCTGCCGGCACTGGGGAGCTACAGTTCATTGAGGGAACCATGAATGCCAACATGTACTGTGACATACTGAAGCAGATCATGATCCCCTCCCTTCAGAGACTGGGCTCCAGGGCAGTATTCCAACATAACGACCCCAAACACACCTCCAAGACGACCACTACCTTGCTAAAGAAGCTGAGGGTAAAGGTGATGGACTGGCCAAGCATGTCTCCAGACCTAAACCCTATTGAGCATCTGTGGGGCATCCTCAAATGGAAGGTGGAGGAGCACAAGGTCTCTAATATCCACCAGCTCTATCATGTCATCATGGAGGAGTGGAAGAGGACTCCAGTGGCAACCTGTGAATCTCTGGTGAACTCCATGCCCAAGAGGGTTAGGCCAGTGCTGGAAAATAATGGTGGCCACACAAAATATTGACACTTTGGGCCCAATTTGGACATTTTCACTTAGGGGTGTACTCACTTGTGTTGCCAGCGGTTTAGACATTAATGGCTGTGTGCAGGGCCGGATTTGCCACAAGGCCACTGAGGCCAGGCCTAGGGGCGGCAGTGGTGCAGGGGCGGCGCCGCCCCCCCTTTTCGGGCTGCTCGTTAAAGTTGATTAAGGGCACCGGTGCCCTTAGAAAAGATGGCCGCGAGCCGCCCACTACTGTGCATGCGCAGTTCTGAAGCGGCCGGGCTCGGGAAAGCTCGTATGCGCTCGGCCGGGCGGCGCATGCGCAGTAGCGTGATTTCGCCGCCCGGCGCCATTTTTGAAAAGACTAAGAAGTAATGTCAGCGGTGCGGCGGCGGGGAGAGAGAGATGTTCCGCCCTCCTTTATCTGGTGGCAGACAGGCAGCGTGGCAAGTGACATTAACATCTGGTGGCAGTGTGGCAAGTGACGTCTCCATCTGGTGGTAGCATGGCAAGTGACATCCCCATCTGGTGGCAGCGTGGCAAGTGACATCCCCATCTGGTGGCAGCGTGGCAAGTGACATCCCCATCTGGTGGCAGCGTGGCAAGTGACATCAACATCTGGTGGCAGCGTGGCAAGTGACATCAACATCTGGTGGCAGCGTGGCAAGTGACATCTCCATCTGGTGGCAGCGTGGCAAGTGACATCCCCATCTGGTGGCAGCGTGGCAAGTGACATCCTCATCTGGTGGCAGCGTGGCAAGTGACATCTCCATCTCGTGGCAGTGTGGCAAGTGGCATCTCCATCTGGTGGCAGCGTGGCAAGTGACATCCTCATCTGGTGGCAGCGTGGCAAGTGACATCCCCATCTGGTGGCGGCATGGCAAGTGACATCCCCATCTGGTGGCAGCCAAGCAGTGTGGCAAGTGACATCTCTATCTGGTGGCAGCGTGGCAAGTGACATCCCCATCTGGTGGCAGGCAGAGTGGCAAGTGACATCTCCATCTGGTGGCAGCGTGGCAAGTGACATCTCCATCTGGTGGCAGCGTGGCAAGTGACATCCCCATCTGGTGGCAGGCAGCGTGGCAAGTGACATCTCCATCTGGTGGCAGCCAGGCAGTGTGGCAAGTGACATCTCCATCTGGTGGCAGCCAGGCAGAGTGGCAAGTGACATCTCCATCTGGTGGCAGCCAGGCAGAGTGGCAAGTGACATCTCCATCTGGTGGCAGCGTAGCAAGTGACATCCCCATCTGGTGGCAGGCAGCGTGGCAAGAGACATCTCCATCTGGTGGCAGCCAGGCAGTGTGGCAAGTGACATCCCAATGTGGTGGCAGCATGGAAAGTGACATCTCCATCTGGTGACAGGCATAGTGTCAAGTGACAAGCGATGGTGGCAAGTGACACGCCCAAGGCTCCCAATGATTCTGCATTATGGTGAGTTGAACTATTTCAATTTACATTACAATGTAATGATAGAAATAATGTGTTTCAATCATCCTGACACCATACCAACCATGGTGCCGGGGATGATTGAGGCACTTACACCAGCAATTTCCCTGAAAAATTGCCCGCGAAAAATTGTTACCCTGCGCGCTTACCCTGAAGTACAATTAAAGCCAGTTGTTTTCAGTGTTCTCGTGTGTGGAGATATGTTTTTAATTGATCTATTGTAGCAGTCATCGATAAAGGACGAGAATGGTGGTCTGTGTGTGTGTGTGTGGGGGGGGGGGGGCGGCATTGAAGGACCCGGCCTTGGGGCGGCAAAGGGAGTAAATCCGGGCCTGGCTGTGTGTTGAGTTATTTTGAGGGGACAGCAAATTTACACTGTTATACAAGCTGTACACTCACTACTTTACATTGTAGACAAGTGTCATTTCTTCAGTGTTGTCACATGAAAAGATATAATAACATATTTACAAAAATGTAAGGGGTGTACTCACTTTTGTGAGATACTCTGTATATATATATACACACACACTTACATACTAGCCTGACTAGATAGATAGATAGATAGATAGATAGATAGATAGATAGATAGATAGATAGATAGATAGATAGATAGATAGATAGATAGATCAAATACACTGTCACTAACTGAATAACCTGCCTGCTTAATATAACTCAAGCTATCTCTCTATCCATCCCAACAATACTACACAGGGCCGCCGTGTAGGCAGCCTTATATAGTGTGGGGTATGGACTTAATCCCCCTGAGCCATGATTGGCCAAAGGCAGGGTGATGGCTCTCTTAGCAGAGCGCGCTGTGATTGGCCAAAGCATACAGGTCAGGTGAATGCTTTGGCCAATCATCATACAGCAATGCACTGCAATGCCCTGCAGCTCTCATTGGCCCTCTTATGACCCCCCCCCCCTTTCCAGGCAAACTCTCACGTTTGTGAGAGAGATCTGTGCATGATGTCATAAGCCTAGGCTAATGACCAGACAAGAAACAGGAAGTGGGCTGTATAAGGGATTTACTGAAGATTTAATAGATGGAAAGATGAAAAAATGACTGAAGGTCCACTTTAAGGATAAAGAGCGGTATGTCAATTACCAGCACCTTCCTTTTCCATGATCTACGCGTAGGAAAAAAAAAAAAAAAGTTGTTTTTCACTATTAAGGCTCATTAGGTTTATATATACAGAACAATACGTGTGTGAATCATTGTGTGTGTCGCGGGAATAAAAACAAACTTTGTGGATGATTGCGCACGCCACTTGAAATTCTGATCTTTAGTTGTGAAGAGCGGCCGTCATCGAGCTCAAGGCTGCAACAGATCTCATTGTGTGTAAAGTGAATGTAGACACGGCGTTACATCTCGGGGTGAAGATGTGTTCCAGTTTATACAGCGGTACTAATAATATCGCATGAATGAAGGTTACTAAGTCGTCTATTAGTAAAAGCAGTGTTCAAACATAACGAGATGATTCCATTCATGTCAGGGTCTTCGAGTCCCCATTTGCAGGATTCCACCACCGCCAAAATAGAAGTATATTTGCTTCTAGCGTATGAGCTGTCAGTTCCGGGGGGCGATAAAAAATAAATGATAGGGAAAAAGGTTAATTCATCTTCATATATCAGATCATCACAAAAGAAATGAGGTTATTAAAGTAATGCAAACACATTCAGAACCTGCATCGTAGAGGTGACATTGTTGTGATAATTCTGTTGGATGCTCTATGCAGACTTTTTTGGTTCAAAAGCCAAAATTGAGGCTATTAAAAAAAAAAAAAAAAAAAAGCGCCTCAAGCTGCAATTTGCACCTTCATTCGGGAGCCGTCCGCTCAGTACGCCTTCCTCGCCACAAGATGGCCTCAGTCTTCCAGGATGAATGACATTTCGTCCTCCGCCCAAAGGGGTATGTATCTATATATATTATTATTATTACCGTAGTATTCGCAATTTATATAGCGCCAACAGTTTACGCAGCGCTTTACAATGTATAGGGTGGACAACACAATTACAGTACAGTTCAATACAAAAGGTACAGGAGGGCCCGGCTCGCAGAGCTTACATTCTAAAGGGAGGGGGTGGTGGTAGAAAAGGTAATAGCTGCAGAGAATGATTTGATGGGGGTGGCTCGAGGATAGTTGTTATGTGGGTGTCGGATAATCTTATATATATTTTTTTTACTTTTATATATTACACTGGAAATTAGAAAAGTTAAAAATAAATAATAATTTTATATATATATGTATATATATATATATATATATATATATATATATGTATATATATATATATATATATATATATATATATATATATATACATACATATACTAAT
This sequence comes from Lithobates septentrionalis, assembly GCA_037952835.1. Classification (NCBI taxonomy): domain Eukaryota; kingdom Metazoa; phylum Chordata; class Amphibia; order Anura; family Ranidae; genus Lithobates; species Lithobates septentrionalis. The sequence goes on from JBBDGP010002448.1 coordinate 462,005, forward strand.
ATATATATATATATGTATATATATATATATTTATATATATATATATATACATATATATATATATATATATACATATATATACATACATATACACTATATTGTCAAAAAGTATTGGGACGCCTGCCTTTACACGCACATGAAGTTTAATGGCATCCCAACCTTAGTCCATAGGGTTCAATATTGAGTTGGCCCGCCCTTTGCAGCTATAACAGCTTCAACTCTTCTAGGAAGGCCGTCCACAAGGTTTAGGAGTGTGTCTATGGGAATGTTTGACCATTCTTCCAGATGTACATTTGTAAGGTCAGGCTCTGATGTTGGACGAGAAGGCCTGGCTCGCAGTCTCCGCTCTAATTCATCCCAAAGGTGTTCTATCGGGTTGGGGTTAGGACTCTGTGCAGGCCAGTCAAGTTCCTCCACCCCAAACTCGCTCCTCCGTGTCTTTATGGACCTTGCTTTGTGCACTGGTCCAAATCATTTGGTGGAAGGGGGTAGTTCCAGTAAAGGTAACCCCTAAGGTGTCAGCATACCAAGAAATTTTGGACAATTTCATGCTCCCAACTTTGTGGGAACAGTTTGGAGATGGCCCCTTCCTGTTCCAACATGACTGGGCACCAGTGCACAAAGCAAGGTCCATAAAGAAATGGATGAGTGAGTTTGGGGTGGAGGAACTTGACTGGCCTGCACAGAGTCCTGACCTCAACCCGATAGAACACCTTTGGGATGAATTAGAGCGGAGACTGTGAGCCAGGCCTTCTCGTCCAACATCAGTGCCTGACCTCACAAATGCTCTTCTGGAAGAATGGTCAAACATTCCCATAGACACACTCCTAAACCTTGTGGACAGCCTTCCCAGAAGAGAGTTGAAGCTGTTATAGCTGGAAAGGGTGGGCCAACTCAATATTGAACCCTACGGACTAAGACTGGGAATCCATTAACGTTCATGTGCTTGTAAAGGCAGGCGTCCCAATACTTTTGGTAATATAGTGTATATATACGTATATTGTACTTTTCCAATTTCCAGTTCAGTATATTTAAAACAATGTTTAATTATATACATTTTCGAAGAATAAAATATGATATATGATATATATATATATATATATATATATATATAAATATATCTCTATATCTTAATTATAAGTTTTCCCCCAGAAATACATTTTGTAAAAAATGTAAATGAAATCTTTTCATGGAGAACAGTTAACATTTACAGAATAAGTTCTACACAATCCTTTGTGCTACTGTACAATGCCCGCCATAGCTCCCCGAGGTGGCGGCTCTTGTTCGCCATTTCAAGGGCGTCCTTTCAAGGTTCAAATTTTTTGGCACTGATTTAAATGCTAACAAAACGTTACATTTTTATTTTGCATATGCACAATGGGTCCCTCTCCGCGCAGAGGGTCAAGGTTCTGCAGCCCACCGCCATTTCTCTCCGACGGCGACCCTGATAAGTAAAGCAAGATTTTTTCGGAAAAGAGATGAGTTTTAATTACAAGCTGCCCTTCTAGAAACAAAATCTCAGTGCTATTTTTTTTAGGCGCTTTTTCTAATTAGGACAGGAGGATGCTGGGACTAGGAAATTAGGGGAATGGATTGTTCTTGTTTCGGCGCTGCCCTCTAGGCTGCTAACAAGGAATGTTTGTCGGCTTCGTCTACACTGTTATATCAATAATAAGAGCAAATCAAAGTGTACCATTGTCAGGGCAAAATCTCCTCGGTTTTGTTAATGTTGTGTAAAATATACTGAAGCCACACAGTTACTGAGAGTTAAGGAGAAACTGCAAACCAAAGTTTTATTTTATAGATTGAGTGCGAACAGGAGAGAAACTTTCAGAAGTTTCTCTTTACTGCCTGTGTGGTCAAGGGCACAGGAAGTGAGGGGAGTCTCTCTGGTGAAAAAAAAAAGTTTTTGCATTTATTTATTAAAAAATGTATATGTAAAAATGTATTGTGACGCCTGCCTTTACACGCACTGAGTGCAGGGCTGCGGGGTGTGCTACGTACTGAGTGCAGCATTGTGGGAATGCGCTACGTACTGAGTGTAGGGTTGAAGGGATATGCCGTGTACAGAATGCAGGATTGAGGGGTGTGCTATTTACAGAGTGCAGAGTTGAAGGGTGCGCAGTGTACAGAGTACAGGGTTGCATGGTGTGCTACATAAAGAATGCAGGGTTTAAGAGTGCACTATATACTGAGTGCAGGGTTGAGGGCTGCACTATGGTCTGCGTGCAGGGTTGAGAGGTGCACTATGTACTGAGTGCAGGGTTGAGGGGTGCGCCGTGTACTACACGCAGGGTTGAGAGGTGCACTATGTACTGCGTGCAGGGTTGCGAGGTGTGCTACATAAAGAGTACAGGGTTTAGGAGTGCACTATGTACTGAGTGCAGGGTTGAGGGCTGCGCTATGGTCTGCGTGCAGGGTTGAGAGGTGCACTATGTACTGCGTGCAGGGTTGAGTGGTGCGCTTTGTACTGCGTGCAGGGTTGAGGGGTGCGCTGTGTACTGCATGCAGGGTTGAGGGGTGTGCTATGTACAAGGTGCAGGGTTTAGGGATGCGTTACGTACCGAGAGGGGCGGAGAGAGAGGGGAAGAGGGGGGAGAGGAGGGGGAGAGAGGGAGGGGGAGAGGAGGAGAGGGGGAAGGGGGAAGGGGGAGAGTTAGGGGGGAAGGAAATGAGAGAGACCCCAGCCTTGTCTGCAGTCCCTCATGTGCCCCCATGTCCCAGTCTGTAGTTGCTGTCTGTGGGAAGGCACGTGTGACACAGAGTACAGTACCTTCCGTGCATAGTTGGGTGGTCACAGGAGGCCACGGAGCTGCTCTATCCAAACTCTGATCTTTTTGCTGCTGTCCCTGGCTGCCTGCATCTCCTGCCCGTCCGTCTGACATTCTCTGGCCCCGGTCAGCCTGTCCATTGGTTCTAGGGAAGTCCTCTGAGCTCTTCTTCCTCCAGGGCAATTTGTCCAGGCCGCCCGCACTGCTCTTTGTCCCCGCTGCCTCCTGGAGCTCGGTCCTGCTCCCCGCATCGAGTGCCGGTGAGGGGAGGTGGAGTCGCCAGCACTGACAGGGAGGCAGGGAGAAGTGTGCAGCGCCAGGTGTAAAAAAGCCCTGCTGCTGCCGCGCCAACATGCACCTGACAGGAAATTCAATGGAGCCAAGTGCTGGAAGATCCAGCACTTGACTCCTCTCTGGGACATTTTTGCTTTAATTCGCTGGGACGCCGGGACTTAGATCAAATTCCAGGACAGTTCCCGGGAATCCGGGGCAATTGGGAGGTATGCAATTCCAAGACTTCCTCCCGTGGTCACTGAGCCCAGCACCACCTCTTCAGTCATTGCTAGGCCTGCCTGGCTGCAGCTGCCCCTTTCATTAGCCCTCCTGGCTAACTTATCCACAGTCCTCCAGACTGAACACTCACTAGCCCACCGGCTGACTTCTCAGGAGATCTCCAGGACGTGCTGCCTTGTGTTGTTGTGGGTCCCTCCAGCACCTAAGCCCCAGGCCCAAAGTCACCCCCCCCCCAGACTGGGGGTACTTTCAAGGGTCACCGACAGCCTCCTCAGCACTCCATCTCCATCTTCCACCCGGCTCTCCCTGCTGGCATGACTCATGCCTATTTATGAAGTGGCCTGCCCCCTGCCAGCCCATTTGCTAGGGATTGGCTGGGGCCCCTACAAATATGCCAAGCAACTCCTCCTAGCCTCCACCCACTATGTCTGGAAGCTTCTCCAATGTTCCAGAAAACAGCCTGAGTTCCTCAAACCTGACCCAGATACAACCCAAGCCTGGCTACTAGCCAAGCCACTTTACCTACACTAACAAATACAGATATTTACACCCAGCACACTAGCTAGAGGGTGCTACAGTTGCATTTTTCAGGCTGGGATTCTGGGTATCCTAGCATCCAGCTGGATGAAATGGATGAACATTTAGTCTGCTAAGCCTGTGCCCCCTGTGTCAGGTTAAATGATAAACTTTCACATTGAACTGGAGTGTTCCTTTAATGGGGTCTGGCATTTACCAGGACTGGAATTCCAGAGGTATCGCTCTCAGCACAGCTGACCACAAGACTCAAAGTTAAACAGCGTTATCAGCACAAACTCCAAAGAATACGCTATCTGCAGCAAAAACCACCGCGGCTGCATTTAATCATTCCCGTCTGCGCTGTCATCTACTTTATGGCTTCGACATGAAAGTGACATTCATGTCAGACAAGAAACCTCCGGACCACAAAACCTCCTCTCACATCTACCATGGGCCTGCGCGAGCCTCGCTCCTTTCCTGGGCTCGGTAATAACTCCGCTCACTTGTCACTGAGAAGCCACAGCTCAGTCACACTTATTTCTGGTTGGTCAATTGTGGAGTTCAGGAAAACCACCATTGGGGCCCAGGCGGGCGGAAAACATCTGTGTTTTCCCCATGGATGGACTTCAGTCATCACTTGGAAGTTTGTAACATCTGAGGGGGGAAGAATGACAGGAAACATTTAGAGTGGAAAGAATCTGGATACATTAAAGCGAGTTTAGACTTAAAGTGGATCTCCACCCCCTATATTGACTTTACGTTTGCACTTTAACACAGATTAAGGCTCCTACTGCTTCAACATTTTGATGCTTCTGGGATGCTTTTTTTAAGCTTTAACCATTGGAAGACCGCAATAGATATATATATACATTGCAGGTTTGAAGTGGTTTTGCCGGAGTTATTTCTGAAGCTATCAGTCATAACCCCAGTATTGTTTTTTTACAGCTGGCGGTTGGTTTTCTCATGAAAGCATTTTGATTGGCTTATGAGCCGCTGGGTCTCTTTCAGAAGCGGTGGGAGGGGGCGTCCTTTCTTGACGGTTCGCCCGAGAAACGATCCGACGGTGTGGCCGGCTACTGCCACAGGCTGAGAGTAGATGTACCTTGATCGCCTCTATGGCCCTGGAGGACCGAAGCAACGTCATGATGTCACTTCTGGTCCATGGTGGAAGTAATTTTTTTTTTTTTTTTTTACATATGATCAAACATTTTTTTGTTTTCTTACTTTTAAAGGTCTTTTTGACCCCAGATCTCTCCATAAATAGAACCTGACATCCTTAATTCTATTGCAAGGGATGTTTACATTCCTTGTAATAGGAATAAAAGTGATTGGAAAAAAAAAATTAAAGGGACAGTGTAAAAGAAAAAAAAAAGTAAAATAAATAATAAAAAAAAAATTAAAGCGTCCCATGCCTCCGTGTTCGCCTGCAGAAGCGAACGCATACGCAAGTCATGCACGCATATGTAAATGGTATTAGCACCACACATGTGAGGTATAATAATTCTAGCACTAGACCTCCTCTGAGGCAACTCTAAACAGGTAACCTGCAAAAAATGTTAAAGCGTCGCCTATGGAGATTTTTAAGTATCATAGTTTGGCGCAATTCTATGAGCATGTGCAATTTTAAAGCGTGACATGTATCTATTCACTCTGCATAACATCATCTTTCCCATTTTACAAAAAAATGGGATTTATATTGTGTATTTTTTCCACAAAAAATTGCATTCGCAAAATTGCTGCACAAATACTGTGTGAAATAAAAAAATGCTAAAAAAAAATGTATAATGTTTAGGGGTTATAAGTAATTTTCTAGCAAAAAGTACTGACAAACTTGTAAACAAAAAGTGCCAGAAAAAGCCTGGTCTTCAAGTTTAATGAAGCTTAGCAAATGCCCTGTGTATGTTGATTTTCTGTTTGTTTTAAAGGCGCCCATTAGAACCCCAGCTTAGTAGTACCCCCACTCAGCATATCCCTAGCTCATTAGTACCCCTGTACAGCAGATCCCCAACTTATTAGTACCCCTTGTTCAGCAGATCCCCAGATTATTAGTACCCTAGTTCAGAAGATCCCCTGCTCAGTAATACCCCCAGCTCTGCTGATGCCCCACTCAGTAGTATCCTCAGCTTTGCTGATCCACCTGCTCAGTAGTAACCCCCAGCTCTGCTGATCCCCCACTCAATAGTAACCCTCAGATCTGCTAATCCCCGACTCAGGAGTAATTTCCAACTGTTCTGATCCTCTGGTTTGCTGATCCTCCTCTCTCTCTGGTCCCTGTTCACCTCCCGCTATATTGATCCCATGCTGCGCACCACATACGACATCTATTTATTTCTCCTGCTCTGGTCCCCCAGCTCTGCTGAACCTCTGCTGCTCAGTCCTCCCACAAAAACAAAACACCAAAGTGAACCAAAAAAGGAGTGTTTATCTTTTGATCCCCTTCCAAAGAGGAAGGATCCCTCCCTGGTGCCCCGGACTGTAAGAAACCTGACGAGGGCAAAGCCTACTTAGGTTCACCTAGCTGAAAGACCCTGCAGACCCCGTTCCTCATGATTGCTAGGTGGGAGGTTCTCCAAAAGAGAGACCCCCCCCCAAAGACAGGGTAGGAAGGAACCTGATGGCCCCATATCCTCCCCCTAGACTTCAGGGTAGGTCCAGAGACCCACACTCTACTATCTGTGAGTCATGGAAAAAAGACAAATAAAAAAGTGCAGTGAGACACACATGGAGAATGAAAAAATATAAAAAGTGCCAATGTTGTGCAGCTTGGTAACAATAATTGCCCCAGTCTTGACCAAAATGCCTAACCCATGAAGCACTGTGCAGTAAAAAGGTTTAGTGTGGTGGCCTAGTGCAGTGGGACCCCAAAACCATAGTGATTCTCCAGGACCCTCTGGTAACCACTCCCAGGGGGCGTTTACCACAGGTGCTCTGCCTTTCTGGGCCCTGGCCTGACCAAGTAGCACTGCTCAATTCAGGAGGCACCGGGTCCCTCAGAATCCTCCACACTAGGGAAATACTCCTACACCCCCCCTCCCCCCCTCATCCAATGGGTGCTATGGCTTCTATACCCACTGGAAGGATCCCTCAAGACCTCATCATACTAGCAGGGTACTACACAGCCAGCCATCCCAGATATAAGGCCAGAATGACAGCGGAGCGCCCCTACTGGACACTGATAGGAAAAGATACTGCACCTGATCTTGGCCAAAAGGCCAAACAACTAGATGATGTAGATGAAACACATGTCCAGAAAGGTTTTTAAAAAGATTGATAGACCAGACCAGACATACTCTGATACAGGTGGACTTACATTGTATCTTCAGGAGAGGAAGTGAGGGAAATACCCACAGTGGTGTCATGCAATAAGACACGACAGGGGTTCTAGACCTTTCTTGACAAAATAAATTGATGTGAAGGATTAAAGCTGAATTTAATCTGCTTAAATTTATCCTTCCCTGATTAAGCCGTCTTAAGGATCTAAAATTTGCATCTTTAATAACTTGACCCAAAAGTTTAATCTGCTTATATTTGCTTTTCCTGGTTCCTCCTTTCCCCCTCATCAGCATGCTTATAAAAAAATAAAAAAAAGTTTCTGTTTTCGTTCCATACCTCATTTTAGACCCAGTGATGTTATCGCTCATTTTCTATTTGTCTGGGATTTTGGTCATTACGGGACACTTTCTGGGAAGAGGATTGGTGTCGTTCTGGGATCGATCTGGAATTGGTTTCCTTCCCTTACCTCCTATCAAGGACCAGTGCTGGGCATGACAACTTATAGCCTGTTTGAACCTTCATAATAAAGGGTCGAGGCTCTTTGGTAAGAGTCCATTCTTAATTGTGGTGGTGGTGGTTCACTCAAGTGGTGAAGGGATTTGGATTTGTTTCGCTATTGAGTGTCACTGATTCAGACACATTTGCTAGCGTAGTCTGTGAGAGACAGCCCCAGTAGGAATGGTATTCATAGTGCCTGATTATTTATCCATTGAGGTCCTTGTATTGGTCTGGGCACCCAAGTACCTTACCTCTCAGGGGGTGCTAGATTTTGCTAGGGCGAGGTCAAGGTGGGTGAATAGAGGGCAGGGGGTAGGGGTGCCATTCTCCTGTAGGGAGGGCTATTGGAGGGTGGTTTGTGGGGTAGGTTATTGGGTGGTCTGGGATGGTTGGGGAGGGGTTGGGATGGGAGGCATTGGTTTATGTGACCCATACTATTTTTTGATATGATGTTGAATAAAAATATTTCTCTAGTTGTGATTCCTTCATTTTTGGTAACACCTATTCATATTTTGTCACATAGTTACATAGTAAATGAGGTTGAAAAAAGACAAAAGTCCATCAAGTCTAACCTATGTGTGTGATTGTATGTCAGTATTACATTGTATATCCCTGTATGTTGCGGTCGTTCAGGTGCTTATCTAATAGTTTCTTGAAACTATTGATGCTCCCCGCTGAGACCACCGCCTGTGGAAGGGAATTCCACATTATTGCCGCTCTTACAGTAAAGAACACTCTACGTAGTTTAAGGTTAAACCTCCTTTCTTCTAATTTTAATGAGTGTCTTGTTAAACTCCATTCCCTGGAAAAGAGAGGGTAAGCAACTTGCTGCCCGACTACTGCTCCACTCGTTTTTCTTTAGCATGGGGGGTGTAGAGGTAGAGGCACTCATGGCCCATCTAAGGGCATCAGCGGCGGTGCACAGCACCGACTGGCTGCACGCCCAGGTCGGGGGACTGCTCGTGTGACCCGGGAGAGGGGATGCTGTCTCTGCACCCCCTGTTGTGACACGGGCTTGGAGGTCCAGGCCTGCGGAGTGCCTTGGCCCGGAGGTTACTCCCAGAGTCTGTGCCGTTTTAGGTGCTCCACGGAGACTGCATCCAGGGACCCTCTGGCCCCAGCATACAAACGCCAGTCACAGGCAGTGTCGGTGCGGCCCGGGAGGAATCCTCTGCCTCTGCAGGACTCGCAGGATGGTGGGGGGGTGGCTGGTATGGCCCATTCCTCATCGATTTGCCAGATTAGCAGCGCGGTGCCCGGGAATGGCTCTGTGGCCACCCGGGCAGGCCGGGTCCCAGACAGTCCCTTGGGACCCAGCCTGGTGCCTGGAGCAGCCGGGGTCCCTGCCACAGCAGAGCCGGGAGGGGAGACCTGATGGCGACAATGCGGCTGATGGTGCCCAGGGTCGGACGGCGAGAGAATCAGGTAGAGCGGCTCCGCCCCGCCTGGCTGGGGCGAGGGCCCGTCTGGTCAATGATGGTGAGCAGCCTGGGCCCTCCGGGAAGGAAGCGAGTGGTGATGTCACGGGTGTCCGCGGTGGCACCCAGCAGGCTTCAGGTGTAATGGGCCAGGGCAGCATGGAGGATCGTGAGGATGCTACCCTATCTGGGGGGGAGCTGGAAGACGAGAGCGAAGAAGAGCCAGTGGAGGTGTCAGCAGTGATGGAGAGTGCGGTGACAGCTCGTGGAGGTCCAAATTTGCGGCAGCCTGGTAAGAGGCCGTTTGGCCGACAATCTTTGTCTTCCGTGTGTGTGCCTGTGGTTGGGGGAACGGGTTCTGGGGGGGTTGAATGGTGTGTCTGTGTCAGGGGCAGAGGGTGGTGGTGGATACTGGGGGGTCAGGGTCAGGGTCTGGCGCACTCTACTCTCAGTGCCGCCTAGCAGTGCCCATCATTGCTGCATATCAGTGCCGCCTATCAGTGCCCATCAATTCTACATATTAGTGCCTTCTTATCAGTGCCAATCAGTGCTGCCTCATCAGTGGCCATTAGTGCCGCCTCATCAGTGTCCATTAATGCAGCCTCATCAGTGCCTGTCAGTGAAGGAGAAAACAAAGAAAAACTTTTTTTTTTCAACAATTTTGGTCTTTTTATCAAATAATAAAAAACCCCAGTGGTGATCAAATACCACCAAAAGAAAGCTCTTTTTGTGGGAAGAAAATTATAAAAATTTAGTTTAGGTACAGTGTTGTATGACCGCGCAATTGTCATTCAACATGTGACAGTGCTGAAAGCTGAAAATTGTCCTGGGCAGGAAAGTGTCCTGTATTGAAGTGGTATTTAAACTTAGGTGGCCTTCATTTTTGTTTGAGCTTTCGATGTACTTCTCCTTTAATGGATTAATAAAGAAATACAGTGCTATACTATATATGATTTTTTGTGAATTAATTATGAAAATAAACACTTCTCTGCTTAGTACACATAGGGGTTATGACCATGGGACACTGCAGGCACTCCCCGTGTCATCATTGTTATGTACACACTCTCAGCCTCACTTTGCACAGAGCTTTGCACAGGCTCATGGGACAACAATCTAAGAACCAGCAGATAAATGAATGTTAAATGAAAATAAAAGTCACTGGGGCAGGTCAACTGAGCAGTTAGCCCTTTATGCACACACTTGGTAGCCACCACCATGTGTTTTAATGGAAACACACACCTTTTGCAGCATCCTTAAAAAAAGGTCTGTATCACTCGCTGCCACACCCAGACAGGAATGTAACAGATTAGAGCTTTTATAAATTCTGCTTAAAGAGGTATTAAACTCAAAAGCAAAAAATGTATTATAGATGTGGTGGCTGTATTAGGTTTCTTGTTTAGCCTTTTCCCCTCTGTATTCCCCTGGTGATCTGGCCAGTAACACACCTCCTGTAGTAGAGCGCCCCCACTCTAGATGATCACAGGAGGCACAGCAGATAGTAGCATTGTCAGTCTAGGGGTGAGGGGGAGTGTCAAATGTACTAGCAGATTTAAAGTATAACTAAAAGCAAAACTTTTTTGTTTCTGGTTTTGTATAAAGTGGAGAAGGATTGGAAGCCCTGCCAGTTTCTACTGTTGTTTGTGCTCCCGTTAGATAGATTCAACCCATCTCTTTTTCCTGTTTACTGTTATCCCAAAAAGTGAAAGTAAAAATCTTGAATTATGGGTTGTCCCCAAAAAAGTAATAGGGGGAAATCCTCCAATGGGGACATTGCAGAGATTTCCTATCACTTCCTGTTTTGGGCTATGGGTCAGGAAGTGAAGGCCCATGGCCAGTGGAGTCCATGCTGTCAACCCATGCTGGATGGCCTTATAGGAGATTGCTCTCCTCTTGCTGTGGTTATCTACCATCCAGCTCCACACATATATTTTGTGGCCTCTTACTCTTCCATTAGTGAATGCGAGCAAGACGGCTCTGTTGCCTTCTTCTTGATAGCCATTGATCTTCTGTGGGGCTTGAGGTCTGGGTTGGGCTGAGACCCGTGTGGTCTGCACCACTGAGCCATTACCTGTCGGTTTAGACATCCAGTCACATTCATATCTTTGATGGCTTCCACTTCCTTATCCCCTGATGAAGACTTTATATAAGTTGAAACGCAATAGGTTGACTTGGTGATATGTAATTTATTTTAATACTTTCACATATCCCTGCAGTATATGGATATTGTAGGAATGGTATAAGATCAGAACATGAAGTGTCTAGACTAGCCAATTTTAAACCTGATGTCCAATAAAAGTTTTTTTTACTTATTATACACCAATTTGTAATTGTGTGATTTCTATTGCTGCAACAAAGTCCCATGGGAGATATCTTTTGTCAAAAGGACATAGATGACAAAAAAAAAATCTGACAGAAGTTATACCCTTCCCTTAACCTATCCAAAATGAAAAAAAAAAAGTTGTACATTTAGTTCTACTTTAAATACATTAACAAACTGAAACTCAAGATTACAATTTATAATTTAATATATGATAATTTAATTATAATATAATTAAAATTTTTATATATACTTTATATATCATTTTAATAAAGTTAAATAAAAATATTAATTATTATTTTTAAATAAATATAAATTATAATAGATTTATGAATAATCTGTTACAGCAAACAGTTGTTTTCCATTTAGGATAAAGGTTTTACATAAATAAATAAATAAATAAATGTTGACCATTGTAAGCACCCTTGCCAGTGTTAAATGGCTTGTCTCATCCCTGTAATCTGATACATCTGGAAGAGAGCTTGTTCTTTTGAAAAACAACAGACTTACTGGCTGGGGCACCAGATGAAAATAAAGGAAAGAAAGCCTGAAAAAGGAAAACAAATGCAGCCATCATATCTAAGAATTGGTAAGCTGCAATGTAAGAAAAGTTTGCTTTTCGGTTTAACATCACTTTTAAGATTTTTAACAGTTTTACCTTTGGTTCTACTTTAAATACATTAACAAACTGAAACTCAAGATTACAGTTTATAATTTAATATATGATAATTCAATTATAATATAATTTAATATATTTATATATACTTTATATATAATTTTAATAAAGTTAAATATAAATATAAATGTATTATTATTATTATTATTATTATTATTATCATTATTAAATAAATATAAATTATAATTGATTTATTAATAATCTGTTACAGCAAACAGTTGTTTTCCATTTAGGATAAAGATTTTACATAAATAAATAAATAAAAGTTGACCATTGTAAGCACCCTTACACCTGGAAGAGAGCTTGTTCTTTTTGAAAAACAACAGACTTACTGGCTGGGGCACCAGATGAAAATTAAGGAAAGAAAGCCTAAAAAAGGAAAACAAATGCAGCCATTATAGCTAAGAATTGGTAAGCTGCAATATAAGAAAAGTTTGCTTTTGGGTTTAACATCACTTTTAAGATTTTGTAAAAATTATTTAATAAAAAAAAAAAAAAGAAAAGAAAATTGCACAAGAATTTATATATATATATATATATATATATATATATATATAAAATGCAAAACAAACATAGGTAACATTATAATTAAATGGTTTAAAAATAAAAGTAAAAAAAAAAATCCACCTGGTTTCGGTACAGAGCAGACAAGTGTAGCCACAATCTGATGTTGCAGGAGTCACTGGTCCTCTTAGGGTCTCGTTTAGTAATCTTTATTGGTTCTGATGATAAAACAAAAGTTGCAGGTCCTGGTGCCGTGATGTTTCCTTTGAAGAGGGTGTTGCAAAGCTTAATCCACCCAATCCAAGGGTCTGAAGGGTGTTCTGGAGTATTTTATCATGCCCAGTGGAAATGCACTTAATGCCAACTGTCCTGGGTACATCTTTATTTCCATTATGACAAGGATTCATAATTCAATTTAGCCTTGTCATCCTATTACAGAACATGAAAGATCTTGGCTGAGACTGGCCAGATCAACTGGTATTAAATAGACGTTTACAAAGAATAATTATGTTAAAAAATTGGAAAATGATATTATATACTGTATAAATAAAGAGAGCTAATGGTACAGTTTTATTATCTAGCTTGACAGTTACTTTCAAAAACATCTTCTTCTTACTTAAATACACAAAGCTGTGTACAGTTCTAAGATCCCGGAAAAGCCTGCAAGTCATTTAATGACGGCACGTAATGTCATTCAAAGAGAGGAAAAAGTTACAAACCTCCGCGGTCGTAAATCAAAGTAACTCCTAACTTCACAATATATTTTTTGCTCTGGGCGAGCTTGGTTAGACCATAATAAAAGTAAATAGACTTCTTGAAAAGGTTTATGGAAGCCGGAGCCTTCAAGAAGAAGAGATATCACCTCTATAAAACGGAGCCAGTGGCTCGGTAAACAGCCGGTGAAATGACTGCCGGGTCCCAGAACGCCATGCGCCAGCCAGGAGGCTCTCACCGGAGACGTGCACAGGGCCGGTACTCTAGACAAACGCTTTTTTTATTGACACTTACATGCCAATTTCAAGCAACCTGACCAAAACGACCACGGGAAGGCCGAGGACTGTCTCTTAGCCGGATAACGGCACCGGGGGAAAAGTAAATGGAATTTACAAGATATTATGGAGCTGGATGTAGGACAAAGCGTACAATGAGGATCTGCCGTAGCTTTGCTGCAGCGGCTGGTATATTAATGATGGGGTTTAGAAACAATTGGGTTGGTAAAGCAAAGCATGCCTGGACTTCTAGTTCCAGCATGGCAACTGTAATGTAAGAACATTTTTAAGGACATGAATGGCTTTAATAGGCACATTAAATTTGGACATTTTCACTTAGGGGTGTACTCACTTTTGTTGCCAGCGGTTTAGACATTATTGGCTGTGTGTTGAGTTATTTTGAGGGGGCGTCCTCAAATGGAAGGTGGAGGAGCACAAGATCTCTAACATCCACCAGCTCCGTGATGTCGTCATGGAGGAGTGGAAGAGGACTCCAGTGGCAACCTGTGAAGCTCTGGGGAACTCCGTGCCCAAGAGAGTTAAGGCAGTGCTGGAAAATAATGGTGGCCACACAAAATATTGACACTTTGGGCCCAATTTGGACATTTTCACTTAGGGTTGTACTCACTTTTGTTGCCAGAGGTTTAGACATTAATGGCTGTGTGTTGAGTTTTTTTGAGGGGACGGTAAGTTGACACTGTTATACAAGCTGTACACTCACTACATTGTAGCAAAGTGTCATTTCTTCAGTGTTGTCACATGAAAAGATAGAATAAAATATTTTCAAAAATGGGAGGGGTGTACTCACTTTTGTGAGATACAAAAAAAGGGGGGAATCTGGGACTTTAAATGATAATGGTAATTGTGGCTAAAGGATGAGTCAATGTTGAAGTAAAGCTTTTATTCGCAAACATATTACAATATACAGGACATACATTTGACATTTGACCTGAACCTGACAGTCACACAAGGTAAAAACATGTGTGCATGAAAGTAATCAAAATTATACATAATAACATAACCCTGATGTAGTAAAGGACTGATGTCCCCATGTAAAAACATTTAAAATTACACAACCACAGTCTGTAGGAGGTGATGGAAATAAGGGCACCCAGAAAGCCGACGTGTTTCGTGGTTACAACTAGGGTTGCATCGATGCCACTTTTAAGACGGAGTACTGAAACTTTTTTTCAAGTACTCAACTATACCAATACTTTTTTTGTAATGCCATGTGATAGTTTTCAAAGCACAATACAGACTAATGGTATCTTTGCAGCACTGATAGGTGGCACTGACTGATGGGCACTGATAGGTGGCACTGACTGGGCACTGATAGGTGGCATTGACTGATGGGCACTGATATGGTGGCACTGATAGGTTGCATTTATGGGCAATAATAGGTGGAACTAATGGGTAGACAGTGGCAATTAAATGCAGCACTGATTGCATTTGCAATTGCTGGCAGCCTGGCATGATAAATGAATGATGAGAGACAACCAATAACAGTTCAAACTTTCTCCAGTATACAAGTGCTGCAACGCCCCATCTTGGTACACCCTGCACTCGGCCTTAGTAAGCAGCAGTCAGAAGGCAGCAGCGGACATCTTGTTACACCCAGCCCATATAGTTAGTGGACTATATGGGCTGGGTGTAACAAGATGTCTGCTGCTGCCTTGGGACTGCTGCTTACCGAGGCCGAGTGCAGGGTGTACCGAGATGGGCGTTGCGCTGTTCGATCTCCAACGGAGAACGGGGCCGTCAATTCCGCTAACGAATGTGAGGACCTGGGTCAACGATGCTGCGACCCCCCACACCCCCGGCCAGCTTACCTTCCACTGCTGCCTCCTAATGCAAAGGTATTGGGTCAGGCATCTGGAGCATTTGCCTGAGTACAAGTACTTGGGCAAGTACTCGGTATTGGCACCGATACCGATACTAGTATCGGTTTCGGTGCAACCTTAGTTATAACCACTCTTCGGGGCATATGCATGAATAGCTACAGAAAAGGATATAAATAAGCCAATGTTGTACCAATATGATGGAAAATTTAAAATACACATGGAACAAAAAAAAAGGGGGGGAGAGGACACTTCTCCTCACTAGATACTCACATAACAGTAAATCTGAGACATGTGAAAGCCAGATACACCAGGAGGCTGCAGAAGATGGTCCTCCCGGAAGCTGAGGCAGGGGTCCATACAGGAAAACAACGAGCGTACAACCGCATTCCCCAATAGGGGAACAGATGTTGGCCAGTGATATATGTGGGAACCAATTTCTAAAAAAGAAAATAAGTTGAGTATGCTTGAAAATATTAATGTATAATGTGGGGAATGGTGGAATGGAGCCCAATAGACCAAAGTGCAAACAAGACAAGTGATAGTAGGGAGTCAAACCCTATGTGCAAGGAAACCAAATACTTGGTCGAAAGGAAGGGAGAAGCAGGACCGTGCATAGGAGGTGCCCAAAGACTATAAGGGGTGAGAGTAGCCACATAGTGAGCATGCTAAAAAAAAAGACTGAATACGTGATTACCCTGATAGCATGATAAGGGAACCTCCTACATACAGATACCAGCGTGCGTCCACCGCGCTGTCTCGGTGGACTGACAAGCACTGGATGGAAATGTTGTGGATCTTAAATACGCCCGGGGCTAACTGCAGGCCCCTCCAAGCATCACATAGTACAAACAAAGAGAATAGAGGCATCACTGCCAAGGCGGCAACCGCTGCCTATTGGGCAGGAGATGCCCCCCAAAGTACATGTTGTACAAGTTGGAATGTCAAAAACTCCAGCGTCAAGACGCCCAGAGGGGCGTCAGTCGCAAAGCGTGGAGGCGTGGCGCCGATGGGCGGAAGGACAAGCCCATCCGATCCCCCCGCATCAAGGTGATGTGAATGGGGAGGAATAGAGGGTGGGGGAAAGGAAGGGGAGGGGAGGGCACCCTGACGCTCATCGCAGCTCCCGGGTAATGGACAAAGAGCAGCCAACCGGATCTGGGTCACAAAACCATGTGCAGATTGAACCCCATGTGAAAATAGTTGATTGCATGGTAAGTATGCACTAATAATGTAAATCACATCTCAAAATTTCGAGCAGATGACCCTCAAAGTCCTTAATAACGTAAAAGAGTCAATATAACTTCGTAAACAGACTCCCTCAAAGCCAAACAACTTTTGTGAGATACTATATATATATATATATATATATATATATATATATATATATATATATACAGTATATATATATACTGACCCTTCCCGCTCTGTTGGCTGTTGAAAGTCTAAAAAAGAAAAGATCAAAGAAAGACAGAACCCACTTATTGAACTGAAAGGTGGAGCCAGTCTCTGGCATCTAACGGGAGAACGTTAGGTCAATTTACATAGCTCCTTCCCATAGTCCTTTGCCAGGAGATGAAAGTTAATTTTGGAAGAGAGGACTGCATGTTCAGAATTAAATTGAAGAGACACGTAGTGGAATCTGTGGCAAGATTGATCTCATTGTTCCTTTCTAAGTTAATCAGCGTGTTGATTAGGCAGAATTTCTCTCCATATAATTCAATCTCCAAAGGATCTCTTGCATGTCTCACACTAATTATTTAATTCATCCGAGAGCTCTCATTTACATTTGCTTCTCCAGATGAATTATAAGCATGTAATATCAGTATACCGCTCTCCTTCCCGGATATTAACCTTTCGCCAAACTTTATGGACTGGTGTGAAAAAGCCCGCCTGGCATGAGACTCCGTCCCTGGGTCTTCGGCTTCCATTTTTCTTTACTCCTTTCTTTATTATTAAAACGTTTTTTTTAGAAAAGAGCACAAAGTCTGCCGAGAAATCATTCTGTCGGCAAATACATGAATAGCGTTACAGGACTGCGATCTCCCACTACGGCTGAGCTCAATAGACAACCTAAATATCTAGATATGAAAAGAAATATGAAATGTACGATTTGAAACTTTTCTTCATGTCTTTAAAACCGAACTAAACAGTATCTGAGCATCACAGACACTATTTAATTCATTTTTAATACTCAAAGCAATCTCCCCCGACCATCCATGTCTCCATGCTTTATTTTGTATAGAAATCACTTTGATAAACACCCCCTCCTAGCATTTCTAGCTGCGGACAGCTTGAGTAAGGGCAAAGCATTTACTTCCATGAAGCATGGATCCATGAAGTATTTACCTTCAGGGACCCAATGCAAGAAACCATAAAGGGCCCCCAAGGGGTATTGGGGCCCTGAAGGTTCTAGTTATGCCTCTGGTAAATTGGTAACTCTTGTTATGGGTTCTCGAGCCTGGAAGCTTTGTAAAGTATTCAGTGGGATGAGCTTTCAAAACCTGGGTACATGTTTTGAAGGTAACCAGCAGCCTGATTGTGCGTGACGCACTCCAACTGCCATGCATAACGTTCATGGTTGTGGTCAGTGGCGGCCCGTCCATAGGGGCCGCACAGGTGCCGGCCCCCCCACCCAGCAGTCACAAAAGAAAAAAAATAATGAAAATAATTTTTTTTAAAAAGGCCCCTTAAAAAAAAAATAAAAAAAAATGTTCTTTAAGTGCACTGTGTTCGGGGGCACTATCACGAGATTGCAGACGAGGCGCTTCATTTGCAGGCTTTTGACCTGCTTTGTGGCGCATTCCAAAGCGCTGAACAGCTTCTGCCTGTAGTATTACTAGGGGCGGGAGCTTTGTTGTTCAAGTTAAGAGGTTACTTCCGGTTTCCCTGTTCTCCAGGGAAACCGGAAGTGACGTCGGCAGCTCCATGGAACGCACGGCCCGAGCGGAGCTGCCTGTACGCTAAGTAAGTATGAGACTCAGTGAGGTTGCATTTGATTGGGGAACAGTGAGGCTGCATTTGATGGGGCACAGTGAGGCTGCATTTGATGGGGCACAGTGGCTGCATAAGATGGGCACAGTAGCTGTATTTGATGGGGCACAGTGGCAGCATTTGATGGCACAGTGGGAGCATTTGATATGGCACAGTGACTGCGTTTGATGGGCACAGTGGCTGCATTTGATGGGCACAGTGGCTGCGTTTGATGGGCACAGTGACTGTGACAGCAATTGAGGGGCACAGTGGCTGCGTTTGATGGCACAGTGGCTGTGTTTTATGGCACAGTAGCTGTGTTTGATGATACAGTGGCTGTGTTTGATGGCACAGTGGCAGCATTTATTTGATGGCACAGTGGGAGCATTTGATATGGCACAGTGACTGCGTTTGATGGGCACAGTAGCTGCGTTTGATGGGCATAGTGGCTGCATTTGATGGGCACAGTGACAGCAATTGATGGGCACAGGGGCTGCGTTTGATGGCACAGTGGCTGTGTTTGATGGCACAGTGGCTGCGTTTGATGGTACAGTGGCGGCAATTAATGGGCACAGTGGCTGAAATTGATAGGTTTTTTTTTTTTCAGAATTTTTCAGTTTGTTTGTGCCCCCCCAAAAAATTTTGAGCACCAGCTGCCACTGGTTGTGGTGCAGTTGTCTGGTAATTAAGGGTTAAAACAGGTGGTGCAGAGGTGATGCAATGGGGTTGATTTACTAAAGGCAAAAAACCTGTGCACTCTGCAAGTTAGCTCAGTAAATGAGGTAAGGCTTAGCTTTGCAAAGAATACCCAATCGCGAGCAAGGAAAAAAAAAACAGCTTGCACATGATTGGATACAGGTCCACTTTATGGAGACATCTGGGGTCTATAAGACCCCTGATCTCTCCTCTACCCTTGAAAGCATGAGATTTAAGAAGAAAAAAAAAACATTGATCTTATATTTTCCAGAAAAGAAAATGGCAGTGTTTACATCTGCCCCAACGGGCAGTGATGAAAATGCTTGTCGCTTCCTGTCTCCTAGAGGTGATTGGAGACGGGAACATCTCTATTTTAAGCCAGCTCAACCACCGGATCGGATCCTGGGCTCCCCACCAGGATAAAAGAGCCAGAGCAACACCCTTAGGGGGTGGGAACCCCTTCAGTCCCCTGTAAAAGCAAACCAGCAGCTAATTAGCCGCTAGGATTGTGTGGCAGACCCAACCAGGACAGGGGCTTTTGGAAAAGCCTGCAGGGTGGCCTTTTGCCTGCTAAATTTGGGCTCTGGCATTTAAGGGAACACTACTGTTTGGGAGGTATGTGCCTGGGGGACTTTGGAGAGGCCTTTTTTCTGATTCAAGTCCATGTCTCCCCAAAACACACAGACTCTGGGAACTGGAGGTCACATATACATATTTAGGGCTTCTATGCCCAAAACCAGCAATGACTGCTTTTGATTGTGACACTCAGAGCAGATGTTAAAGGGGTTATAAACTCTTGTGTTTTTTTACACAAGAGTTTGTGCACACCGCTTTTGGCATGAATCCTGCTCGGTTTGCGAGACAACACTCGCAAACCGAGTTAGGGTTTTTTGAAATACAGCTCTCGGTTTGCGAAACGCTCGTTAACCGCGTTACTCCCAAACCGAGGTTCCACTGTACTGTTAAGAAAGTGCTCGTTCTGAATTTTCACTTCCTGATTTCCCTGTAGGAGGAGATCATTGCTAGACACTGTGAGAGACTGTGAGACAGCTGATTGGAGGAAAGGCACACACCCCCCTCCCCAAAAATCCAGAGGTTGCCTGTGTATAGTTTAGCAGTGTGCTAATCTATTTATAGCACCCTCCTCTGACACACTTCTATTTACGGGTCTCCGAGAGCTTGTCAAAAGTTCTTAGGCTGATAACAGAAGAACGAAGCAGGACAAAGCTACGAGACATAGGGCTTTGAAGAGAGATAACAAAACACTACAGATACATGTGCCCAGCTCAAATGTCATGAATCGCGTTTACATCCACTTTAACCACTTGCCGCCGGCCCGACATCGTTGTACGTCAGCCCTTTGAAGAGGAATATTGTTGTTATGGCAGCAGCTAGCTACCATAACCCAGATATCCTCTTCTTCAGCGGGTGGTCGGCTTTCAGATAAAAGTGGTCTCTGTGGCAGGTTCGCCGTGAGATCACTTTTATCGGTGGCGGGAGAGGCCCACCCCCTCCCGCCGCGCTCTGGTGCCCTCCGCTGCTTACCGGAGCTGACGGTAGCGGCAGAGGCGATCGGATCCTTCTCCCTGTGTGGTATGGAGCTGATTGAGGGGAAGATGGCCCCCACCCGTCAACATATCATTGCAGGGCGGAAGCGACGTCAAAATGTCACTTCCGCCTATAGCTCTAATGCCGCGTACACACGAGCGGACAGTAGCCAATAGCTGCCCTTGCGTCATTTTTGGTCCGTCGGACTAGCATACAGACGAATGAATTTTTCGATAGGAATCGAGTCGGTCGGAAAGATTTGAAACTTGTCCTATTTCTAAGGTCCGTCAGATTTTTAGACAGAAAAGGTCAGATGAAGCCCACATACGATCGAATTGTCCGACGGATTCGTTCCGTCGGACCTTTGATGCCGAAAAGTCCAGTCGTGTGTACGCGGCATTAGAGGGACATTTATTTATTTTTTTTTTTTCAAACAACATTTTTTTTATTTTTTTTTATTTTTTTATTATTGCATTTTAGTGTAAATATGAGATCTGAGGTCTTTTTTGACCCCAGATCTCATATTTAAGAGGTCCTGTTATGTTTACATTCTTTGTAATAGGTATAAAAGTGACAGATTGTTTTTTTTTAGAAAGAACAGTGTAAAAATAAAGAATAAAAAGTAAAATAAATAAGAAAAAATAAAATAAAATTTTAACACGCCCCGTCCCGAAGCGAACGCATAAGTGAGTAGCGCCCGCATATGTAAACGATTTTCAAACCACACATGTGAGGTATCGCCGCGATCCTTAGAGCAAGAGCAATAATACTAGCCATAGATCTCCTCTGTAGCTCAAAACATGCAACCTGTACAATTTTTTAAACATCGCCTATGGAGATTTTTAAGAAAAAGGTTTGTCGCCATTCCACGAGCGGGCGCAATTTTGAAGCGTGACATGTTGGGTATCAATTTACTTGGCGTAACATCATCTTTTACAATATAAAAAAAAATTGGGGCTAACTTTACTGTTGTCTTTTTATTCAAAAACTGTATTTTTTCAAAAAAAAAGTGCGCTTATAAGACCGTTGCGCAAATACGGTGTGACAGAAAGTATTGCAACAACCGCCGTTTAATTCTCTAGGGTGCTAGAAAAAAGAAAAAAAAGTTTGTGGGTTCTAAGTAATTTTCTATATATATAAAAAAAAACAGTTTTAAACGAGTAAATGCCAAATCTCAAAACGAGGCTCGGTGCTTAAGTGGTTAAGTGTCTTTCTCCCTTTGTATCATTTCCCCATTGTGTGCCTCCTAGGTGTGCATTCCCATTGTTAATGGAGTCTCCTATGGTTTCTATCTCTCTGCTCATCTCTGTGTTTATACTTATGATAATGTGTAGATTTGTTGCCGGTGTTCTATCGAAAAATGCGCCCCGATGAAAAATGCCCCCCAATGGACCTGCGCATGCGCAGTAACAAACGTCACTCCAGCTGATATGTTGATCAGCTGGGGTGGCGTCAACACGGCGCATGCGCAGATCATTAGAGGCATGGGTGTGTTGAAGGGCGGGTTTTGTGTGCGTTGAAACCCGCCCTTAGACACAGCCAAAACCACAACGTCAACACACCAAACCCGTCCTGCAACACAGACAAAACCCACCCTTCAAAATACGGAAAACCCGCCCCTCAACAGCGAGGCACAATCTGGCAAGTACGGTCTCCCTCCGATGCTTGTATAGCTTTTAATATTGCCCGTCCCGTTGAAAAATACCTCCAACGATCTGCGCATGCGCTGTGTTTACGTCACGCCAGCTGATCAACATATCAGCTGGAGTAACGTTTGTTACTGCGCATGCCCAGACCTGGGGGGGCATTTTTCGACGGGAGGCATTTCTCGATAGAACCCTGGATGGAATGGTCTTTCCTGACTAATCGAGGCTAGTTGTTTAACCACTTAAGGACTGGAAGGATTTGCCCCCTGAATGACCAGGCCATTTTTTGCGATACGGCACTGCGTCGCTTTAACTGACAATTGCGCGGTCGGGCGACGCTGTACTAAAACAAAACTGATGTCCTTTTTTTCCCCACAAATAGAGATTTCCTTTGGTTGTATCCTACTATGTAAGATCATCAAACTATTTGATCACCTCTGCATTTTTTATTTTTTGCTATAATAAATATCCAAAAAAAATGTAAAAAAAAAAATTTCTTCCTCAGTTTAGGCCAATATGTATTCTTCTACGTATTTTTGGTAAAAAAAAATCGCAATAAGCGTATATTGATTGGTCTGCGCAAAAGTCATAGCGTCTACAAAATAGGGTATAGATTTATGGCATTTTTATTATTACTTTTTTGTTTTTTACTAGTAATGGCAGCGATCTGCGATTTTTAGCATGACTGCGACGTTGCGACGGACAGATGGCCCACTTTTGCCACTTTTTTGGGACCAGTGACATTATTTCAGTGATCAGAGCTAAAAATAGCCACTGATCACTGTATAAATGACACTGGCAGGGAAGGGGTTAACACTAGGGGGCGATCAAGGGGTTAAAGTGGAGGGCCACCCTAAAATAAAACATAGCATTAAAATTCTTTAAAAGTTTAAAAAAAAAAACATTTGAAAAAAAAAATGTTTTAACTTACCTGAAACCCCTGTTGCTAGGCAGTCTTCCTAATCTGCCTCTTCCTATTCCACTGCGCTTCCTCCTCTTCGGTGAGCGGCCCCGTTGCCTTCTGGGAACTGTGTGTGTCCCAGGAAACAACGGGGCCATTCACAAAGCGCCGCGCGACTCGTGCATGCGCAGTAGGAAACAGGCAGTGAAGCCGCAAGGCTCCACTGCCTGTTTCCCTTAGTTAGGATGGAGGCGCCGGCCGACGATCCAATAGACGGATCGGCCTCAGGGGGCCGATATCGTGGGCTCGCTGGACAGGTACAGTGTTTGTAGCTTGCTGACTTTTAAAAAAAGCAGCTACAGTGTTTGTAGCTTGCTGACTTTTAAAAAAAAAATTGCGGCCGGAACCCCCCTTTAAGTGTTCCCTAGGGAGGTGTTTCTAACTGTGGGGGGAGGGGACTGACTGTGAGTAGAGAGAGATCGCTGTTCCTGATCACTAGGAACAGACAATCACTCTGTACTCTCCTGTCAGAACGGGGATCTGCTTTGTTTACACTGGAAGATCCCCGTTCTGCCTCTCTGAGGAGCAATCGTGGACGGCGGCCGGACCTGTGCATTGGCTCCCCCGCTGTGCAGCGCGCGCGCACACAGTGACTCGTGCACGGAACGACATATGGGTACGTCGTTTTGTGCAATAGGGCCCCCCTGCTGCAGTATATATGCAGTGGGCGGTCCTTAAGGGGGTAATTAGCATACTGTTTATGTTGGCTGTTCCTTAGCTATGTTAATTATATTCCTGTATAAAGTTTTCTTTGCATACGATAACGTGATTATTTTGACCCAATCTGGTGTGCTTTATATTCTGTATGATTTACAAAAAAAGTGAGTTCCAGTTTGCATCTAAGCTAGTGCCGTTTAGTCTTGGATGCTCAGCTATAATACCTGGTTCTTGGGTCCAGACTGGAGGAAGCCGTATATCTTGACAAAAGCACCGAAGCTGGGTGCTGGATGGTTCCATCACAGATTGCTTTTACTTTGTAGAGCATCGCCAGCTGAAGAAACGCGTCCGGCCCCTTTCAGGACGCCGTAGCCCCTGAATTACAGCGGCGGAAGTGTTTTTTTGAAGCACCTGATTAGAGCCAGAAGCTCTAATAGGCTTCAAAATAGGGTGGGCTTGGGGCACAGAGCATTGCGCCATGAATCCACACAACAGCGAATTAAAGTGGTTGTAAACCCCCCTGAGACATTTTTTAAATATAGGTAAGACTATAATATGTACTGAAAATATCTCCTAAACGTGCACCATTTAGGAGATATTTACCTTGTAGTGTGCCAATGATGTCATCGTCGCATGCGCATAGAAGAAACGGTCCTCCGCGCCATTTATTTCCCAGTGTGTGCCGTGACTGGCGGCTCCCGTGCGCCATGCACAGGAGTGACGTCTCATGCATAGTAGTGACTGGCTCCGGCCAGTCACAGAGCCAGAGTCCACGGCCCCGGAAGGAAGAGGGGCGAAGATGGATGCTTCCACCGGGCGAGGACATCACGGACATCGCAGGCTTCATTTTCAGGTAAGTGCCACATAATGGGCACGCATACTAGCCCATTATGCTTTTACTTTGCAGGGGAATGAAAAGGAAGTAAAACCCATCAGGGTTTCCTTCCTCTTTAATATTCGCTGTTGTAACACTGATCCTGAATCCGGCCAATCAGAAGCGGGTGTGAGACCCATTTTCTGATGGGCCAAAAAGAGAAGACTCCCGATTGGCCGCCGAGAATGAGGGAGGAAACGGAAGCTGCCACCGCCGCAGCCGCGGAGAACAGGGGAATGGGAGGACGCCGCCGAGCATGGGAAGCCGCGTTGGGGTAAGTGCAACCGACCGTCCCACCGACCGGTCTTGTTGGTGGCCCCCCGAAAAAAAATTCCACCGCCGCCACTGGGGTTATACCTGCTTGAGATGCTATAATAGATTTGGTAAATTGTTGCCTTCTTGTGATTTGATCATCACCGACTACATACTTTTCTCTTATTTTCCATAATTTTCACTCCTGTTCAGCCACCTCCTATATAAAATGCAGCATTTTATCTCACGTTGACTTGAGCATCTCATTACCCGGCTGGCAGTGCCGTGCGGGATGTCACACTGACTTTGCCTGTCAAAAAGTCTTGTCGGATTGTGCTAACTTTTCTCTGTGAATTTCTGACGAGGAGCCGGCTGTGTACCGAGAAATGAGGATTCTTAATGCCTCTCTTCTCCTGCGGTCTACATGACCTGCTTTAACAGTCGTTTCGACTTTCAGGTTTTTCTTAGAGCAGTACAATATTCTTATCTTGTGTATACCAAATTCCTTTTTTTTTTTTTCATTTATGTGTTATAAGAATTAATTTAAGCTGGTAAAAAGGAACTGCAGTCTGCTCACATAATTTGTAATAAAAACATCCTTACCATTCTGAAGCTTCCCTCCAACCACTTTGCATATTATTTTATATATACTGTGATTCTGTACTTGCCAAATATGCTGCAGAAATCTCCCTCCACTGAGTCTGGCTGCAGCCATTTTAACTGTGGGCAGCTGAAGCTGCTGCCTGTTCACTTCCTGGATTAACACGGACACACAGAGGCACGCCTCCAGCTCTGCAGCTCTCATTGGCCCTCTTATGACTCACCCCCCCCCCTCCATTCCCGGCAAGAGAGAGAGAGAGAGAGCTGTGCATGATCTCATAAGCCTAGGCTAATGGCCAGACAAAAAACAGGAAGTGGGCTGTATAAGGTACAGTAATACATCGGATTGCGAATAATGTGGTTAACAAGCGTTTCGCAATACGAGCTATTATTTTTTTTACATCCTGACTCGGTTTGCGAGTGTTGTCTTGCAAAATGAGCAGGATTCAAGCCTCTGTGGTGTGCAGTACTGCATTTAGCCAGAGGTGCGGGGGCGCCAGCAGGGCAGCCATCAGGGGGGTACAGCCGTTACAACTGTAAGGGGCCCCCGGGGACTGAGGGACCCGCCCCGGGTCAGAAGAAGACAGGACGGGTGAAGAGGATCCGTGCTGTGCAGTACAGAAACAAACTCACAGTTTCTGCTGTTCTCGTGTCATTGACTCAGACATCGAGCTCTTTACTGCCACCTCTGGCTACTATGTGTATGTGCACCCCTCGTGTGACAGTGATCTGCCTGTACTGAGCTTCTCAGCAACATGTCGGCTTTGTAAAAACGAGCTGGGACCAGATAGGAAGCTACAAGTAGGGGCTGTGAAGGAAAGGAAGGGGGGCTGTTTGTGTACAGGGAGGGGCCATAGGCTTGTGTGTGTACAGATTTGTTTATGTGGAGCTGCCATATATACAGGTGTGTGTGTGGGGGAGGGGCTGACATATATACAGGTGTGTGTGGGAGGGCGCTGACATATATACAGATGTGTGTGGGGGGGGAACATATATACAGGTGTGTGGGGGGGGGCGACATATATACAGGTGTGTGGGGTTGACATATATACAGGTGTGTGTGTGGGGGAGGGGCTGACATATATACAGGTGTGTGTGTGTGTGGAGGAGGTGGCTGACATATATACAGGTGTGTGTGGGAGGGCGCTGACATATATACAGATGTGTGTGGGGGGGGAACATATATACAGGTGTGTGGGGGGGGGCGACATATATACAGGTGTGTGGGGTTGACATATATACAGGTGTGTGTGTGGGGGAGGGGCTGACATATATACAGGTGTGTGTGTGTGTGGGGGGGTGGCTGACATATATACAGGTGTGTGTGGGAGGGCGCTGACATATATACAGATGTGTGTGGGGGGGCGACATATATACAGGTGTGTGGGGTTGACATATATACAGGTGTGTGTGGGGGGGGCGATGACATATATATAGGTGTGGGGGGGGCGCTGATATATATACAGGTGTGTGTGTGGGGGGGCTGAAATATATACAGGTGTGTGTGTGTATGAGGGGGCTGACATATATACAGATGTGTGGGGGGGCTACCATATATACAGGTGTGCGTGTGGGGGGGCTGACATATATACAGGTGTGAGGGGGCTGACATATACAGGTTTGGGGGGGACAAATATACAGGTGTGTGTGGGGGGGTTGACATATATACAGGTGTGTGTGAGGGGGGCTGACATATATACAGGTGTGTGTGAGGGGGGCTGACATATATACAGGTGTGTGTGAGGGGGGCTGACATATATACAGGTGTGTGTGAGGGGGGCTGACATATATACAGGTGTGTGTGGGGGGGCTGACATATAAACAAGCGTGATAGGGCTGACAAATATACAGGTTTGGGGTGCCGACATCGCAGGCTCCCTGGACAGGTAAGTGCCCATATAGTAATGGTCAGCAGCTGCAGTATTTGTAGCTGCTGACTTAAAAAAATGTTCCCCAAGACAGAACTCCACTTTAAGGTATTAAAGAGGTTGTAAACCCTTGTGTTTTTTCACCTTAATGCATCCTATGCATTAGGGTGAAAAAACTTCTGACAGTGAACGGCCCCCCAAGCCCCCCGTTTTACTCACCTGAGCCCATTTGTTTCCTCAGCAGAGACGCGCTCTACCTCTCTGCCCGTTGTCTCGGCTCTTGATTGGATAGATTGATAGCAGCGCAGCCATTGGCTCCTGCTGCTGTCAATCAAATCCAATGACGCGGGGGCGCCAGGGGGGCGAGTCCGGCATTCTGTGTGAATGTACACAGAAGCAGGACTCGGGGGCGCACCCGCACGGGCGTCCACCTTAGGAGAGCCTTCCCTGACGTGGGCACTCGATGCGGGGCGGAGCTACCAGCGCCGCCGGGGGACCCCAGAAGTCGAGGATCGGGGCCACTTTGTGCAAAACAAGCTGCACAGTGGAGGTAACTATGACATGTTTGTTATTTAAAAAAAAAAAAAAAAACGAGGGTTTACAACCCCTTTACTGAAGTCCCTGCAATTGGAGCTGTAGAAAAAAAACAAACAGCCGGGCAATGTTTATCAATAACATTGCTCAGCCGCTGAAACATGAATTTAAAAAAAGAAACATTGTTTCTTTTTGTATCTTTCTGTTTCTTCATCTATAGGTCAAAAGGGATGAACTTCGATCTGCAGATTAAGTCAGTTTAAAGCAACCTGTCAAGTAAGAAAAAGATTTTTTGGTGTGTTTTACTAAATGTTCCTCTGTTTAACCCCTTATTATCCCTTAATTTAATCTAATAAGCCCTAATTAAC
Source organism: Lithobates septentrionalis (assembly GCA_037952835.1). Taxonomy (NCBI): domain Eukaryota; kingdom Metazoa; phylum Chordata; class Amphibia; order Anura; family Ranidae; genus Lithobates; species Lithobates septentrionalis. The sequence continues at coordinate 490,295 of JBBDGP010002448.1, forward strand.
TCCCTATTCTCCTCCATTTATTTATTATTTTCCTGCTGATTTCTTTTATATTTGTTCACTTCTATTTTTATAAACTATAAATAATTAAAACTTTTCTTTTTGTATCTTTTTGTTTCTTCATCTACATGTCAAAGGGATGAACTTTGATCTGCAGATTAAGTCAGTTTAAAGCAACCTGTCAAGTAAGAAAAAGATTTTTTTGTGTGTTTTACTAAATGTTCCTTTGCTTAACCTCTTTTTAACCCTTAATTTACTCTAATCAGCCCTAATTAACTCCTTATTCTCCTCCATTTAATTATTATTTTCCTGCTGACTCCCTGTCTTCAACTCCAGGGGTGCTGGGGTCTCAGCTGCAAGGAAAACCTTCTTGACTCTTCGGCCTTCAAGAAGGCTATTGGGGAGAGAAGCATGATGGATTTTTAGATTAAAAACGAGATCGCCTCAGGGGTTAAACCTGAGGTGGGATCTGGACTTGCACTTACATTAACCACTTCAGCCCCGGAAGGTTTTACCCCCTTCCTGACCAGAGCACTTTTTACAATTTGGCACTGCGTCGCTTTAACTGCTAATTGCGCGGTCATGCAATGCTGTACCCAAACGAAATTTGCGTCCTTTTCTTCCCACAAATAGAGCTTTCTTTTGATGTTATTTGATCAGCTCTGCCGTTTTTATTTTTTGCGCTATACACGGAAAAAGACCGAAAATTTTGAAAAAAAATGATATTTTCTACTTTTTGTTCTAAAAAAAATCCAATAAACTCAATTTTAGTCATACATTTAGGCCAAAATGTATTCGGCCACATGTCTTTGGTAAAAAAAAATGTCAATAAGTGTATATTTATTGGTTTGCGCAAAAGTTATAACGCCTACAATCTAGGGTACATTTTCTGGAATTTACACAGCCTTTAATTTATGACTGCCTATGTCGTTTCTTGAGGTGCTAAAATGGCAGGGCAGTACAAAACCCCCACAAATGACCCCATTTTGGAAAGTAGACACCCCAAGGAAATTGCTGAGAGGCATGTTGAGCCCATTGAATATTCATTTTTTTTGTCCCGAGTGATTGAATAATGACAAAAAAAATAAAATAAAATAAAATTACAAAAAGTTGTCACTAAATGATATATTGCTCACATAGGCCATGGGCATATGTGAATTGCACCCTAAAATACATTTAGCTGCTTCTCCTGAGTATGGGGATACCTCATGTGTGGGACTTTTTGGGAGCCTAGCCGCGTACGGGGCCCCGAAAACCAATCACTGCCTTCAGGATTTCTAAGGGCGTACATTTTTGATTTTACTCCTCACTACCTATCACAGTTTTGAAGGCCATAAAATGCCCAGATGGCATAAACCCCCCCCAAATGACCCCATTTTGGAAAGTAGACACCCCAAGCTATTTGCTTTGAGGCATGTTGAGTCCATGGAATGTTTTATATTTTGACACAAGTTGCGGGAAAGTGACAAATTTTTTTTTTTTTTGCACAAAGTTGTCACTAAATGATATATTGCTCACACAGGCCATGGGCATATGTGGAATTGCACCCCAAAATACATTTAGCTACTTCTCCTGAGTACGGGGATACCACATGTGTGGGACTTTTTGGGAGCCTAGCCGCGTACGGGGCCCCGAAAACCAATCACCGCCTTCAATATTTCTAAGGGTGAAAATTTTTGATTTCACTCTTCACTGCCTATCACAGTTTCGGAGGCCATGGAATGCCCAGGTGGCACAAACCCCCCCCCAAATGACCCCATTTTGGAAAGTAGACACCCCAAGCTATTTGCTGAGAGGCATGGTGAGTATTTTGCAGCTCTCATTTGTTTTTGAAAATAAAGAAAGACGAGAAAAATTTTTTTTTTTCTTATTTCAATTTTTAAAACTTTGTGACAAAAAGTAAGGTCTGCAAAATACTCACTATACCTCTCAGCAAATAGCTTGGGGTGTCTACTTTCCAAAATGGGGTCATTTGGGGTTTTTTTTTGCCACCTGGGCATTCCATGGCCTCCGAAACTGTGATAGGCAGTGAAGAGTGAAATCAAAAATTTTCGGCCTTAGAAAGCCTGAAGGCGGTGCTTGGTTTCGGGGTCCCGTACGCGGCTAGGCTCCCAAAAAGTCTCACACATGTGGTATCCCCGTACTCAGGAGAAGCAGCAGAATGTATTTTGGGGTGTCATTTCACATATTCCCATGGCATGTTTGAGCAATATATCATTTAGTGACAACTTTGCGCAAAAAAAAAAAAAATTAAAAAAAATTGTCTCTTTCCCGCAACTTGTGTCACAATATAAAATATTCCATGGACTCGACATGCCTCTCAGCAAATAGCTTGGGGTGTCTACTTTCCAAAATGGGGTCATTTGGGGGGGTTTTGAACTGTCCTGGCATTTTATGCACAACATCTAGAAGCTTATGTCACACATCACCCACTCTTCTAACCACTTGAAGACAAAGCCCTTTGACACTTTTTGTTTACATAAAAAAATATTTTTTTTTTGCAAGAAAATTACTTTGAACCCCCAAACATTATATATTTTCTTTAAAGCAAATGCCTTACAGATTAAAATGGTGGGTGTTTCATTTTTTTTTTTCACACAGTATTTGCGCAGCGATTTTTCAAACGCATGTTTTTGGGAAAAAACACACTTTTTTAAATTTTAATGCACTAAAACACATTATATTGCCCAAATGTTTGATGAAATAAAAAAGATGATCTTAGGCCGAGTACATGGATACGAAACATGACATGCTTTAAAATTGCGCACAAACGTGCAGTGGCGACAAACTAAATACATTTTTAAAAGCCTTTAAAAGCCTTTACAGGTTACCACTTTAGATTTACAGAGGAGGTCTACTGCTAAAATTACTGCCCTCGATCTGACCTTCGCGGTGATACCTCACATGCATGGTGCAATTGCTTTTTACATTTGACGCCAGACCGACGCTTGCGTTCGCCTTAGCGCGAGAGCAGGGGGGACAGGGGTGCTTTTTTTTTTTTTTTTTCTTTATTATTATTTTTTTTTTTTATATCCTATTTTTAAACTGTTCCTTTCATTTTTTTTTTTTTTAATCATTTTTATTGTTATCTCAGGGAATGTAAATATCCCCTATCATAGCAATAGGTAGTGACAGGTACTCTTTTTTGAAAAAAATGGGGTCTATTAGACCCTAGATTTCTCCTCTGCTCTCAAAGCATCTGACCACACCAAGATCGGTGTGATAAAATGCTTCCCCAATTTCCCAATGGCGCTGTTTACATCCGGCGAAATCTAAGTCATAAAATGCTCGTAGCTTCCGGTTTCTTAGGCCATAGAGATGTTTGGAGCCACTCTGGTCTCTGATCAGCTCTATGGTCAGCTGGCTGAATCACCGGCTGCATTTTCAGGTTCCCTGTTGAGACAGGAGAGCCAGAGAAAAACACGGAAGACTTTGGGGGGGGGGCATTCCCTCCCACTGCTTGTAAAAGCAGTCTAGAGGCTGATTAGCCGCAAGGATTGCTTTTACATGAAAGCCGACCGCTGGCTGAAAAGAATGATACCAAGATGATACCTAAACCTGCAGGCATCATTCTGGTATAACCATTCAAAGTCGTGAATGGCGTACCTGAAGACAAAAAAATGGTTAACAATAAAGCACAGTAAACGGTAAAGTATAAAAAATTGCATACCTGAAAAGCAAACATGATAAAACATAATAACAATAAAACATTGCAGAATAGAATACAGTAAAAAAGAGCAGAACAATAGAGAGAGAGAGAGAACAATAAAACGACAACTATTTTTTTTAATTTTATATTTTTGTTTGTGTTTTTTTTATTTTTTTACACTTTTTTTTGTAACTGTAACTTTTATAACTGTAACCGGTTCCAGGTTCGGGTCTCTCAAAATGCGATGGCATCTTGGGAGACCCTGTGAAAGTGTGCCTAGTCTGTGCAATGCTGTACCCTACGCTAATACTCAACTAGTGTATGGTAGCATTCAAAACATTCACCAATGCAAAGACCAGGATTGTCAGGACAGGAGGGACAATAATAGCGGGTGTCACGCCTATATCCGCGCTTGCTGCAGACACGGCATCTTTTTTGGGGGGGTTCGTTGGGTAGGGGTACTCGGGAGGACATAAAGAAAATGCCTCTCATGCAGCCGACTGCATTTGGTTGGGGATGTGAATGGGGGAAGTACGGGCGCTGCAGAAGTGGTGGGTTCCCAATTAGGATTGGCGAATGCAGCAGGAAGGGCATTATGGGCACGACGGGCCTGTGTTTGTCTTTCTGGTGGCAGCGGGACACTACTTGTGCTTGCCACCTCACCAGCTTGAACTGCACTTATGGGACTCGCCACGTCACCAAGTGTTACTGCAGTGCGGGTTTGACTACGACCGGGGTGTACTAGGCCGCTGGTGCTTGCCAGTTCACCAAAACGCTACCAAAAAAACTGTTAGCGATCGCAGGGATCAGGCCTGACTCTGCGAACGCTGCAGTTATGCGTTTAGTGTTTTGTAAGTGACAGTGATCGATCGATACTGCACTTGGGTGGGCTGGGCTGGGCCGGGCGGAGGGGCAAAACGCAGGTGCTAGCAGGTATCTGGGCTGATCCCGCTAACACTGCGTTTGTGGGAACCCTAAAATGCTGGGGATGCTAGTATAGATCTGATCGGATCAGATATTGATCCGTTCAGATACTATACCACTAAGGGAGGTGTACGGTGCGTGCGTGGGTGTTAGCGGTACTGGCGCAAACCTGACGCTGCCTGGGGCTGGTGCTTGCCAGTTCACCAAAACGCTACCAAAAAAACTGTTAGCGATCTCAGGGATCAGGCCTGACTCTGCGAACGCTGCAGTTATGCGTTTAGAGTTTTGTAAGTGACAGTGATCGATCGATACTGCACTTGGGTGGGCTGGGCTGGGCCGGGCGGAGGGGAAAAACGCAGGTGCTAGCGGGTATCTGGGCTGATTCCGCTAACACTGCGTTTTTGGGAACCCTAAACTGCTGGGGACGCTAGTATAGATCTGATCGGATCAGATATTGATCCGTTCAGATACTATACCACTAAGGGAGGTGTATGCTGCGTGCGTGGGTGTTAGCGGTACTGGCACTAATCTGACGCTGCCTGGGGCGACGCATATCACCGCCGGGCAATCAGGGGGCTAAACCTTTATTCGGTAATAAACGGCGAGTGCCCTGACACTGTAAAAAATGAACGAACTAACCAGCGGCACCCGCAACGGTTATACGGTGATCAGGGGTGAAAGGGTTAACTAGGGGGCAATCAAGGGGTTAAAACATTTATTAGGTAGTATATTGGGGTCCCTGACGCTATAAAACGCTGACGGCGAACCTAAATATTTACGTCCCTAACTAGCGTCACCAGCGACACTAATACAGCGATCAGAAAAATGATCGCTTAGTGACACTGGTGACGGGGGGTGATCAAGGGGTTAAAACTTTATTAGGGGGGGTTAGGGGGGTACCCTAGACCTACAGGGGGCTAATACTCACTGCCCTAACACTTCTAACTGTCACAAACTGACACCTAGCAGTAAAAAAAAAAAAAAAAATACTGCTTGGTGTCAGTTTGTGACAGGGTGGGTGATTGGGGGGCGATCGGGGGGGGGGGGGGTCGGGGGTGTAAAGTATGCCTGGCATGTTCTACTGTGTGTGTGTGTTGTGCACTCACTCACATGTCTTCTCTCCTCGGCGCTGGAACGGAAAGATGACATCACATCCTCTGCCTGTGTGAAACTACACACAGGCAGAGGAGGATTCCCACTGGCTGGGAGCGATCGCGAGGGGGGGGGCCACGATCGGATGGTCTCCCCCTCGCCTCTCATCGCTTCCAGTCACAAGCCGACCGCCGCTGGCACCGGGGGGGGGGGCCGATCGGACCCCCCGCCCGCGGGAGGCAGATCACGTATGGGTACGTGATTCTGCCTGCCCGTGCCATTCTGCCGCAGTATATCTGCGTTAGGCGGTCGGCAAGTGGTTAAGAAAGCCTCTCCCCAGAGCCTCCTCTCTCTCTATTCCTTTCTCTCTTCTGTTTTTTTTTTTTCACATATCGGGAATATTATTTTCATCTTTTTTTATTTAATTTTTTTTTTAATTTTATGGTGTGCTTTCTTATGTATATGTCTATACATGTATGATGAATGTATGCACGTGTGTGTACATGCGTGTGTGTACGTACATGTGCATATTATCACTACAAGGTGTGTGAAAATTAGTGGCATACACATGGATCACCCTATATGTCTTGCAGCTGATTCTCTTTTTTTGGATAATTGCCTGCGGTCAATTAAGACAAGCAATGGGTGGAGCCTGTGATCTTTACAGCTACTATTTATTTCAAAGTTTTATGTCTGTAATGTGGTTATGACTAAGGCCTTATAGGCTGAAACCCGTCAACTGACTTAATCTGCATTTGTTTACTGTGGCTATTCAATAAAATGAAGAAATTTTAAGTGCAACAACTGGAGTGCGGTTCATTTTATTCTACATTACTCTACTCAGCCAAAGTTTTATGTCTGTAATGTGGTTATGACTAAGGCCTTTTAGGCTGAAACGCGTCAACTGACTTAATCTGTGTTTGTGCACTGTAGCTATTCAATAAAATGAAGACATTTTAAGAGCAACAACCGCAGTGCGGATCATTTTTTCTACATTATTCTACCTAGCCAAAGTTTTATGTCTGCAATGTGGTTATGGCTAAGGCCATATAGGCTGAAACGCGTCAACTGACTTAATCTGCGTTTGTTCACTGTGGCTATTCAATAAAATGAAGACATTTTAAGCGCAACAACCGGAGTGCGGATCATTTTTTTCTACATGACTCTACTCAGCCAATGTTTTATGTCTGTAATGTTCGATTAACCCTTATATTGTTCTATATTTTGGTTCATTGAGACCTCTGCTTCCCCAGTCCTGGTCCTGGCTTTTAGCGCCGGCGCTGCCCCCTCCCCCTGTGTTCTCCCGCGGCGGCCTGGTGAGGTCCCTGGTGGAGGGATCGGTCTCCCATATGGGACCGCCCCCTCCTCTTGCACCGGCCTTGGCTGGGACTACGTTCCCGTGGCCATGCGGCTGGTGCGCATGCGTGCGCGCGCGATCTCCTCGCGCGCGCGCTGTGTGGAACCTCTGACCCTGTGACGTCATGCGCCGGCGTCTCATCGACACGCGGCGCAGCGTCGCAGGGTTGGGAGCTATTTATAGCAGGCTATGCCTGCTAGCCGGACGGTTCGGTCTGCTGCCCTGGGGTGACTATACCTCAGCCAGCCTAGCACAAGTCTATGGTAAGTACCTATCCACCCTTTTACCTAAGTCCCATACCCTTGGGCACTAACATCGTGTACCTTAAACTACTGTATTCTACCTTGCAGCTTTCCTAGGCTTAGGTCAACATGCCTCGGTTTGTGTTCGCCCATCGCTTGCAGTCCTCCTCATTACCTTCCCTCTTACCCCATTATGGAACCAGTTCCTGGTAGGGTGCCCCCTTCGGGAGCCCTTCTATGCTTTTACTAGTACCAGGTACCGCTTGGCCCCTATTCACCCATATGTTCACATTGTTCTATTCTCCTCCTTACTTTCCCCTTCCCCCTCCTACTTCCCCCCCCCCCCCTCCTTTCCTTTTCCCCCCCTCTCTCCCTCCCCCCTTTTTTCCTCCCCTTTTTTCCACCTTTTTTCCCCCCCTTTCCCTCCCCACCCCGCTTTCCCCTTTTTCCACTTATCCTCCCCCGTGTTTCCCCCCCCTTCTCCCCACTCCCCTCTCCCCTTCTCCACTCCCATTCCCCTTCCTTTCCTCTCCTCACTTGTTTACCCTTTCACTTACACCATACAACACCCTTTTGCCCTGTTCATCATCACCCTTTCCTATTTGTTTGGTCACCTTCTGGAATCTTTTATTCTCCACACAATGCGACTACAATTTTGACATTTTCCACAATACTCACCCATCACCATCCCTTGTTACCCTATCTCCACACTCACTATTTCATGTCTCACTTCTTCTTGTATGTGGCAATCTAGGTTACCTCAATCCCTATATACATTTTTATCCTTACTATCCCATTATTTTGTTAGCTCCCCCAGGTTGCCGTGGGAGATCATCCGTTGGTGTTGGGGCCTTGCGCCTGGGGTCTGCTGGGACCTGGGTAAGCAGATTCGTTCTCTCCCCCCCCCCCCCCCCTATTTCCATTACCTAATTGTATACTTTGATGCTGGAACATAAATTATTTGATCATGTATTTTTGTAAACCTCGTATTTTTTAATTATCAGGTTCAGACTGTTTAGTCAGAAAAACTTATCTCCAGATTCCCTCCTGATGAAGCGGATTGTGTCCGCGAAACTAGTCGAGGAATATGATATCTGAGATTTCGTGCTGTACTGTATACTATTGAATCCATTGGTGATATGCCTGTACTTTTATTAAGTGTTTATGTATTATCTTGTTCTGTCCATTGCATCAATAAATGAATTATAATTTTATCACTGCCGTTACTTGCTCTTATGGTTACCCTTAATTACTGTACCGTAATAGTCCAATATGCTCCTTTTGGTCGCCTGACTGGGGATCAGGCTTCCAACCCCTTTTTGATGTCTGTAATGTGGTTATGACTAAGGCCCTATAGGATGAAACCCGTCAACTGACTTAATCTGCGTTTGTTCACTGTGGCTATTCAATAAAATGAAAAAATTTTAAACGCAACAACCGGAGTGTGGATCATTTTTTCTACATTACTCTACGGAGCCAAAGCTTTATGTCTGTAATGTGGTTATGACTAAGGCCTTATAGGCTGAAACCCGTCAACTGAGTTAATCTGCATTTGTTCACTGTGGCTATTCAATAAAATGAAGAAATTTTAAGAGCAACAACCGGAGTGCAGATCATTTTCTTCTACATAACTCTACTCAGCCAAAATTTTATGTCTGTAATGTGGTTATGACTAAGGCCTTATAGGCTGAAACCCGTCAACTGAGTTAATCTGCATTTGTTCACTGTGGCTATTCAATAAAACGAAGAAATTTTAAGAGCAACAACCGGAGTGCGGATCATTTATTCTACAATACTCTACTCAGCTAGCGACTGTGGATCGAGCACCTGGGAGCTCTGCTATCTATGGGGTGTATGGGTAGTAGCACTGACTTTTCTGTTTATACTTCGACCTTCAACCATGTATGCGACAAATCTTTTAAGATTTACAAAGCAGGTTTCCTATTGCTCCGTAGACCTAGTTGATATTGCAAACCCCCGGAAGAGTGACCTATCTGTGTGTTACTTTCAGCACAATAATATGAGACAAGCAATGAGCAATGTTAACTAATTTGATGGTCTCATCATCCCGCCCCGCGATATCTGATCTGTCAGGCAGGTGGGGTTGCGCTTTAATGTCACAAACGCGGGCCGATAAGAAAGGCCGTTGATGAAAAGCTTCAAGAAAATCCTTGAAGAGCCTGCGCATACCAAATGTGCACTTAGCTGAGAACGCGGCTCGGAATCTGTCAGCCTCTTTCATCTCTCCTCCATCTCTCCTCCTGGCCCCCCGACACCTCCGCCGCATCATAAGTTCAGCTGTTTCTAACTGACTCTTGTTGGGTCCATTTATCATTCGGCAGAAAATGTTTATAAATGAGATTACATCAAATATTCCTGCAAACCCCGATCATTACACGTGATTAATTCCGTCCCGCAGACTCCATTAAGCCTCGTTCTGCATATTCCACACCAAGACCAAGGCCCCGTCATTTATTTCCCTCCTCCTCCGGTGTCACGGGGGCCGCGCGGGGCTTCTCATTAAGCTCACACGAGCTGTCTCTCTCTCTCTCTCTCTCCGCCACCCAACCAAGATGCCGAGCTCACCTCCGGAATCATTAAACCTGCCGCTCAGAGGCGTCATCTAGCACTGCCAAGCGCGGGGCGATCATTTAGGGCCCACGTGAAACGCGCTCCGTCATAAAGGAACATTTCGAAGAGAAATCACGCCGGTGCCTCATCCTTTCTCTGCAGCCCACGGAGATGGTAGATTACATTATCCCAGGTGGAGAGAGCTCCGTTCTGCCGGGATAATGCATGCCGATGAGTGGAGATCAAAGCCCGCTTACAAATTGGAGAGCTTGTTGTCATCTGTAAGGTATTTTCATGGTGAATTTGGCCGTGACGACTCAAAAAAATGTATATCCCTATTGATTATGTACATATAGATGTGCTACACCATACGGATCGGCTGTCTCAGACATGGATGAGCGAGTTTGGGGTGGAGGGACTTATCTGGCCTGCACAGAGTCCTGACCTCAACCCAATAGAACACCTTGGGAATAAATTAGAGCGGAAACTGCGAGCCAGGCCTTCCCGTCCAACATCAGCGCCTGGCCTCACAAATGTGCTTCTGAGGAATGGTCAAACATTCCCAAAGACACACTCCTAAACCTTGTGGACAGCCTTCCCAGAAGAGTTGAAGCTGTTATAGCTGCAAAGGGTGGGCCAACTTAATATTGAACCCTACGGACTAAGACTGGGATGCCATTAAAGTTCATGTGCGTGTAAAGGCAGGTGTCCTAATACCAGTACTAATAGTGTATGCATTATATACAGTATCTCACATAAGTGAGTGCACCCCTCACATTTTTGTAAATCTTTTCTTCTATCTTTTCATGTGACAACACTGAAGAAATGACACTTTGCTACAATGTAAAGTAGTGAGTGTACAGCTTGTATAACAGTGTCAATTTGCTGTCCCCTCAAAATAACTCAACAGACAGCTATTAATGTCTAAACAGCTGGCAACAAAAGTGAGCACACCCCTAAGTGAAAATGTCCAAATTGGGCCCAATTAGCCATTTTCCCTCCCCGGTGTCATGTGACTTGTTAGTGTTACAAGGTCTCAGGTGTGAATGGGGAGCAGGTGTGTTAAATTTGGTGTTATCGCTCTCACTCTCTCATACTGGTCACTGGAAGTTCAACATGGCACCTCATGGCAAAGAACTCTCTGAGGATCTGAAATAAAGAATTATTGCTCTACATTAGGATGGCCTGGGCTATAAGAAGATTGCCAAGACCCTGAAACTGAGCTGCAGCACGGTGGCCAAGACCATACAGCAGTTTAACACGAGAGGTTCTACTCAGAACAGGCCTCGTCATAGGCTAGCGCAGCCCATTGCATTAGGGTGTGCACCCGAAAGCGCAAGCATATATATATATATATATAGTATTGGGACACCTGCCTTTACACGCACATGAACTTTAATGTCATTGCCATCTCAGTCTTAGTCCGTAGGGTTCAATATTGAGTTGGCCCACCCTTTGCAGCTATAACAGCTTCAACTCTTCTGGGAAGGCCGTCCACAAGGTTTAGGAGTGTGTCTATGGGAATGTTTGATCATTCTTCCAGAAGTGCATTTGTGAGGTCCGGCACTGATGTTGGACGAGAAGGCCTGGCTCGCAGTCTCCGCTCTAATTCATCCCAAAGGCTTTCGATCTGGTTGAGGTCAGGACTCTGTGCAGGCCAGTCAATTTCCTGCACCCCCAAAGCCACTGATCCATGTCTTTATGGACCTTGCTTTGTGCACTGGTCCAAATCATTTGGTGGAGGGGGGGATTATGGTGTGGGGTTGTTTTTCAGGGGTTGAGTTTGGCCCCTTAGTTCCAGTGAAGGGGACTCATAAGGTGTCAGCATATCAAGACATTTTGGATCATTTCATGCTCCCAACTTTGTGGGAGGAGTTTGGGGACGGCCCCTTCCTGTTCCAACATGACTGCACACCAGTGCACAAAGCAAGGTCCATAAAGACATGGACTTAGCAGGGGTGGTGGAAATTAACTTCAAGTGCAATAATTCACATTATAACCGTAACTAAAACATATACAATTAAGTGTAACACTCTAAAAAATAAAAATTCCAAAGTGCTATAATGGTGTGAACCTCCCAACTAAAAAGTTGTTGCACTTAAAGGTAATTTGTATTGCAATTATCTGTAGAGGGGTTTCCACTATCCCTGCTAAGGCAGCACTGATGGGCACTGATAGGCTGCACTGATTGGCAGAGTTGATGGGCACTAATTGGTAGCACTGATGTGCACCGATAGATGGCACTGATTGTCAGCACTGATATGCATCACTGATGGGCTCTGATTGGTAGCACTTATGGGCACTGATAGGCTGATTGGCAGCACTGATTGGAAGCACTGATTGACACTGACTGGCAGCACTGATGGGTAGCACTTATTGACAGCACTGCTAGGCACTCATAGGCAACACTGGTTGGCACTGATAGGGCAGAGGGGGAGTTTCACATTCAGGAGATCTTGAGAATTGCCAGAGCTGTTCAGTGAACTGTCAGATAATGACACTGCATGCAGGGAGAGAGACCAGCTGTCAAAAGTCAGCGGTGATGTCGGTGGTGGGCGGGACTGAACAGTTACTAAACACCAGACAATAGGATGGGTCTGGGAGGACTGCTATATTTCCTTGACGCCGCCCCCTCTCTGAAACAGCCCAAACATTGGCTGGTGTTGGCGCTTGGTCCCGCCCACCCCCGACATTGTGGCTGAGTTGTGATGACTTACAACTCAGCCACGATGTCAGGGGTGGGCGGGACCAAGCGCTATAAACACCAGCCAATGTTTGAGCTGCTTCAGAGAGGGGCAGGGCCACATAAATGTAGCGGCCCGCCCAGACCCCATCTCATTGGCTGGTGTTTGATGGCCGTTCGGTCCCACCCCCCTGACATCACCGCTGATTTTTGACAGCTGGTCTCTCTCCCTGCATGCAGTGTCATTATCTGACAGTTTTATACACTGAACAGCTCTGGCAATTCTCACGGTCTGCTGCCTGTGAAACGGTTTCACAGGCAGCGCAGGCCACACACTCTCTTGGATGCAGCATTTTGGAGCAAATCTCAGGAGACAGCACGGGGTGATTAGGGTGTGCCCATGCCTATGGGCCTTTCGCCATGGTTAACCAAAGAAGTTGAGGTCACGTGCTCAGCGTCATATCCAGAGGTTGTCTTTGGGAAATAGACGTATGAGTGCTGCCAGCATTGCTGCAGAGATTGAAGCGGTGGTGGGGTCAGCCTGTCAGTGCTCAGACCATACGCCGCACACTGCATCATGTTGGTCTGCATGGCTGTCGTCCCAGAAGGAATCCTCTTCTAAAGACATGGATAGGAGGGACGGCGGGGCGGCATATAGGAGAACAAATCTCCTCTATTCTCCACCTGTGTCCTGCAGGGTTTTCAGCAGCTGCAGGAGCAGGTTCGGTTCTCCTATATGCCGTCCTGCCAGCCCTCCTATCCAGCTTGGTGCTAGCTGAATCCAGAGTTTAAACTCAAGAGGCAAGCAGTCTTCCATACCTAGGATGCTCTGCATCCCAGCCCCGACTCTGGCTTCTGCTTCCTGCCTCAAGGCTGTTCCTGCCGCCGGAATGGTAGTCCCGAAGCCGCTCCTGGTAAGCCACAAACTCTCTGTCACAGCAGAGTGTAAAAGAATACACTGCCCAGAGAGTATAGTGTTCCAGGTGTCCTACTGACTGTCACTCTGCTACCTCCCATACTGCCCCCCTCTGGTCGTGCTGCCCCCTCACACTGCCCTCCTCTACCCCCCCTCCCATCATGCTGTCCCCCCATACTGCACTCCACTACCCCCCACTTGTAAAAAAAAAAAAAAAAACTATAATAAATAAAATTGTAAAATAAAATAGAATGGTAAAAAATTATAAAAAAATAAAATAAAAAATAAAAACTGCCCTACTGACCATGTCCACTGCTCTACTGACCATATCAACTAACCTTCTGACCATGTCCACTGCCCTACTGACCACGTCCACTGCTCTACTGATCACGCCCACTGCCCTACTGACCATGTCCACTGCCCTACTGACCACGTCCACTGCTCTACTGATCACACCCACTGCCCTACTGACCACGTCTACTGCTCTACTGACTACATCCACTGCTCTACTGACCATGTCCACTGCCCTACTATGTCCACTGCTCTACTGACTTTGTCCACTGGTCTACTGACAATGTCCACTGCTCTACTGACCACATCCACTGCTCTACTGACCACATCCACAGCTCTACTGACCATGTCCACTACCCTACTGACCACATCCACTGCCCTACTCACTGACACCATTCACACTGACACCACTGGCGGAAGGAACTGCCAGGTTTGCAAAGGTCACACTTGCGATGACTGGGCCCTGGCCTTCTACCACCATGACGGGGCTCAAGACTGAAGGACTGCACAATCTGTGAAAGGGATCCGCTGCGGGACTGTAAAGGGTTGTGGGATCAGTGGGAAGGGCTTTGGGCTCAGAGGGAATGTCCCAGGTCGGAAGTCGGGGGCCCTAGATGGTTTCTTGCACCAAAGCCCTGAAGGTTCTAGTCACGTGTGAATTAAAACCCAACTCCCTGAGTGCTGCACTCCCAGGATAATACTTACTTTCTATTGCAATTATACTATCTATCATCAAGCAAGGTCCGGGCCAGATACTCTTGCAACTATAGTTGGTACTGTATGTGCATTGGGTGCCATGAACAGTGCATTGGGTGCCATTAACAATGTATTTCTCCTCATTGCACTGCACTTAGAGCAGGTACGTTGTCTGAATAGGTCCTAACACGTAAACTTAAAGTATAACTATAGGAAACATTTTATTTTCATTTTGGATAGAGCAAGGGAAGGTTATAATATTGTTCGATTTTTTTCTTCTCTAGGGAGTGGCGGACATGTGTCCATTTACACCCGCCAACATCCATTCCAATCCGATCTGATCCTCTAAAAAAAGACGGACGGGGATCCCTTCCCCATCCGTCTAGCTGATGGGATCGGATGACAGGCGGGTGTAAACAGACAAGGGGTCCGTTTACATTCCACCTCCCATAGCGGAGAGCAGACTGCGTCCGTGTCCTCTTTGCATAAGCGGAGCAGACATGGACCAATGATCCGCCTGCTCATCTGGGATCAGCAGACAGATTCCCCGCTGAATAGGCGGTCCGCCCCATGTGGAAGGGGGCCATACAAGGCAGAAATAAAGATCTTCAGAAAACTAAAAGCCAACAGACTCTAGAGCGCCCCCTGTTTGATGCACATGGTAAATCTCAAATTTTTCAAAGTGTTAAGCCTCGTACACACGATCTGATTTTTCGACAGGAAATGTTCTATGTCAGGCTGTTGGCGGAAAATCAGACCATTTTTACGCTCCATCGGACAATTTTTGTCAGATTTTCCGCGGACAAATGTT
Source organism: Lithobates septentrionalis (assembly GCA_037952835.1). Lineage (NCBI taxonomy): Eukaryota > Metazoa > Chordata > Amphibia > Anura > Ranidae > Lithobates > Lithobates septentrionalis. The sequence goes on from JBBDGP010002448.1 coordinate 505,524, forward strand.
GGACAGCAGGTTTTAAAATTTTCCGTCGGACAAAAGTCCAAAGTACAAACACGCATGCTCGGAAGCAAGGACGAGCCGGAAGCGGTCGGTCTTGTAAACCAGCGTTCGTAATGGAGAATTAACATTCGTGACGCAGCAAATTATGAAATCTCGAAATGCAGCGCACAATTCTCTTCTTTAATGGGATAATAATGAAGCTGCTTTGCTGGTCATACTGATGGAGTTATTGCAAACTAATTTTCAAAGGCTTTTTCTTTCTAGTGATATCAAGAATAATATTTTTTTTTTTCTTTGGGCAAGTTACCACAACACCATTATCCCGTAGGTTTTAAGAGAAAAGATACAACTATGTTGGTGTCCCTTGTCAATTTTACATTGTATTTTTTTAAATGTAACTGCCGACTCCCAAACTGTCATTTGAAGTAAAACACATAGCCAAGTATTATTCTCCACAATTTTTTTTATTGTGCATTAAAAAAAGAAAACAAATAAAATTAGAAATGCTATCTGCCAATAGAACTTAACCAAAAAGTGCATTCTATGCATCCAAAAATATAGAAAATATACCAAATCAAATCATTATTATTCAACCAAAAAAATAATGTCAAAGCAATAACTCCAAGGCAAATAGTAAATAACACGTTATCTCCTCCGATTCCACAACATGTCTGGTTGAAAAAACGGCCATTCAGAAATGAACTGAAAAGCACAAAATGAAAAGCGTGAAATGAAAAGCGCGAAATGAAAAGTGCGAAATGAAAAGCGCGAATCAACACTCACCAAACTTCTACTCACGAAATTAGCAGAAGGAGCCCAAAGGGTGGCGCTAAAGAGCTGAAAAACCATGTAGTACGTCACTACTAGGGATTGGCCGAACACCCCCCCATTCGGTTCGCACTAGAACATGCGAACAGGCAAAAAATGTGTTCGAACACGCGAACACCGTTAAAGTCTATGGGACACGAGCATGAAAAATCAAAAGTGCAAATTTCAAAGGATTATATGCATGGTATTGTCTTAAAAAGTGTTTGGGGACCCGGGTCCTGCCCCAGCGGAAACGGGCTTTTCCACATGCAAGGAGCAAGGAGCACTCTTGATCTCAGAGGTGGGCGTTCCTATGCTAGTGATTTGACCTATTTAGGTGGTGTGTCAGCACGCCGCCCGTACCCCAGGAAGATGACAGATTTGTCGAAACGGCGTAGGGAGGAGCGGCGTGCTGACGTCACCACCACACCACGCTGATCCCGGAAGATACGGGCAGCAGCTGCGAGCCGGCCGGCACATATTGTTTTTAGAGGCGTTTTTTTTACCTTATACACTGTAAGTGCATTTCTTACTCTTTTTACATAAATAAACGATAACTGTATTACATACCTCCCAACTTTTGAACTTCAGAATGAGGGACACTTGAGGAAGGAAGTAACCTTGCATAGCGCGCTGCGGCAAATGTGGGCGTGGTCAAACGTTTGACAGTGGGAGGAGCTTAATGGACGGCACAGTGGTGCAGTGGTTAGCACTCTCGCCTAGCAGTAAAAAGGGTCGCTGGTTCAAATCCCAACCACGACACTACCTGCCTGGAGTTTGCATGTTCTCTCTGTGCCTGCGTGGGTTTCCTCCGGGTACTCCGGTTTCCTCCCACACTCCAAAGACATGCTGGTAGGTTAATTGGCTTCTGTCTAAAATTGGCCCTAGTATATGAATGGGGACCTTGGATTGAGGGTAGGGACTGATGTGAGTGTGCGATGTACAGGGTTAGGGACAAGGGTCAGGGTTGTAGACACACACTCACTCAGGTTGAACTGGATGGACTGGTGTCTTTATTCAACCTTACTAACTATGTAAATTATGTAAAAATCATTAAACAAAACTTGGGCTTCCTTGTATCTATAAAATATGCTTTTATTATTGTTCCACAAGCAAGAGTCTCATGGATACATACATACCCCAGCACATTCATTTAAAAAAAAGGATAAAAGAATGCAGTGTTTGGAGTGCATTACGTACAAAGTGCAGGGTTTTAGGATGAGCTATATACAGAGTGCAGGGTTCTGGCATGAGCTATATACAGAGTGCAGGGTTGTAGGATGAGCTATGTACAGAGTGCAGGGTTCTGGCATGAGCTATGTACAGAGTGCAGGGTTCTGGCATGAGCTATGTACAGAGTGCAGGGTTCTGGCATGAGCTGTGTACAGAGTGCAGGGTTCTGGCATGAGCTGTGTACAGAGTGCAGGGTTCTTGCATGAGCTGTGTACAGAGTGCAGGGTTCTAGCATGAGTTGTGTGTGTACAGAGTGCAGGGTTCTGGCATGAGCTGTGTGTGTACAGAGTGCAGGGTTCTGGCATGAGCTGTGTACAGAGTGCAGGGTTCTGGCATGAGCTGTGTACAGAGTGCAGGGTTCTGGGGTGAGCTGCATTCAGAGTGCAGGGTTCTAGAGTGAGCTGCATGCAGAGTGCAGGGTTCTGGGTTGAGCTTTGTACAGAGTGCAGGGTTTTGGGGTGAGCTATGTACAGAGAGCAGGGTTCTGGGGTGAGCTATGTACAGAGTGCAGGGTTCTGAGATGAGCTATGCACAGAGTGCAGGGTTCTGGGATGAGCTATGTACAGAGTGCAGGGTTCTGGAATGAGCTATATGCAGAGTGCAGGGTTCTGGGATGCGCTATGTGCAGAGTGCAGGGTTCTGGAATGAGCAATGTGCAGAGTGCAGGGTTCTGGAATGAGCTATGTACAGAGTGCAGGGTTCTGGCATGAGCTGTGTACAGAGTGCAGGGTTCTGGCATGAGCTGTGTACAGAGTGCAGGGTTCTAGCATGAGTTGTGTGTGTACAGAGTGCAGGGTTCTGGCATGAGCTGTGTGTGTACAGAGTGCAGGGTTCTGGCATGAGCTGTGTACAGAGTGCAGGGTTCTGGCATGAGCTGTGTACAGAGTGCAGGGTTCTGGCATGAGCTGTGTACAGAGTGCAGGGTTCTGGGGTGAGCTGCATTCAGAGTGCAGGGTTCTGGAGTGAGCTGCATGCAGAGTGCGGGGTTCTGGGTTGAGCTATGTACAGAGTGCAGGGTTTTGGGGTGAGCTATGTACAGAGAGCAGGGTTCTGGGGTGAGCTATGTACAGAGTGCAGGGTTCTGAGATGAGCTATGCACAGAGTGCAGGGTTCTGGGATGAGCTATGTACAGAGTGCAGGGTTCTGGGATGAGCTATGTAAAGAGTGCAGGGTTCTGGAATGAGCTATATGCAGAGTGCAGGGTTCTGGGATGCACTATGTGCAGAGTGCAGGGTTCTGGAATGAGCAATGTGCAGAGTGCAGGGTTCTGGAATGAGCTATGTACAGAGTGCAGGGTTCTGGCATGAGCTGTGTACAGAGTGCAGGGTTCTGGCATGAGCTGTGTACAGAGTGCAGGGTTCTTGCATGAGCTGTGTACAGAGTGCAGGGTTCTAGCATGAGCTGTGTGTGTACAGAGTGCAGGGTTCTGGCATGAGCTGTGTACAGAGTGCAGGGTTCTGGCATGAGCTGTGTACAGAGTGCAGGGTTCTGGGGTGAGCTGCATTCAGAGTGCAGGGTTCTGGATTGAGCTGCATGCAGAGTGTATGGTTCTGGAATGAGCTATGTACAGAGTGCAGGGTTCTGGCATGAGCTGTGTACAGAGTGCAGGGTTCTGGCATGAGCTGTGTACAGAGTGCAGGGTTCTTGCATGAGCTGTGTACAGAGTGCAGGGTTCTAGCATGAGCTGTGTGTGTACAGAGTGCAGGGTTCTGGCATGAGCTGTGTACAGAGTGCAGGGTTCTGGCATGAGCTGTGTACAGAGTGCGGGGTTCTGGGGTTAGCTGCATTCAGAGTGCAGGGTTCTGGAGTGAGCTGCATGCAGAGTGCAGGGTTCTGGGTTGAGCTATGTACAGAGTGCAGGGTTCTGGCATGAGCTGTGTACAGAGTGCAGGGTTCTTGCATGAGCTGTGTACAGAGTGCAGGGTTCTAGCATGAGCTGTGTGTGTACAGAGTGCAGGGTTCTGGCATGAGCTGTGTGTGTACAGAGTGCAGGGTTCTGGCATGAGCTGTGTACAGAGTGCAGGGTTCTGGCATGAGCTGTGTGTGTACAGAGTGCAGGGTTCTGGCATGAGCTGTGTACAGAGTGCAGGGTTCTGGCATGAGCGGCATTCAGAGTGCAGGGTTCTGGGGTGAGCTGCATTCAGAGTGCAGGGTTCTGGAGTGAGCTGCATGCAGAGTGCAGGGTTCTGGGTTGAGCTATGTACAGAGTGCAGGGTTTTGGGATGAGCTATGTACAGAGAGCAGGGTTCTGGGGTGAGCTATTACAGAGTGCAGGGTTCTGAGATGAGCTATGCACAGAGTGCAGGGTTCTGGGATGAGCTATGTACAGAGTGCAGGGTTCTGGGATGAGCTATATAAAGAGTGCAGGGTTCTGGAATGAGCTATGTGCAGAGTGCAGGGTTCTGGGATGCGCTATGTGCAGAGTGCAGGGTTCTGGAATGAGCAATGTGCAGAGTGCAGGGTTCTGGAATGAGCTATGTACAGAGTGCAGGGTTCTGGCATGAGCTGTGTACAGAGTGCAGGGTTCTGGCATGAGCTGTGTACAGAGTGCAGGGTTCTTGCATGAGCTGTGTACAGAGTGCAGGGTTCTGGCATGAGCTGTGTACAGAGTGTAGGGTTCTGGGGTGAGCTGCATTCAGAGTGCAGGGTTCTGGAGTGAGCTGCATGCAGAGTGCAGGGTTCTGGGTTGAGCTATGTACAGAGTGCAGGGTTCTGGGATGAGCTATGTACAGAGAGCAGGGTTCTGGGGTGAGCTATGTACAGAGTGCAGGGTTCTGAGATGAGCTATGTACAGAGTGCAGGGTTCTGAGATTAGCTATGCACAGAGTGCAGGGTTCTGGGATGAGCTATGTACAGAGTTCAGGGTTCTGGGATGAGCTATGTACAGAGTGTAGGGTTCTGGGATGAGCTATGTAAAGAGTGCAGGGTTCTGGAATGAGCTATGTAAACAGTGCAGGGTTCTGGAATGAGCTATGTGCAGAGTGCAGGGTTCTGGGATGCGCTATGTGCAGAGTGCAGGGTTCTGGAATGAGCAATGTGCAGAGTGCAGGGTTCTGGAATGAGCTATGTGCAGAGTGCAGGGTTCTGGGATGAGCTATATACAGGGTGCAGGGTTCTGGGATGAGCTATATACAGGGTGCGGGGTTCTGAGACGAGCTATATACAGGGCACAGGGTACTGGATGAGCTATATACAGGGTGCAGCAGAGGCATAATTAGAACCTTCAGGGGCCCTGGTGCAAGAAACCATGAAGGGCCCCCCGACCTCCAGCCTAGGCCATTCCCTTCGAGCCCAGAGCCCTTCCCACTGATCCCATCACCCTTCATGGTCCCACAGCAGATTGAGCAGAGTGAGCTGCATGCAGAGTGCAGGGTTCTGGGTTGAGCTATGTACAGAGTGCAGGGTTCTGGGATGAGCTATGTACAGAGAGCAGGGTTCTGGGGTGAGCTATGTACATAGTGCAGGTTTCTGAGATGAGCTATGTACAGAGTGCAGGGTTCTGAGATGAGCTATGTACAGAGTGCAGGGTTCTGAGATGAGCTATGCACAGAGTGCAGGGTTCTGGGATGAGCTATGTAAAGAGTGCAGGGTTCTGGAATGAGCTATGTAAAGAGTGCAGGGTTCTGGAATGAGCTATGTGCAGAGTGCAGGGTTCTGGGATGCGCTATGTGCAGAGTGCAGGGTTCTGGAATGAGCAATGTGCAGAGTGCAGGGTTCTAGCATGAGCTGTGTGTGTACAGAGTGCAGGGTTCTGGCATGAGCTGTGTACAGAGTGCAGGGTTCTGGCATGAGCTGTGTACAGAGTGCAGGGTTCTGGGGTGAGCTGCATTCAGAGTGCAGGGTTCTGGAGTGAGCTGCATGCAGAGTGTATGGTTCTGGAATGAGCTATGTACAGAGTGCAGGGTTCTGGCATGAGCTGTGTACAGAGTGCAGGGTTCTGGCATGAGCTGTGTACAGAGTGCAGGGTTCTTGCATGAGCTGTGTACAGAGTGCAGGGTTCTAGCATGAGCTGTGTGTGTACAGAGTGCAGGGTTCTGGCATGAGCTGTGTACAGAGTGCAGGGTTCTGGCATGAGCTGTGTACAGAGTGCGGGGTTCTGGGGTTAGCTGCATTCAGAGTGCAGAGTTCTGGAGTGAGCTGCATGCAGAGTGCAGGGTTCTGGGTTGAGCTATGTACAGAGTGCAGGGTTCTGGCATGAGCTGTGTACAGAGTGCAGGGTTCTTGCATGAGCTGTGTACAGAGTGCAGGGTTCTAGCATGAGCTGTGTGTGTACAGAGTGCAGGGTTCTGGCATGAGCTGTGTGTGTACAGAGTGCAGGGTTCTGGCATGAGCTGTGTACAGAGTGCAGGGTTCTGGCATGAGCGGCATTCAGAGTGCAGGGTTCTGGGGTGAGCTGCATTCAGAGTGCAGGGTTCTGGAGTGAGCTGCATGCAGAGTGCAGGGTTCTGGGTTGAGCTATGTACAGAGTGCAGGGTTTTGGGATGAGCTATGTACAGAGAGCAGGGTTCTGGGGTGAGCTATTACAGAGTGCAGGGTTCTGAGATGAGCTATGCACAGAGTGCAGGGTTCTGGGATGAGCTATGTAAAGAGTGCAGGGTTCTGGAATGAGCTATGTAAAGAGTGCAGGGTTCTGGAATGAGCTATGTGCAGAGTGCAGGGTTCTGGGATGCGCTATGTGCAGAGTGCAGGGTTCTGGAATGAGCAATGTGCAGAGTGCAGGGTTCTAGCATGAGCTGTGTGTGTACAGAGTGCAGGGTTCTGGCATGAGCTGTGTACAGAGTGCAGGGTTCTGGCATGAGCTGTGTACAGAGTGCAGGGTTCTGGGGTGAGCTGCATTCAGAGTGCAGGGTTCTGGAGTGAGCTGCATGCAGAGTGTATGGTTCTGGAATGAGCTATGTACAGAGTGCAGGGTTCTGGCATGAGCTGTGTACAGAGTGCAGGGTTCTGGCATGAGCTGTGTACAGAGTGCAGGGTTCTTGCATGAGCTGTGTACAGAGTGCAGGGTTCTAGCATGAGCTGTGTGTGTACAGAGTGCAGGGTTCTGGCATGAGCTGTGTACAGAGTGCAGGGTTCTGGCATGAGCTGTGTACAGAGTGCGGGGTTCTGGGGTTAGCTGCATTCAGAGTGCAGAGTTCTGGAGTGAGCTGCATGCAGAGTGCAGGGTTCTGGGTTGAGCTATGTACAGAGTGCAGGGTTCTGGCATGAGCTGTGTACAGAGTGCAGGGTTCTTGCATGAGCTGTGTACAGAGTGCAGGGTTCTAGCATGAGCTGTGTGTGTACAGAGTGCAGGGTTCTGGCATGAGCTGTGTGTGTACAGAGTGCAGGGTTCTGGCATGAGCTGTGTACAGAGTGCAGGGTTCTGGCATGAGCGGCATTCAGAGTGCAGGGTTCTGGGGTGAGCTGCATTCAGAGTGCAGGGTTCTGGAGTGAGCTGCATGCAGAGTGCAGGGTTCTGGGTTGAGCTATGTACAGAGTGCAGGGTTTTGGGATGAGCTATGTACAGAGAGCAGGGTTCTGGGGTGAGCTATTACAGAGTGCAGGGTTCTGAGATGAGCTATGCACAGAGTGCAGGGTTCTGGGATGAGCTATGTACAGAGTGCAGGGTTCTGGGATGAGCTATATAAAGAGTGCAGGGTTCTGGAATGAGCTATGTGCAGAGTGCAGGGTTCTGGGATGCGCTATGTGCAGAGTGCAGGGTTCTGGAATGAGCAATGTGCAGAGTGCAGGGTTCTGGAATGAGCTATGTACAGAGTGCAGGGTTCTGGCATGAGCTGTGTACAGAGTGCAGGGTTCTGGCATGAGCTGTGTACAGAGTGCAGGGTTCTTGCATGAGCTGTGTACAGAGTGCAGGGTTCTAGCATGAGCTGTGTGTGTACAGGGTGCAGGGTTCTGGCATGAGCTGTGTACAGAGTGCAGGGTTCTGGCATGAGCTGTGTACAGAGTGTAGGGTTCTGGGGTGAGCTGCATTCAGAGTGCAGGGTTCTGGAGTGAGCTGCATGCAGAGTGCAGGGTTCTGGGTTGAGCTATGTACAGAGTGCAGGGTTCTGGGATGAGCTATGTACAGAGAGCAGGGTTCTGGGGTGAGCTATGTACAGAGTGCAGGGTTCTGAGATGAGCTATGTACAGAGTGCAGGGTTCTGAGATTAGCTATGCACAGAGTGCAGGGTTCTGGGATGAGCTATGTACAGAGTGCAGGGTTCTGGGATGAGCTATGTACAGAGTGTAGGGTTCTGGGATGAGCTATGTACAGAGTGCAGGGTTCTGAGATGAGCTATGTACAGAGTGCAGGGTTCTGGAATGAGCTATGTGCAGAGTGCAGGGTTCTGGGATGCGCTATGTGCAGAGTGCAGGGTTCTGGAATGAGCAATGTGCAGAGTGCAGGGTTCTGGAATGAGCTATGTGCAGAGTGCAGGGTTCTGGGATGAGCTATATACAGGGTGCAGGGTTCTGGAATGAGCTATATACAGGGTGCGGGGTTCTGAGACGAGCTATATACAGGGCACAGGGTACTGGATGAGCTATATACAGGGTGCAGCAGAGGCATAATTAGAACCTTCAGGGGCCCTGGTGCAAGAAACCATGAAGGGCCCCCGACCTCCAGCCTAGGCCATTCCCTTCGAGCCCAGAGCCCTTCCCACTGATCCCATCACCCTTCATGGTCCCACAGCAGATTGAGCAGAGTGAGCTGCATGCAGAGTGCAGGGTTCTGGGTTGAGCTATGTACAGAGTGCAGGGTTCTGGGATGAGCTATGTACAGAGAGCAGGGTTCTGGGGTGAGCTATGTACATAGTGCAGGTTTCTGAGATGAGCTATGTACAGAGTGCAGGGTTCTGAGATGAGCTATGTACAGAGTGCAGGGTTCTGAGATGAGCTATGCACAGAGTGCAGGGTTCTGGGATGAGCTATGTAAAGAGTGCAGGGTTCTGGAATGAGCTATGTAAAGAGTGCAGGGTTCTGGAATGAGCTATGTGCAGAGTGCAGGGTTCTGGGATGCGCTATGTGCAGAGTGCAGGGTTCTGGAATGAGCAATGTGCAGAGTGCAGGGTTCTGGAATGAGCTATGTGCAGAGTGCAGGGTTCTGGGATGAGCTATATACAGGGTGCAGGGTTCTGGGATGAGCTATATACAGGGTGCGGGGTTCTGAGACGAGCTATATACAGGGCACAGGGTACTGGATGAGCTATATACAGGGTGCAGCAGAGGCATAATTAGAACCTTCAGGGGCCCTGGTGCAAGAAACCACGAAGGGCCCCCCGACCTCCAGCCTAGGCCATTCCCTTCGAGCCCAGAGCCCTTCCCACTGATCCCATCACCCTTCATGGTCCCACAGCAGATTCGGCCCGGCCATGGTGGCAGAAGGCCAGGGCCTAGTTGCAAGTGCAACCTTTGCTGGTAGTTCCGCCAGTGGTGTCAGTGTGGACTGTGAATGGTGTCAGTCAGTAGGGCAGTGGAAGTGGTCAGTATGGCAGAGAAAGTGGTCAGTATGGCAGAGAAAGTGGTCAGTATGGCAGAGAAAGTGGTCAGTAGGGCAGTGGACATGGTCAGTAGGGCAGTGGACATGGTCAGTAGGGCAGTGGACATGGTCAGTAGGGCAGTGGACATGGTCAGTAGAGCAGTGGACGTGGTCAGTAGACATAATCAGTAGGGCAGTGGACAGGATCAGTAGTTTTTTTTTTATTGTTATTTTATTTTTGTTATTTTTTACCATTATATTTTATCCATTTTATTTTTTAGAGTTTTTTTTACAGTTTTTGATGGGAGTTGGTGGCAGTGGAGGGCAGTATGATGGGGTGGAGGGCAGTATGATGGGAGGGGGTGTCAGTGGAGGGCAGTATGATGGGAGGGGTGGCAGTGGAAGGCAGTATGTTGGGGGCGGAGGCAGTGGAAGGCATTATGATGGGAGGGGAGGCAGCGGAGGGCAGTATGATGGGGTGGAGGGCAGTATGATAGGAGAGGAGGTAGTGGAGGGCAGTATGATAGGAGGAGGCGGTAGTGGAGGGCAGTATCATGGGAGGGGGGGTTAGTGCAGGGCAGTATGATGGGAGGGATGGTAGTGAAGGGCAATGTAATGGGAGGGGGTTTAGTGGAGGGCAGTATTATGGGAGGGATGGTAGTGGAGGGCAGTATGATGGGAGGGAGAGCAGTATGATGGGAAGGGTGGTAGTGGAGGGCAGTATGATGGGAGGGGTGGTAGTGGAGGGCAATATAATGGGAGGGGGTTTAGTGGAGGGCAGTATTATGGGAGGGGTGGTAGTGGAGGGCAGTATGATGGGAGGGAGAGCAGTATGATGGGAAGGGTGGTAGTGGAGGGCAGTATGATGGGAGGGGTGGTAGTGGAGGGCAATATAATGGGAGGGGGTTTAGTGGAGGGCAGTATTATGGGAGGGGTGGTAGTGGAGGGCAGTATGATGGGAGGGAGAGCAGTATGATGGGAAGGGTGGTAGTGGAGGGCAGTATGATGGGAGGGGGGTTAGTGGAGGGCAGTATAATAGGAGCGGTGGCAGTGGAGGGCAGTATAATTGGAGGGGGGAAGTATGATGGGTGGGGGTGGCAGTGAAAGGCAGTATAATGGGGGGGGGTTAGTGGAGGGCAGTATAATAGGAGGGGTGGCAGTGGAGGGCAGTATAATAGGAGGGGGGGCAGTATGATGGGATTGGGGCAGTATGATAGGAGGGGTGGTAGTAGAGGGCAGTATATTGGGGGGGGTAGTCACATGGAGGGCAGTAAAATGGGAGGGGAGAAGTATAATGGGGGGGGGGTAGTGGAGGACAGTATATTGGGGGGGTAGTGGAGGGCAGTAAAATGGGAGGGGGGCAGTATAATGGGGGGGTAGTGGAGGGCAGTATGGGGGGACTGTACAGCATGACTAGAGAGGGGCAGTGTATGGGAGGGAGCAGAGTGACCATGAGTGTACTCAGAGTCAGGGCAGTGCAGGGAGCATTTCTCCTACCTTTATTCCAGCGCAGGAACAGCCTTCGGGGAAGACCCGGAGTCGGGGGCGGAGTCAGGGGTGGAGCCGGGGGCGGAGCTTAGGCGCGAAGAGGAATCCTCCTTTGGCTAAATTCTGGGGCTCCACTCAGGGAGGACCCGGAGTTGGGGGCGGGGTCAGGGGCGGAGTCAGGGGCGGAGCCGGGGGCGGAGCTTAGGCGCGAAGAGGACTCCTCCTTTGGCTAAATGCTGGGGCTCCACTCTCCTCCTTGTCGTGAGGTCACTGGTTGTTAGACGCCAGGCGGGCCATGCCTAGCAACCAGTTGTTTTGGCAGTGAGCCAGGCAGCGTCTGGGGGTGAAATGAAGCGGTCTCGGCCAAAACTAGTACAGCGGGCAGTGAGGGACAGCGGCAATGCGGCGGCAATTTTTAGGGGGGCATCAGATCGGCCAGTGGGGCAATTCCGGGACATTGTATTGTCCCGGAATGAAGGTGCCCGGGACGCGGGACAGACCTCCCACAGCGGGACTTTCACGGCCAATCCGGGACGGTTGGGAGGTATGTGTGACTATTACGCTATGGAGCATTTCTTTTTATATTTGTTTATGGGATCTGAGCGGTAATACTTCAATTCAGTGGATCTCCCGAGCGGTGACCTGTGAGACACATCACAACAGAGACCCAGTGGCTGGGGGACACAGCCACTTGCTCGCACGATCTCTGTGACAGGAGATCTGGTGATCCGGTAAGGGGCAGATTTGTTTGAGGTGGAGGAATTCTCTATAACATCACGCTCCCCAGGGAGACAGTCTTTGCATGCCTCACACCGTTTGAAGATTGGTGTTTTCTCCCTCTATCAGAAAAGTTTTTTAACAAGGACTTTTTTTTGACTGTATGGACTTAGCAATATCTCTTGGTTCTTGATTCCTATTTTCCATATCTTTTTACTAGAACGGTTTATTCTGTGAGACCCAAGCCTTTATTGTTTGTCAGCAAATATTGATTTTTTAAAAATTTTTCCTTTATTGTTGTTTATCACATAAGGATGTTTTTGGTGTGGTCATATCAATTAACCATGATCGTGTTCACTTAATAGCCTATCCTTTATATAGTTATTGAAGTGGGGGTTGTCTCACATTTATGGTTGCAGCAGCACTTATTCTTTTGTTCTTCATAGACACACTTTTTGAATGTTTATTTGATTTGAGGGATAGGGCAGTATTTTTTTTGATTTAGTACATTTGTACCCCATTACCAATTCACACAGGGGGGGCTGAGATCTGGGGGTCCCCTTGTTAAAGGGGGCTTCCAGATTCCGATAAGCCCCCCACCCGCAGACCCCCACAACCACTGGGCAAGGGTTGTGGGGATGAGGCCCCTCTCACCAAGAACATAGGGACATGGTGCTTTGGGGGGGCTACCCCAAAGCACCCTCCCAATGTTGAGGGCATGTGGCCTGGTACGGTTCAGGAGGGGGGGTGCTCTCTCGTCACCCTCTCTTTTCCTGCAGCCTGCCAGGTTGCATGCTCTGGTAAAGGACTGGTATGGATTTTTGGGGGGACCCCACCCCATTTTGTTTTACATTTTGGTACGGGGTTCCCCTTAAAATCCATACCAGACCTGAAGGGTCTGGTATGGATTTTGATGGGGACCCCCATGCCATTTTGTTTTTAAATTTTGGCACGGGGTTCCCCTTAATATCCATACCAGACCTGAAGGGCCTGGTATGGAATTTGGGGGGACCCCCACGCATTTTTTTTTAAATTTTGGTTTGGGGTTCCCTTGTGGGGGAATCCCATGCCGTTTTTATCAATGAACTTTTATGTGTATTGCCGGACCGACAATTCATTATAGCCGCGAGTTTCAAATTACTTTTTTTCCTTTAGAAATGTCATTTTGCTGTCAGAATGTTCTAAACACGGAAAACATGCAGCACTTTACAGGTATACTATAGACACCCCCCAGGTATGAAATTTAAAGAAATATTACACTTTTATTGTTAAAATTTAAGCATTATTAAAATCACTGCTCCCGAAAAAATGGGCGTTTTTAAAACTTTTTTTGGCACTGATCCATGTCCCCTGGGGCAGGACCCAGGTCCCCAAACACTTTTTATGACAATAACTTGCATATTAACCTTTAAAATTAGCACTTTTGATTTTTCCCATAGACTTTTAAAGGGTGTTCCGCGGCTTTCGAATTTGCCGCGAACACCCCAAATTGTTCACTATTCGGTGAACGGACGAACAACCAATGTTCGAGTCGAACTCATGTTCGACCCGAACATAAAGCCCATCCCTAGTCACTACGTTCGTGATTGTTGGGCCAACGCCCTTCGGACAAAACTCCGCGGCTTTGTTGTCCAAAAATCCGATCGTGTGCATGAGGCTTTACTCAGTTTTGGGGGGGGGGGGGGTGGCAAACAAACAACACCCCCCCCCCCTCGGCAGCGTGGCATGGCACTGAAACAGCAGCCCAGCAATGCCCTGGAAGAGGGTCAGGGATCCTGCGGCCTCATAGGACAACCAGGGGAGAATGAAAATTCCTCCTACAAGCTTTAACCAGACACTGATAGAACTCACAAGACTGCTATATACTGTTCTGCTAATGAGAAAAGGTATTTAGCCATTCATATTTACTAAAATAATTGCATTTCCATGTTCTGTGTACTGTGGGAGACCAGATATAGTAAGTGCAGGCTCCTGGGTTTAGTAACACTTTACTATTTCCCTGGTTAAAAGGAAATAAAATGTAAATGTAAAAAGTTTTAGACCCAAACTCAGTAAACAGAGGCAGCAGGTGCAAAAACACTTCTCTAAGACTAGAGAGGCTTCAGTTTCATTTAGTACACAAATCAGGACTGGGGATTATCTCCATAATGATTAGCGTCCGCAGGCTCGTGAAATGAGCTGAGTTCTTTAAGGAATTTCATTTCAACCTGCTGCCTTATTAATTCTGATTGCCTTTCGTGTCTTTTGGTGCGGTGCGAGCCTCATCTCGAGTCATGAGTGCGGCATCCTCTCCCATTTGCGCTGCCATTGTTGCTCTTAATTTGCGCAGGCACCGATCACGCCGCGCCTCTGTTTTCAAGCCCAGGCAATCTCAAGAAAATTGAATATTTATGATTTAAAAATGAAACCGTGAAAAAAGAAAATAATTGCAAATCATAGATGTCTGTGAAAAGGTTGTATTTATTCCGGCTGAGCACGAGAAAAATAATCAGCTTGGTAAACAATATATTATCAGGGTGAAGGGAGAAGATTTGAACCGAGATTATATTTTAATATTGTTTTAATTTGTTCTGAGAGCCGGAGGCATTTTTTTTTCCATTTTGGCGGACAAGGAGCAGGAATAGATGGCGAGAGAAGAAATTGAGATATGTCTTAGTTGGAGGACTATGCTCCGGCATTTACTGCACTATTGACGGCGGAATACTCAGTTCCTACCTGAGTTCTCCTACAGTTGTCCTGACGAAGTGCCTAGACATGTCATGAAACGTGTTGATAGTTTACAAAAAAACACCTGTTTTAATACCAATTAAGATCTTTCTTTTAAGACGGAGTAGTAAAAGTACCAGCATTTCCTGTACCATGTTGTATAAGCAAAGACAATCTAGAGCAGGGCTGGATAAAGAGGTGGAGATCTACCTGAACAACATGGGAGAAGTCAAAGATCTCCGGGCGCAGTGTTGCCTCCTCACATCTGATTTAACAGCTTCCTGTCCCGCTGTCAGGGCTGGGCTCAGCCCTTCCTTCTCTGAGCTGGCCGCTCAGCTGTCGGCTAATTGCCAGCTCCTATCTCTCCACAGTTACTCAGCTGTTGATGATATCCTGCTCGTCAGTCCTGCCTACTTAAGCCGTCCAGTCCAGAGGATCTCTGCCTTCACCTTGGTCAACATCACAGAGACACTCTCCTGCATTCCTGTTCTGCTTGGCTGACATCCTGGCTCCTGATTCTGCTTGCTGTTTTGCTAAGCTCATCTCCGGCTCCCTGATGTTTGGCTTGTCTGACTATCAATTCCAGTTCTTGAACTTTGGCTTGACTACGTTTGTTCCTTTTACTTTTATTATTAAACAAGTGTGATTTAACTGTACTTCTGTCTCAGTCTGATTTCATGGTTTCTGCCACCGGCCTATAGCAGAATGATGACCAGGCAGTGGCTTTAGGCTCCTGACGTAATATGTTGCCTTTCATTTGCGCTGCTCGTGTGTGCCCCCGGGGACACACAATGTTTCAATTGGTGGTGAGCTGTGTCCCTCCCCTGTGTCCCTCCCCAACCCCCCCATCCTAGCACAAATCCCTTTCTAGCACAAATCCTTTTAATTATCCCTGCTAAAACAAATACACCCCCAGCACATATACACCCCCCCAAAAAAAAAAATTCCCCCTTCTAGTACAAATTATTTACGCCTCTCCCCCCACTCATAATCCCCCCTCCCAGCACAAATTCTCTCCAATCTTCCATCCTAGCATGAATACCCTCCTAGCGCAAATCCCCTCAATCGTCTCTGCAAGAACAACTACACCCCTCCAGCACAAATACACCCCCCACCCCCCAAAAAATGTCCCTCTTCTAGTACAAATTCTCTTCCCCTCTCCCCCTACTCCAAATCCCCCCACCCAGCACAAATTCTCCCCAATCTCCCATTCTAACACAAATCCCTTCAATAATCCCTGGTAGAACAAACCCCCACCCTAAACCCCCCCCCCTTCTAGTGCAAATCCTCTACCCCTCTCTGCCCACTCCAAATCCCCCCTCTCAGCAACAATTGTCCCCAATCCCCCATCCTAGCACAAATCCCCTCAATCATCCCTGCTAGAACAAATCAATCACCCCTAGCACAAATCCATCCCCCTCCCAAGTCCAAAACCTCTACCCCTCTCCCACCCACTCCAAACCCTTCCTCCCAGCACACATTCTCCCCAATTCCCATCCTAGCACAAATCCCCTCCTAATACAAATCCCCTCAATGACCTATGCTAGAACAAATCCACCCCCAGGAGATTTGTGCTAGGGTTGGGGATTGGGGAGAATTTGTGCAGGGAGGGGGGATTTGGAGGGGGAGAGAGGTAGAGGATTTGTACTAGGAGGATGGAATTTTTTTTGAGGGGGTGGATTTGTGCTGGGGGGGGGGTGGATTTGTTCTAGCAGGGATGATTAAGGGGATTTGTGCTAGGAGGGGATTTGTGCTAGGATGGGGATTGGGGAGAATTTTTGCTGGGAGCGGGGATTTGAAGTGGGGGGAGAGGGGTAGAGAATTTGTACTAGGAGATGGGAAAGAATATCTGTGCTAGGAGGGGATTTTTCTTTTTGGGGGGTGGATTTCTTCTAGCAGGAATGATTGAGAGGATTTATGCTAGGGTGAGGGACTGGGGAGAATTTGTGCTGGCAGGGGAATCTGGAGTGGGGGGGGGGGGTATATATGTGCTGGGGGTGGATATGTTTTAGCAGGGATAATTGAGAGGATTTGTGCTAGAAAGGGATTTCTGGTAGGGGATGGGGAGAATTTTTGTTGGGAGGGGGCATTTGGAGTGAGTGGGAGAGAGGTAGAGGATTTGGACTTGGGTTGGGATTTTTTTCTGGGGGGGTGGATTTGTGCTTTGGGGGATGGATTTGTTCTACCAGGGGTGATTGAGGGGATTTGTGCTTGGATAGGGGATTGGGGAGAATTTTTGCTGGGAGGGGACATTTGGAGTGGATGAGAGAGGGGTAGAGGATTTGGACTTGGGTTGAGATTTTTTTCTGGGGGGTGGATTTGTGCTTTGAGGGATGGATTTGTTCTACCAGGGGTGATTGAGGGGATTTGTGCTAGGATGGGGGATTGGGGAGAATTTGTGCAGGGAGGGGGGGGGATTTGGATTGGGTGGAGAGGGGTAGAGGATTTGTACTAGGAGGGAGGAATTTTTTTTTGGAGGGGGTACATTTGTGTTGGGAGCATATGTGAAATGAAAGGATTTGAGCTGGGGGGGGGGGGGGTTGGGCAAAGATTTGTGCTGGGAAGAGATATTCAGAGGGAGGGGGGGGGTGATTCATAGTGGGAGGAGGGGGGATTTATGCTTAAAGGGTAAGAATGCAGATTAGTGCTAGATTTTTTTTCCGGGGGGGGGGATTTTTGCTGACACATAATGCTTATACATCCTGGGGGGGGGGGGCAATTTGGCATCTTCACCCTGGGCTCTAGATGAACTTGTCCCGGCACTGCTTGTGCTAAAAAGCATCCCTCTTCCCGATCTCAGAAAATGTGGAAGATAAAAGTACACTTAGCACCTGAATAAAAAGGCTCAATATATTATAACATACTTCTATAATATTCCAAAACACGAGACAGAAGATGTGATCGGGGACACTGCCTCTCAGCTGGTAGGCTTGAATTGTACCCCACCGAGTTACGCCCTTTCCACAATGGTTGCTTAGATATAGAACCGGCACACAATCTGCTCCTTCTGTCTCTCAATCAGCACTTTTCTAAGGTTAACTTTTTATTTAAACAAAGAAACTTCAAAGCGGAGCCATTGCATCGCCCCGACGTTGGCGAGTTCTCTAACAGGCGTCCTGGGCGGCTCGTCTCGTGTTTGTCAAGTCCGGTCACTTTTTGTAAAACATGTCTGTGATTTAAAATAGAAAGATTACAAAAAAAAAAAATACCTTGCCTCATCTCTGTCTCGGTGAGTGTAACATTCACACCCCAAATGAGTGTGAAGCACGCTGCGTTTTCTATGTGCCGGGAAAGTAGGTCAGAACAGACGCTATTACCACCTCATGCTTTTTGCTGCACTACAAATTTTACGGAGAAAAATGAGGTCACAAGCTGAGGGTGGTGGTGGTGTGGATTGGTCTGGCAGCTGCCAGGTAGGATTTTTGCCGTGAGCATTGCCTATGCCTATGAAGGGGTTTTGGCATCTTAGACATAAAAAAAGCTAAAAAACATACCCCCCCTCTCCCTAAATCTGGCTTATTCCCATTTTGCTTGTACCGACAGCCACCCACATCCTAAAAACATTACAGCTGCTAAATTGGCAGCTTTTTATAGTACGACTCCCAATTGCCCTTAATTTGGACACAAATCCTTTCTTTTTTTTTTCCTCTACAGCTGTCCATCCTTTGCAAAAATCCTTAAAGGTGAAGAGCCAAAATGATGTGAACTTCTATAATAGATGAAAACTCAATTACTAAAATCCACAGTGTCTTGAAAGAGTATTCATACCCCTTGAAATTTTCCACATTTTGTCATGTTACAACCAAAAACGTAAATGTATTTTATTGGGATTTTAGGTGATAAACCAACACAAAGTGGCACATAATTGTGAAGTGGAAGGAAAATGATAAATGGTTTTCAAATGTAAAAAAAATAAATATATGAAAAGTGTGGAGTACATTTGTATTCAGCTCCCTTTACTCTGATACCCCTAACTAAAATCTAGTGGAATCAATTGCCTTCAGATGTCACCTAATTAGTAAATAGAGTCCACCTGTGTGTAATTTCATCTCAGTATAAATACAGCTGTTCTGTGAAGCCCTAAGAGGTTTGTTAGAGAACCTTAGTAAACAAACAGCATCATGCAGGCCAAGGAACACACCAGACAGGTCAGTGGTAAAGTTGTGGAGAGGTTTAAAACAGGGTTAAGCTGGCCATACACCATACAATTTTCCTGTTCAATTTTCTTTAGATTTACCTTCAACTATGTAGTACAAGGGCCTGCCTGATTGCATCCAAATTGAAAGTGTTTAGGTTTCACCTCATATTATATGGTTTTGGTAAATCTAAAGGAAAGTTGAACAGGAAAATTGAATAGTGTATGGCCAGCCTTAGGTTATAACAAAATCTCCCAAGCTTTGAACATCTCACCGAGCTCTGTTCAATCCATCATCTGAAAATGGAAAGAGTATGGCACAACTGCAAACCTACCAAGACATGGCCGTCCACCTAAACTGACCGGCCGGGCAAGGAGAGCATTCATCAGAGAAGCAGCCAAGAGGTCCATGGTAACTCTGGAGGAGCTGCAGAGATCCACAGCTCAGGTGGGAGAATCTGTCCACAGGACAACTATTAGTCGTGCTCTCCACAAATCTGACCTTTATGGAAGAGTGACAAGAAGAAAGACATTGGTGAAAGAAAGACATAAGAAGTCCCCTTTGCAGTTTGGGAGAAGCCATGTGGGGGACACAGCAAAGATGTGGAAGAAGGTGCTCTGGTCAGATGAGACCAAAATTAAACTTTTTGGCTTAAAAGCAAAACGCTATGTGTGGCGGAAAACTAACACTGCGCATCACCCTGAACACACCATCCCCACCGTGAAACATGGTGGTGGCAGCATCATACTGTGGGGATTCTTTTCTTCAGAGAAGCTGGTCAGATTTGATGGGAAGATGGATGGAGCCAAATACAGGGCAATCTTAGAATCTGCAAAATACTTGAGACTGGGGCGGAGGTTCACCTTCCAGCAGGACAACGACCCTAAACATACAGCCAGAGCTACAATGGAATGGTTTAGATCAAAGCATATTCATGTGTTAGAATGGCCCAGTCACAGTCCAGACCTAAATCCAATTGAGAATCTGTGGTAAGACTTGAAAATTGCTGTTCACAGACGTTCTCCATCCAATCTGACAGAGCTTGAGCAATTTTGCAAAGAAGAATGGGCAGAAATGTCCCTCTCTAGATGTGCAAAGCTGGTAGAGACATCCCCAAAAAGACTTGCAGCTGTAATTGCAGTGAAAGGCGGTTCTACAAAGTATTGACTCCGGGGGGCGCCATACAAATGTATGCCACAATATTTAGATATTTATTTGTAGAAAATTTTGAAAACCATTTATCAATTTTCCTTCCACTTCACAATTATGTGCCACTTTGTGTTGGTCTATCACATAAAATCCCAATAAAATTAATTTACGTTTTTGGTGGTAACATGACAAAATGTGGGAAATTTGAAGGGGTATGAATACTTTTTCAAGATACTGTATGTATCAATGGATGTATCATATATGTCTCAATATATTTCCTATGATTGTCAGCTACATCTAGTGGCCATAATGTGCTATTTTTTTTCTCAATCAGGAAAATATTGCATTATGGCCACTAGATTGGAGCTAATAATCATAAAAATTAAACATTTTAGGCAAAGTATGGGGATTATGTGTGATGATTGTGCCAATGCTTGAGACAGTCGCAAAGCAATTTTTTAACAAATTAAAGTGGAATTAAACACTCCTTTCCTTTTAGCCAAGGAAGCTGCCATTTTACAAACAAATGACCACTGCCCCCACCTATAACTGGCCTTTACAGCAGGGAGCACATGGAAGGGCGACGCATGTCAAACATAACCAAAGAAAATTCCCAGCTCAACTTACTGACCAGCCTGCAACCAACCGAATTGTCCTGTCTAACAGTGGTTTAGTTTGCAAAACGTTGCAAATACATGCATAAGCTGCAGAGCCACTTCATGGCACCCCAATATTATCTGCAGTCCTAACTTTGAATTTTGAGAAGCACATGCATTATAATGCATAGGCAGAGGGCAGGTGAGCCTGGAGGGAGCCCACCGCTCCTTGAAGGCACATGGGCGCACTGGACCCCCAACATGTAGCACAATGGCAGCAAAGGTGTCCAGTGCATCCCCTCACCAGTATTCCAACAGTACAAACAAATGACCACTGCCCCCACCTATAACTGGCCTTTGCAGCAAGGAGCACATGGAAGGGCGACGCATGTCAAACATAACCAAAGAAAATTCCCAGCTCTACTTACCGACTAGCCTGCAATCAACCAAATTATCCTGTCTAACAGTATGCTTTTACTATGGAGGCTCTCAAAATTTAGAGTTAGGACTGCAGATAATACTGGGGTGTCATGAAGTGGCTCTGAAAATTACGCATGTTTTTGCAAATGTGTGCAAACTAAACCCCTGTTTTTATCGCATACAGAACAAGAAAATTTGGTTGGTTGCAGGCTGGTCGGGAAGCTGAGCTGGGAATTTGCTTTGGTTTTGTTTGAAGCTGCCATCTTAGCCTTTGTATGATCTGCAATTTCCATGGTACTGCACATGTGATCAGTTATGACATCAGCCATTTGATGGTTTGACAGTTTGGTTGAGAGCGCAAGCAAAGGTGACAGTTAGCATTCCTGGCATGCCGGAAATGTAACTGTTTTTTTTTTTTAAACCATTAAATTGATGGGTTTAGTTCTGTTGTAAGCTTCTGCTTTAGGCGCCTTTCACACAGACGGCTATTCTGCCGCAGTTAAAAGCATGTTTTTTTTCCTGTGAAATTTAGACTCCAGGCACTGCGATCAGCTGCATTTGCACGATTAGCTGCGGTTGCGTTTAGCTGCGGTTTGCCATCTCCATGGCAACCCGATAGGTTACCGACTCGCACTGTTTGGTTTGAATCTTGAGGAGGAACTCCACACCAAATTTTAAATAAAAAACCAGGGTGGGTCCACCCCCTTCCCCCCCAGGGGCATACCAGGCCCTTAGGTCTGGTACAGATTTTAAGAGGAACCCCTGCGCCGAAAAAGCGGCGTAGGGTCCCTCCCAAAATCCATACCAGACTCTTATCCGAGCACGCAGCCCGGTAGGTCAGGAAAGGGGGTGGGGACGGGCCCCCCCCCTCCTGAGCCGTACCAGGCCACATGTCCTCAACATAGGGGGTGGGTGCTTTGGGGGAGGGGCGCCCTGGGCCCCCCCACCCCAAAGCACCTTGTCCCCATGCTGATGAGGACAAGGGCCTCTTCCCGACAACCCTAGCCGTTGGTTGTCGGGGTCTGCGGGCGAGGGGCTTATCGGAATCCGGGAGCCCCCTTTAATAAGGGGGCCCCCAGATCCCGGCCCCCCACCCTTTGTGAATGAGTATGGGGTACATCGTACCCCTACCCATTCACCATGGAAAAAAGTGTCAATAAAAAAACACAGTACAGAGGTTTTTAAAGTAATTTATTAGGCAGCTCCAGGGGTCTTCTTCCGACTTCGGGGGTCTTCTTCCGACTTCGGGGGTCTCTCCGGCATCTTCTCCCGGTGTCCGGATCTTCTGCCGGCTCCACCGCTATCTTCTCCCGCTGTTTTGCTAGCGGTGGCCCGGACCTAAAGAGGACTTAAAGTGACATCAATTTAAATTAAATTAATTAAATTAATTAATATTTAATCAATTAAATAATTAATTAATAAATTAATTAAAGGACATCAATTTAACAACTTGATAAAAAATAATGTTCTTTAGCAAGGAACATAATAATTATGCTTCCAGAATTAGTGTGTGCTGTAAATTGCCTCCAGCATTGCTCCTGTTTCTTCTTACTGGAGGCCGCCATTTTGCTGAAGCCCAGAGCCCCTGAACAGCAGCAAATCATAAAGCGGAACAAAACCCATCGATTTAACAGTTTCAAAAAACAGTTACATTCCTGGAATGCTGGGATTGCTAACTGTCACATTTGCTTGTGTCCTCAACTAAACCATCAAATGGCTGGAGTCATAACTGATTACATGTGCAGCATCATGGCAGTTGCAGATCAAACAGAAGCAGCTTCCTTGCCTATAAAGGATAGGAGTGTTTCATTCCTCTTTAAGGCTGTCAGCAGATCAGCCTCTACAAACTCAGCAGTGTCTAAAAATGGAGAGCAACTGAGCATGTGCAGAACAGCGAGAGACAGTGTATTACGGGATTTTAAACAGTATTGGCACTTATTTTTAATGTTTTACATCGCTATACCTGCAAAAGGGGCCAGCCTGAGGTCATCTTGCAGGACTTAATTTTCTGACTAAAGTTCCAGTTATGGTTTAAAGTAGGGTTGTCCCGATACCACTTTTTTAAGACCGAGTACAAGTACCGATACTTTTTTCCAAGTACTCACTGATACCGATTACCGATACGGTTTTTTAATGTCATGTGACAGTGGCACGTGTGTCAGTAGTTTTTTGTTTTTACAATTTTATTTTTTACAATTATTTTTTTTTAATTATTTTTTACAATTTATTTTGTTATGTGTTTTTTTACAATGCGTTCTTTTTATAAAAGTGGGGGGGGGGGGGGGAGTGGACAGTCTCAGTTTGTTTTTTATTTTATTTTTTATTATTTTTTACAATTAATTTATTTTTATTATTTATTGCAATTCTTATTTTTATTATTATTATTAGCCCTGTTGGGAGGCTTTGGTAAGATATCAGATTAACAGATCCCTGACATCTCCCCTTTGAGACAGGGAAAGGGACTGAGGACACGTGTTTCCCAGTCCCCTTCTCAGCAGCCTCAGCTGCACTGAAAATTAATGGAGAGGAGACAGAGGCTCCTCTCCATTCATAAACTGAGACATCGTAATCACAGGTTATGATGTTTCAGTTATTTGAATGGACAGAGTCAGTTATCACTGACTGTTCATTCGCAAAAGGAAGGAGCCAGATTTACTGCCTCCTACCTCCGCTCTCCATCCTGAAAGATCGAGGGGGACACGGAGGAGAACGGAGGGGGACAGAAAGGAGGAGAACGGAGGGGGACAGAAAGGAGGAGAACGGAGGGGAACAGAAAGGAGGAGAACGGAGGGGGACAGAAAGGAGGAGAACGGAGGGGGACAGAAAGGATGAAAACGGAGGGGGACAGAAAGGAGGAGAATGGAGGGGAACAGAAAGGAGGAGAACAGAGGGGGACAGAACATAGGGGGACAGAATGGAGGGGGACACGGAGAAGAATGAAGGGGGGCAGAAAGGAGGAGAATGGAGGGGAACAGAAAGGAGGAGAATGGAGGGGGACAGAAAGGAGGAGAACGGAGGGGGACAGAAAGGAGGAGAATGGAGGGGGACAGAAAGGAGGAGAACGGAGGGGGACAGAACATAGGGGGACAGAATGGAGGGGGACACGGAGGAGTATGAAGGGGGACAGAAAGGAGGGAGACACGGAGGAGAACAAAGGGGGACAGAAAGGAGGGGGACACGGAGGAGAACGAAGGGGGACAGAACGGAGGAGAACGGAGGGGGACAGAATGGAGGAGAATGGAGGGGGACAGAACGGAGGGGGACACGGAGGAGAAGGGTGGGGGACAGCAGCACGGAGGGGGACATTGAGGGGGACAGCAGCAGAACAGAGGGGGACTGAAGGAAAATACAGGGACAGTCAGCGGTGATCGGTGCAGTTACAAGCACTGATCTGCACAGATCACCCTGACTGTCCAGGTATCGGGTGAAGCATTGGAGCATTTGCCCGAGTACACCAGTGCTATTAACATCTACATCCGCCCGCTTCTCAATATCATCAGGAAAACGGACCTCTGCTTCCACTCATACGCAGACGACACCCAACTCTACCTTCGCATTAACGGACAAAAAGATCATCATCAGCAACTACAGAAATGCCTCACTTTAATCAATGACTGGATGACCACTAGCTCCCTCAAACTCAACGAATCAAAAACAGAACTTCTTCTTCTGCAAGCCAACAAAAATTCCAAAATTAAGACTCCGTGGACACCACCCTCCATCCTCGGACAGACCATCTCCCCCAGCACCAAAGTCAAGAGTCTCGGAGTCATCTTTGACTCAGGAATGACAATGGATGCACAAATAGGATCGGTGGTGAGCGGATCCCACCACCTCCTCCGCCTGCTTCGCAGACTCATCCCCTTCATCCCAGAAGAGGACAAAGCGGCAGTTGTGGGAACGATCATCAATTCCCGACTTGACTACGCAAATTCCCTCTACGTAGGTCTACCCCAATATCAGCTTGCGCGCTTGCAACTCATTCAAAATACGGCGGCAAGACTGTTAACAGGAAAAAAGCCCTGGGAATCCATCTCCCCATCCCTAAAAAGCCTACATTGGCTAACTGTGAAGAATCGGATCATATTCAAGACCCTCTGCCTCACCCATAAATGCATACAAGGAAACGCTCCGCAATATCTCCGGGAAAAAATAAAACACTACACACCGAATCGCAGTCTTCGATCAGCTAACCAAAACCTCCTCCTCATTCCCAAATACCGCTACAAAGCAAAGGGAGAACGTAGATTTGCAGTCCAAGGACCTCGACTATGGAATGCTCTCCCAACCAACCTCCGCATGGAAGAAAACCACCAGGCCTTCAGGAAAAAACTAAAGACCTTCCTTTTCTAGAAGCTGGCTACAGAGAATACATCTAGCGCCTTGAGGCGATTCAGTTCGCAATTGCAGCGCTTTACAAATCATTCATTCATTCATTCATTCACAAGTACTGGAGCAAATGCTCGGTACCGATACTGATACTAGTATCGGTATCAGGACAATCCTAGTTTAAAGTAGAACTTTACTCGGAAATGTAAGTCCTGCTAGATCGCTTCAGATTGATACCAGGTAAAATTCATACTTATACTGTTTTCATTTCATGATGTAATAATGATTACAGAGCTGCTGTCAGGATCTCGCTAATAACTAACACAGAACCAACAACTAACTATATACCATATATACCAAATGGGGAACACCGGAAAGCAGGGGAAGACTGGAGGTGCAGGAAAGGGAGATGGGGGCGCAGATGGGAAGGAGGGAAACAAAACTGGAATCAGGAACAAGGAGGAGCAAGCACAAGGCAGCAGGATACAGGGCAGGGGCAGGAGAAAGAACAGGATAATGGCTAACAGTATGTGTCAACAAGCAAAACACCTAGTAAGGTTAGGACCTAAATACCCTCCCAGCAGCCAGCATCAGGTGAAAATTGGTTAATGGGATCTGCTGGATGGGAGACACCTGCTGGTGGACACTGGCATTACAACCACCGCCCAGGCAACCACAGTGCCACCAGCAGGTGATCCAGGTCCTGACAGCTGCATTAATTTGTGTCTATTTAAAATGAACTCTGGGCAGCTATAAAAGGCACAAAGTAATGCAGCTCTGTATATATATATATATATATATATATATATATATATATATATATATATATATATATATATAAAATAACCCAGAATTGCCGTGCTAAAATAGGAGGTGATAAAACCAAAATACAAATTATACATACAGTGATAAGTCCTTGAGAACATCTAAAATATTAATGTTCAAATCCGTGAAGAAATTCAACATAAATAAAGTTCTTAGATATTCAGGTCTCAGTGATGATAAACGATTGAACACCAAAAGTGCACCTTGCCCTGTGAAAAAAGAAAGGCTGTGCCCTTACCAGATGACTAGACTCCACGTTATAGGAGCCTAGCAAAGAGTGGAATGGTGTAATACACAACATCCATCCTCCACCACAATGTCCTTCCTCAATGAGACGAGTCTGGGCGGAAGAAGGTGCAGTAGTAACCCCGCCCCTTCCGGTCATGAATTCCACGCTGGGCCAGAACTCCTACAAACGTGTCAACTTCGTAGTCTATCCCTGTGCTTCACAGCTCAGACTGGAAAAGGAGAAGCGGTTAAAGGAGCCAGTCAGTTGTACTGCAGTGCCCATGTGCTATTAAGAGACATGCTGACAGGAGGAGAGAGCATGTGACAGAAAGATTACCTCGTCAGTGTGATGCTTCTCCCCTTCCTGTCCAATCGCAGGCTAGGGGAAGGACAAGACCTGTAAGGGTTACTTAACTGCAGCAGAGTAAAATCAGGTCTTTGGCCCTCCTGCCATCACAGGACTGACTGGAAAAAAATACAAATCCTTTGGCAGGTAAAGTAGCTCCCATACATGTATTTCATATATGCTTTATTTAATTTTAAAGTGATATTATTATTGTTATTTTTAAAATAACAAACATGTCATACTTACCTGTTCTGTGTAATGGTTTTGCACAGAGCAGCCCTGATCCTCCTCTTCTCGGGTCCCCCCGAAGGCGCCCCTTGCCCTTCCCTCCTGCCGAGTGCTTCCAGCAGCTTGCAATGAGGCCACCCAAGCAGGCACATCCCATGCTCAACTTACCTTTCACCATATGTAAGTGGACATAATTGTTTGTATATTCAATAAATCTAACTGATCCTGATCCGGAGGCACTTTTTTCTGTTTGTTTATCTGTTTGTTCTTTACCAACCAGCTGTTGCTCTGCGTGCCCGTTCACACACAGAGCTGCGGCTCTTCTCATTGGCTCACTGTCTGTGATTGACAACTGCGGGAGCCACTGCTGTCTCAGCCGATGAGGAGGGAGAGTCCCTGGAGAGCCGAGGCTCTCGTGAACATCGCTGGATTGGAATCGGACTCAGGTAAGTATTAGAGGGGGACCTGCACAGAGAAGGTATTAGAAACTATGAAATCAGACAGAGACAGAAATACAGTTAAATCACACTTGTTTAATAATAAAAGTAAATAGAACAAACGTAGTCAAAACACAGCCAGAGTTCAGGAACCGGAATGGATAGTCAGACAAGCCAAACGTCAGGGAGCCAGAGATGAGCGTAGTAGAGCAGCAAGCAGGATCTGGAGCCAGAAGGGATGTCAGCCAAGCAAGTCTTTTAACAGGAATGCAGGAGAGCGTCTCTGTGATGTTGACTAAGGCGAAGGCAGAGACCCTCTGGGCTGGACGGCTTAAGTAGGCAGGACTGACGAGCAGGATATCATCAACAGGTGAGTAACTGTGGAGAGAGTTGGGAGCTGGCAATTAGCTGACAGCTGAGCAACCAGCTCAGAGAAGGAAGGGCTGAGCCAAGCCCTGACAGAAGGTTTTTTTTATCTTCATGCATATAATGCATGAAGATAAAACTTTGAGCCTTTAGATTCACTTCAACTCCTGAAGGGCAATGGGTTTTACAGGTTTCTACTTAGCTGATAAAATAGAGTTTTTCAGATACTGTTAGACCACCTTTTCATCTTTGGACCTAAACTGGACCTACCTATAAAGGCTTGAATGGACACAAAACATATTCCATGAAAATACCCCTTCGGCAAATGCCAAACCTCTGGCAATAACGTAGAAAATGTATTTATGTATCAACTGGAGTATACTCCCATTGCCTATAAAAATAGGACTATAGTGGGACAGCAACCAATAAAATAAAATATAGTCTTTATGTACATTAGAGAGGTGAAACGCTATCACAGTTAAATTCACATATACAGACTCAGATGGTGAACAGTCCAGTGTAGGTGGAATAGGCTTATCCTAATGCCTGGTCAACGCGTTTCACCAATAATTTGGCTTCTTCAGGACCCGGACAAATGGAGAGAGCAAACTATATAAAACAACAACATAAGAGTGAATAGAACAGGGTTTTAATAGTATATAACATTAAAGAACATATACAGTATAGAGTGTATGTGTCAGGAACCAGGGAGCGTCTCCGCTCAGCGGGCTCCGGTGCGCATGCGCGGGGGACTGGCGCTTCGCCGCACACCCGTCCGCGGCCTGATGGTGCGGCGCGTGCGGGTGCACAGCGGTCCTCGTGTGCGCGCCGTCGCCCGTGCGGGTGCCCGGTAGTGCGTCACACTGACGCGCTCGCCGGGCAGGGAGACTATTTCTGACGGCTCCAGCGCCCAGTTGGGTTGCTGGTTTGTCGTCAGCTCTCCCTGTTTCCTGTGCCTGTTATCTCCAGTTATCTGCCTGCTTGTGTACTGAACCTTGGCTTGTTAAAATCACTACTCTTCCGGATTGTCCCATTACCTGCTTGCTTTGTGTACTGAACCCTGGCCTGTTTAACCACTACTCTGCTGGATTGTCCCATTACCTACTTGCTCTGTGTACTGAACACTGGCCTGTTTAACCACTACTCTGCTGGATTGTCCCATTACCTGCTTGCTCTGTGTACTGAACCCTGGCTTGTTAAAACACTACTCTTCTGGACTGTCCAATTACCTGCCTGCTCTGTGTACTGAACTTTGGCCTGTTTAAGCACTACTTTACTGGATAGCCTGATACCCTGATCACTGCCTGCTACACATCTGACCCCTGCTTATTATTACAGTCTTGCCTCTGCCTATACTCCGCCCTGATCTCTGGTCCCTCCTGCAGACCCCAGAGCACCCGCTTCCAATCTTGGGACCTCCTACCTACCGGAAGCCCGTGCCTCCGCGTGCCCCCAGCTCCCTGTACCCATTTCGGGGGTCTGGGTGCGCGTGGTTGTAAGGGCGAGCCGCTCTCGGCATCTTGGCCTTGGTGAGTATTAGTCCGTGACAGTACAAACCAGCCAGATGTCCGAGGCCGACAGAGCACGCTCTCATCTGGAGATCCTGTGCCAACAGGTATCTACCCTTGCTGATTCAGTACAGAAATTACAGGAAGGTTATACCCAAATTGATAACCGTCTTCAGCAGATCACAGGGTCGCTACCCTCCGCAGCCGCAGCTCCTGCACCCAGCAGTGGGGGTCCGCTCCCTCAGGCTTCCGCCAACCCCACCGTCGTCATGGCACTTCCCGAACCCAGGGCCCCTACACCAGAACGGTTCTCGGGGGACCGTAAGAAGTTTAGGGCCTTCAAAAACGCATGCTCCCTCTACTTCGCTCTCCAGCCGAGAACCTTTTCTTCAGAAATAGTCAAGGTGGGATTTGTGATTTCCTTACTATCCGAAGAACCCCAAGCTTGGACCCACGGCTTGATGGAACAGAGCAGTCCTGTCCTGAACACCATTGAGGCCTTCTTTGAGAGCATGTCCCAGCTCTACGATGACCCGCAGCGTATGGCTACAGCTGAGGCCATCCTGCACCATCTGTCCCAAGGAAGAAGACCTATTGAGGACTATATTGTGGAATTCCGTAAGTGGGCGGCCGATACAAATTGGAACGAGCCGGCCCTACGTTATCAGTACCGCCAAGGCTTGTCCGAGTTACTCAAGGACGAATTAGCTAGGATGGAAACCCCTGCTTCCTTGGAAGAACTCATTCAAGCAGCCACGAAACTAGATAGGCGACTGCGGGAGCGACGCTCAGAGCGGTTCCAGGGTCCACGCCCCACCTGGGCGTTGCCAAGACCCCACTCCGCACAGACCTCGACCTCAACTTCGGCTGCTGCTGCACCGGTGCCTGAGGTCGAACCAATGCAGCTCGGCCTGGTTCGGGGCCCGCTAACCTCCGAAGAGAAGCAACGCAGGCGACAGTCCAACCTATGTCTCTACTGCGGAGGAACCGGACATTTCCTGTGCAGCTGTCCGATCAGGCCCAGTAAGTCTCCTCAGCCAAATGTGTTGAACTATCCAAACAATAACATTCCCAAGACTTATGTGATGTTGTTTATTTCCCTACAGCTTCCGGAAGGGGAGACTCGCTTGCAGGCCATCATTGATTCCGGAGCATGCAGTTGCTTCATAGACTCTGCCTTGGCGCACAGTTTGAATATTCCTCTACAAACTAAAGATCAGGATCTACGGATACATCTGGCCGACGGATCCCTTCCTTGCTCAGGTCCCATCACCCAGGAAACCCAACCTATTCCAGTAACCACTGATTCCGGCCACCGGGAGTTCTTACGGCTCGACTTGATTCATTCACCTATCTTTCCCGTCATACTAGGCTTGCCCTGGTTACAGGCTCATGATCCACAGATTAAATGGAGCACTAAGGCAGTATCCTTCTCCTCTCAGTATTGCTCTCAGCATTGTTTGCTCCCGGCTCCCAAAGTCTGTGCCACAATGGCTGCGCCATCAGGCAACCTCCAACATGTTCCCTCCGACTACCTTGAGTTTCAAGAGGTCTTCAGTAAACAGATGGCTGACCGCCTACCACCTCATCGGTCCTACGACTGTCCAATCGGCCTCCTTCCTGGATCCGAGATTCCATTTGGCCGGATATTCCCTCTCTCAGAAACTGAGCTAGAAGCTCTTAAACAATACATAGACGAAAATCTCAAGAAGGGCTTCATCCATCCTTCATCTTCACCCGCCGGAGCGGGTATCTTTTTCGTTGGTAAAAAAAGACGGTACCTTAAGACCCTGTGTAGATTATCAACAGCTCAATAACATCACGATTAAGAACCGGTACCCGCTACCACTCATCCCCGAGTTATTTCAGAGGTTCCGATCAGCTAAGGTGTTCTCTAAACTTGATCTCCAGGGGGCCTACAATCTCGTCAGGATCAGGGCTGGGGACGAATGGAAGACGGCTTTTAGGTCCAGATTCGGGCATTTTTAGTACTTAGTGATGCCATTCAGACTCTGTAATGCCCCAGCCACCTTTCAACACCTGGTGAATGACATATTTCGAGAATACCTAGATGACTTCCTTGTTGTATACCTGGACGATATTCTTATCTTCTCCCCTACTCCAGAGATACACAAGAGGCACGTAAAGAAGGTTCTTGCCATACTTCAACAGCACAAGCTATACCTGAAAGCTGAAAAGTGCGAATTTGAGAAATCAACCATACAGTTTCTGGGATTCATCCTTTCAACCAATGGGGTCGCAATGGCTCCATCTAACAAGAAAGGAGTACAGAGGTTTATAGGATTCGCCAACTTCTATCGAAAATTTATTGTTGGATTCTCGGCCATCGTGGCACCTATTACCCAATTAACTCGTCAGCACAGTTCTTTTCAGTGGTCCTCAGCCGCTCAAGAGGCTTTCCTAAAGTTAAAGAAGTTGTTCAGTTCCGCCCCGATTCTCTGCCATCCTGACCCGACTCAACCCTTCGTATTAGAGGTGAACGCATCTGAGATGGCAACTGGAGCAATTCTCTCGCAGAGACAGGGACCTAAGGCCATTCTACATCCAGTAGCTTTCGCCTCTAGGAAACTCAGTCCACCGGAACTCAACTATGATGTGGGTGACAGGGAGCTGCTGGCTATAAAGTTCGCTTTAGAGGAGTGGAGGTATTTGCTGGAAGGGGCAGTACACCCGGTCATGATCTTTACGGATCACAAGAATCTTGAGTACCTCCGAACAGCAAGACGACTACAACCCCGTCAAGCCCGTTGAGCCCTCTTCTTTTCCCGTTTCAACTTTCATATAGCCTACAGACCTGGAGCAAAGAACAGAAAGGCTGATGCTCTTTCGCGGATGTTCTCCGCAGGCTCTCAAACGTCAACACCAAGCACGATCCTCTCTCCCCAAAACTTCCTTGGATTAACTCAGGCGGACTTAATGTCATCCATTAGATCCTCATCGGGCTCATGCACAGAACCAGTAGTGCACTCCTTGAGGAAATATGAGGACCTTTTTTGGATTAAAGGAAAAATATTCATACCACAAGTGACTCGGCCCTTAGCTCTTAAGATGTGTCACGACCATAAGATGGCAGGACACTTCGGGAATAAGAAAACGTCTGAACTACTTTCTCGTTCTTTTTGGTGGCCGGGATGGAGAAGGGACTGTAAAGAATATGTGGCGTCCTGTTCTCTGTGCCAGCGGAACAAGGGCCAAAACACTAAATCCTGGGGCCTGCTCAGACCTTTACCCATCCCGGAACGGCCATGGGCTGATGTGTCCATGGATTTTATTGTTGACCTACCTCAGAAAATTTTTCTACCATCCTTGTCATTGTCGACCGCCTCTCCAAGATGGCCCATTTCTTGCCCATGAGGGGTACTCCCTCTGCCGTAGACACAGCCAGTGTCTTCCTAAAAGAGGTCGTTAGGCTCCACGGGATACCAAGAAGCATCGTGTCAGATAGGGGCGTTCAGTTTACGTCCAAATTCTGGAGGGAACTCTGCAAGGCCCTGGGCATCAACGTTTGTCTCTCTTCAGCTTATCACCCCCAAAGCAATGGCCAGACGGAGAGGACAAACCAAATGTTAGAGCAATACCTCCGCTGCTTTTTCTCGGGTTCTCAGGATGATTGGGCGAGTCTTCTTCCCTACGCTGAATTTGCGTACAACAATTCAATTCATGCCTCTACCAACCAGACCCCCTTCTGGGCCAATTGTGGGTTCCATCCCACGTCCTTTGCTAACAACATTCCCGAAATGACAGTCCCTGCAGTCCAGGACAGGATAACTTCGTTGCAATCCAACTTTCAGAAGATCCAAGATATGTTACACAAGGCGCAGGAAGACTACAAGAAACAGTACGATCGGGGCAGAAAGGCGAACCCAAAGTTTGACTTAGGAGAGGAGGTCTGGTTGTCCACCATAAACCTTAGATTACCATTGCCATCTCGAAAACTTGGACCTAAGTTCATTGGTCCTTTTCAAGTCAAGAGGATCATTAACCCTGTGGCTGTTGAGCTAGCACTTCCCAAGACATATCGGATTCATCCTGTTTTCCACGTGTCATTATTGAAGCCTGTGGTGCCTAGCCCTTTTCCGGGAAGAAGAGAGCCTCCTCCTCCGCCAGTCAGAATCGATAGCGAGAATGAATTCGAAGTGGAGTCCATTCTGAGTTGTAGGAAGAAGGGCAGGCAGCTACAGTATCTGATTCAATGGAAGGGTTACCCACCTGAAGATAATTCTTGGGAGCCCGCTAGGAACCTGCACGCTCCACGGTTAATCCAAACTTTTCACCAAGATCATCCAGAATTGATGGCTAGCCTTGGCGTCCAGTGTCCGCCCTTAGGAGGGGGGCACTGTCAGGAACCAGGGAGAGTCTCCGCTCGCCGGGCTCCGGTGCGCATGCACGGGGGACTGGCGCTTCGCCGCACATCCGTCTGCGGCCTGATGGTGCGGCGCGCGCCGGGCAGGGAGACTATTTCTGACGGCTGCAGTGCCCAGTCGGGTTGCTGGTTTGTCGTCAGCTCTCCCTGTTTCCTGTGCCTGTTATCTCCAGTTATCTGCCTGCTTGTGTACTGAACCCTGGCCTGTTTAACCACTACTCTGCTGGATTGTCCCATTACCTGCTTGCTCTGTGTACTGAACCCTGGCTTGTTAAAACACTACTCTTCTGGACTGTCCAATTACCTGCCTGCTCTGTGTACTGAACTTTGGCCTGTTTAACCACTACTTTACTGGATAGCCTGATACCCTGATCACTGCCTCCTACACATCTGACCCCTGCTTATTATTACAGTCTTGCCTCTGCCTATACTCCGCCCTGATCTCTGGTCCCTCCTGCAGACCCCAGAGCACCCGCTTCCAATCTTGGGACCTCCTACCTACCGGAAGCCCGTGCCTCCGCGTGCCCCCAGCTCCCTGTACCCATTTTGGGGGTCTGGGTGCGCGTGGTCGTAAGGGCGAGCCGCTCTCGGCATCTCAGCCTCGGTGAGTATTAGTCCGTGACAGTATGTAGTTTGTATGCCTGCACAGATCACTCCGCATGGCAGGATGCCTGCCCATCAACATCTAGGGCGGGCATAGGGGCAACTTTTTATTCAACATTGTGTACACACCCGGAATTTTAAAAACCGATAAAAAAACAAAATGTGTAGCTCTTACCACTTGCCCCCTCCCGCCCCCCCCCCAAACCCTCACCCCAAACCCTCACCCTTGTCAGGACGAGTTTTTCTTAGACGGATCTTTTTGTTTTTCCTCTGTATTCCAATGAGCGCACCGACCCAGAGTTCCTCTGCCCCGGCTTGACGTTACAATTTAATGAAATTTAAATCAATAAATGCTTGGTATTTTACATTTGTAACCGGAGGGGGGGGTGTCTTACAGATATGATCACATCTCACGTAGCCAAATTGAGTCAGAAAACCTGACAGGCAGTTTTGGAATAGAAAGCAGCAGCCTTTTCATTAAGAAGCTGCTTCCCCAGCAGGAATAGATCCAATTACTTTTTTTTTTCTTTTTTTTTTTTTTTTTTTAACCTGAGCCGTGTTCCTATCTAGAATGTCTGATGGCCCGCGATGTTTGTGTTCATCTGGATTCCATTCCAAATAAATGTTATCTCGCCCCGTAGACAGCGGCCACGCGCTGAGCAAACGTTTCAGCTACTTAGGCAAGATCTGCATAATTTTGCTTGCCGGTGTTCCAAAAAAAATATATATATATTTAACCACTTAAGGACCGGAAGGATTTGCCCCTTTAATGACCAGGCCATTTTTTGCAATATGGCGCTGCGTCGCTTTAACTGACAATTTCGCGGTCGTGCGACGTTGTGCACAAACAAAATTTATGTCCTTTTTTTCCCACAAATAGAGCTTTCTTTTTGGTGGTATTTGATCACCTCTGCGGTTTTTATTTTTTGCATTTTAAACAAAAAAAGAGCGTCAATTTTGAAAAAAAAACCAAAACAAAACAAAACAATATTGTTTACTTTTTGCTATAATAAATATCCAAAAAATAATAATTTTTTTCATCAGTTTAGGCCAATATGTATGCTTTTACATATTTTTGTTAAAAAAAAAAACGCAATAAGCGTATATTGATTGGTTTGCGCAAAAGTTATAGCGTCTACAAAATAGGGGATATATTTATGGCATTTTTATTATTCATTTTTTTAATATACCCTGTTTCCCCAAAAATAAGACCTAGCGTGATTGTCGGTGATGGCTGCAATATAAGCCCTACCTCCCAAATAAGCCCTACCCTGTTTCCCCAAAAATAAGCCCTACCCTGAAAACAAAACCTACAAGGACTTTAACTAGGGCTTATTTGGGGGGTAGGGCTTATATTGCAGCCACCACCGACAGTCACGCTAGGTCTTATTTTCGGGGAAACAGGGTAGTAATGGCGGTGATCAGCGATTTTTAGCGGGACTGTGACATTGCGGCGGACAGATCGGACACTTTTGACACTTTTTTTGGGTTCATTGTCATTTATACAGCAATCAGAGCTAAAAATAGCCACTAATTACTGTATAAATGTCACTGCCAGGGAAGGGGTTAACACTAGGGGACGATCAAGAGGTTAAGTGTTCCCTAGGGAGGTGTTTATAACTGTAGGGGGAGGGGACTGACAGGGAGTAGAGAGAGATCGCTGTTCCTGATCACTAGGAACAGCAGATCTCTCTCTGCTCCCCTGCAGAACGGGGATCTGTCTGTTTACATTGACAGATCCCCGTCGTGGCTCTCCGAGGAGCGATCGCGGGTCGCCGGCAGTCATCGCAGAGCGGAGGAATTGTTTTCTCTTCCGTTTGGTGGGAAAACAGATTTAGGATTTCACTGGAAACTCTGACATACCGCAACGTTCGATGTTGGATTAACCAATTGAGTGCCAACGTGTAACACCCCTTAGGATGAATCTCCCTAAGGAAGGCAGAATACAAACCTGAGGGATTCTTATCTCTCTCCTTATTCTACCTAAAAAATTAAAATTAAAAGTTTGGCCTTTAGCCACTTGAGCTCCAAAAGGTTGTACCTCTCTCCATGACCAGGGCATATTTTGCTATTTAGCGGTCGGGCAACCAATGACATTTATATCATTTTTTTCACACAAATAGAGCTTTTTTTGGCGGTATTTGATCACCTCTGGGGTTTTTTATTTTTTGCAATATAAAAAAGGAAAAAAGACCGAAAACTATTTTTTAATTTACTTTCTGCTATAAAACATATACAATAAATTATTTTTTTCATAAATTTAGGCCAAAATGTATTCTGCTACATGTCAAAAAAAAAATCCTGATAAGTGTAGATTAATTGATTTGTGTGAAAATTATAGCATCTACAAACAATGGCATATACAATGGAATATATACTGAAATTTAGGCAGCTATAGACGCTATACTGGTAATGGCAGGGATGATCATCGATTTATAGTGGGACTGTGATAGTGTGACAGACAGTCTGGCACTAACTGACACTGGCATCAATAGTGACATTAATACAGTGATTAGTGCTAAAACTGTACACTGTCACTGTACTAATGACACTGTCTGGGAAGGGCTTAAACATCTACGGCAATCAAGGGGTTAGCTGTTTGCCCCTGTAATGTGTGCTGATTTTACTTTACAATCTGTGTGTGTGTTTTTTCTCCCTGCTTTGCAGAAAGAAGAAACAGATCGCTGTTTCCTATGCACCCCAACTGTCCCTGATTTGCAGGGACTGTCCCTGATTTGGAGCAAAGCCCCTCTCTCCCTTATTCCTCCTATGACCGGGCATCAAATTTCATTTTTTTTACAGCAAGGCCAATTCTAGCTTTTATCAAGTGTACCTCTATAGGGTTACGGTGTGAAGGCACCACAAAACACCCAAAGACCAATTTAATTTGAAGCCCCGGTCAAACAGTTGCGGAAAAATTGGTCTTTGGGTGTTGGTGGTGCCTTCACCCCATAAACTTCTAGAGGTACTCTTGATGAAAGTAAGAATTGGCCTTACTGTTTGACAAGGGCGTCAAATTACCTTTTTTTAAACAGTAAGTCCAATTCTTACTTTCATCAAGAGTACATTTAGAAGTTTATGGGGTGAAGGCACCACCAACACCCAAAGACCAATTTTTCCACAATTGTTTGACCAGGGCATCAAATTTCATTTGTTTACAGCAAGGTCAATTCTTGCTTTCATCAAGACTGTTGATGAAAGTAAAAATTGGGCTTGCTGTAAAAAAATTGAAATTTGATGCCCTGGTCAAACAGTCGCGGAAAAATTGGTCTTTGGGTGTTGGTGGTGCCTTTACCCCATAAACTTCCAAAGGTACTCTTGATGAAAGTAAGAGTTGGCCTTACTGTTTGACCAGGGCGTCAAATTACATTTTTTTAAACAATAAGGCCAATTCTTACTTTCATCAAGAGTACCTTTAGAGCAGTGGTTCTCAACTCCAGGCCTCGGGACCCACCAACAGGCCAGATTTTAAGTATTACCTTGGGGAGTTGCAGACTAGAATACTGCAATCACTGAGCAGCAAGTGATATCACCTGTGATGTATTTCAGCTATCTTGCAAACCTGGCCTGTTGGTGGGTCCTTAGGACTGGAGTTGAGAACCACTGCTTTAGAGGTTTATGGGGTGAAGGCATCACCAACACCCAAAGACCAATTTTTCCGCAACTGTTTGACCGGGGCTTCAAATTTCATTTTTTGGGTGTTGGTGGTGCCTTCACACCGTAACCCTATAGAGGTACTATTGAAGAAAGCAAGAATTGATCTTGCTGTAAAAAAAATGTAATTTGATGCCCCGGTTAAACAGATGCGGAAAAATTGGTAACATGACAATTTGTTGTTTATCAGTGTTCTCCCCTCTCTGTAGGCTCATGTTACTCCCTTCCTCTACCTCAGAACCAACATCAGAATCAAGTAATTTCTGTGCATCCTCAAGAAGCAAGTGGCTAACGCTGTGTTCAAATAACTCAGCTGACTCCTCCATGCATGATGCTGGAGCTATGGCAGGAGTAGCTGTGAACAAGGAGACAGATTAAGCCACTCTGGCAACTGCAGTGGACTTAGGGTTGCCACCTGTCTGGGATTCACCCGGGCAGTTTGTATTTGGAATTATGCGTCTGGGTTTGAGGCGGGTCTGCCTGAATCCTGGACACGTTATTCAGACTAGACTATGGCTTCCCAGCAGGGTTGCTGGCTGCAGTTGTCTAAGTTGAGAGTGTCTGTTACATTCTTTTTCTTGTTGCCCAAAGCCAACACTAACAACCCCCCCCAAACACACACACACACAGGCGTGAGGAGAGAGGGCCCGATCTGTACCTATTCCTCCCGCCCCCCCTACCCCTCTGTGTCTTCCACACTCCAATCCCCAGGGCTGTGCCTCAGAAAAGGAAAGTGGGGGCTGGAAATTTGAAGTCCAATAGCCATAGATACATCTGGATGAGAGGTGCTGACTGCCAAGGGGTGAGTGAGCTCACCATCCATCCCTGTCTGTGACTGAAGTCTCCCCCTTTTCACTCCTGCCTCTGAGTGAGTACACTAAGGTAAATCAGGGTTCTCAGAGCACCCCTTACATCAGAGTTCCCCTTTACAACAGAGTTCTCAGTGTTCCCCCTTAAATCAGGGTTCCCAGAGCATCCCTTATGTTAGAGTCCCCAGAATTCTCCCTTACATCAGAGTCTGCAGAGTCGACCCTTACAGTGAAAGGGAACTCTGTGGACTCTGATGTAAAGAGGGACTCTTGTTATTAACTTCATATAATTAGAAATGTTATTTAATAGCAAAATATATGTATAGTTCTAACTATAAAAAAAATTGCTGTGCACCGCGAAAGTGTTCAGGGTTTGACTTGAAGAAAATATGGCAACCCTAGGTGGACTACGCATTAGTGCCAGCTTGAGCCATAGAGGATGAGGAGGATGAGGATGGTTTAGTAAGCCAGTCCACCACCTTCTCTGCATGCTGTGGTTGGGAGGTGCTGCGCTGTGGTCTGGGAGGCCAACAAGGAGAGGCAGACGTTCCCGTGGCACTGTAAGGGGGCAAGCAGTGTATGTGTCCACAGGCAAAGGTAGAGATGGTCAGTCTATAGGCAGGGCATCATTTCCTCTGCTTAGTGATGTTGCCCGTGCTGGGCAACAACACTAAACAGAGGAAATGATGCCCTGCCTGAAGACTGACCATCTCTACCTTTTCCTGTGGACAAATACACTGCTTGCCCCCTTACAGTGCCACGGGAACGTCTGCCTCTCCTTTTTGGCCTCCCGGACATGATGGGGGGGGGGCTTACTACCCACATTTAATAGAAACTGGGAAATGTGTGATTGGATGTACTTTATTGAATGAAAAGTGGTGTTTGGTGCACTTTAAATTGAGGACTGACGCTGACAGAAATGTAAAAACCATAAAAATTATAAAGGAAGAACACCAAAAAAACTGTGGCTGACAATTTAAAAAAGGGGGCAGGAGACAAAAAAAAATGGTATACAGCACTGTATACAGCACTAAATGTTATGTAATGCTGTGTTAAACACTGGACTACACTACTAACACACTACACTGACACTACACTATACTGACACACTACACCAGGGGTCTCAAACTGGTGGCCCTCCAGCTGTTGCGGAACTACAAATCCCATCATGCCTCTGCCTGAGGGAGTCATGCTTGTAACAGTTCAGCCTTGCAATGCCTCATGGGACTTGTAGTTTTTCAACAGCTGGAGGGCCGCCAGTTTGAGACCCCTGCACTACACTATACTGACACTATACTGACACTATACTGACACTGTAATGACACTATACTCCTACTATATGGACACTATACTGACACACTATAATCACACTATACTCACACTATACTGGCACACTATACTGGCACACTACACTATACTCATATACTCACACTATACTAACACAAAGTAATCATCACTCTGTCCAATCAGGGCTCTGACAGTGCTCTTTGCCCTAATTGCCAAAGCCTTGCAAGGCTTCATCCAATTAGGGCCCTAGAATGCACTGTGAAGTGCGCAGTGGATTGTGGGGCACACTACCAATCCCGATCGTCCTCTTTTGGGGTCCCCCCGGTGCTGCTCCTGACCCCTCCCCCCCACCGAGTGCCCCCATAGCAAGCCGCTTGCTATGGGGGCACTCGTGCATGCTCCCTCCCAAGACCGGCTCTGTGCATCCATAAAACATACAGAACTTGGCTCAGCCCTGCCCCCCACTCCCTCCTCACTGGCTGTGATTGACAGCCAGTGGCACCTGCTGCTGTGTCTGAGCCAATGAAGAGAGAGACAGCCGAGAGAGTCTCTGCTCTTGTGCACATCGCTGGATCGAGATCGGGTTCTGGTAAGTATAAGGATGGGCTGTGGGGGGAGCTGCTTACAAGAGTTTTTTTTAAACTTTAATGCAGAGAATAAATTAAGGTAAAAAATCTTCTGCCTTTAGAACCACTTTACCTTCTGGGTTCAGATGGACTTGACCTTGGACCAAACCCGAGCCGAGCCCAAGCTCATTACCAATAGGGAACAACAATTTTTGCCTTGACATTGGACAAGGATCCCGAGCACAGCCTAACTCATCTGGTGCAAATGGATCCCAAGAGAATTCCTGAACCTGGTAACTCCTGCTCCATGAATAAGCTCATTACAGGTGAAACGCGTCAGCCGGCAGCATCCAGGCGGTCTGTCTTGCATTGAATTCATTCATTAACATAGGTGTGTGCAGGTTGGAGCCATGAGGATGCCAAGATGACTGCTTGCATGCGCTATATGCTACCCTAGTAGCAAACCTACTATTGGATACTACATGTTAAAATAACTTGGAGTCCTTGAAGTCTGAAGCAATAAACAGTACCACTCGGACCGTATTGCCCCTTTGGAATGTGTGGATAAAAATCCCTAACAAAATTGCTTTTAAAAATAATTTTTATTAAAAACTTTTTGACAGATACGGATTTGGCTTATTACATTTTGGCGGCACTCCTGAAGAAGCCGTTATTGCCGAAACATGTAGAGGAAACAACAGTGTAGCCTTTATGGAAGGGACAACCAATAGTGGATGTTTTGCTGTATATGGAAAATGAAATTGTAAACTATTTTTTGATGTGATTTTAACATATGTGAAATAAAGAATTTACGTTTTTAGGAAAATGTGTTGCTACCGCACCGTTAAAGTCCCATTCTTTGTGGTAGGAATGAATAGATAGCCTATTGCATTAGGGTGTGCACCCCAAAGCTCAAACCCTCTCACTTTTGAGACAGAGAATGGTACTACCCTGTTTCCCCCGAAAATAAGACCTAGCATGACTGTCGGTGATGACTGCAATATAAGACCTACCCCCCCAAATAAGCCCTAGTTAAAGTCCTTGTAGGTCTTATTTTCAGGGTAGGGCTTATTTGGGGGGTAGGGCTTATATTGCAGACACCACCGACAATCACGCTAGGTCTTATTTTCGGGGAAACAGGGTAAGGACAGGCTCCCTAGTCCCTTTCTCTGCGGGCTTAGCTGCACTGGACAGTGAATGAATAGGAAGTGCTCTG
Source organism: Lithobates septentrionalis (assembly GCA_037952835.1). NCBI lineage: Eukaryota > Metazoa > Chordata > Amphibia > Anura > Ranidae > Lithobates > Lithobates septentrionalis. The sequence goes on from JBBDGP010002448.1 coordinate 547,012, forward strand.
TGCTGAGCGTCTTCCTGTTCTCTCACAGACTGAAGCATAGTAAACAGTTCACTATGCTTTCGTTATGAATGAACACGGTGAGTGATCGGTACCATTCACTCATTGTGTTTATTTAGAAAAAGAAGCGTCCGGTAACTGACATATTTATTGGCCCCTTCCCCTCTCTCCATTCTGAAACAACACCCCACAGCATTTGTCGGGAGTCTAGAGGATGGCAGCAGCATTTCGGGGGGGGGGGGTCATTGGGGGGGGCATAGACAGCAATGGTAGCAATCCAGACAGCAATCCAGACAGCAATCTGCACCGCATAGGGTAATTAGGGTGTGCCCAGGCACACCCAGCACACCCTGCGTTCATTTAACTATAATTGCTTCTTTTATCCTACCTTTTTCCCTATATAAAATGTCTGATGAACTACAATAATTGCGTTCATTTGGATTTTATTCGAAAAACTGTTATTTTGCCCATAATCAGCAAGTGAGCTCACATTCCAGCACTAAGGCAATATCTACATAATTTTGCTTGCTGGTGTTCCGAAAAAAAAAAAAAAAAAAAACATGTTTGAAGAGCGTCAGAGTAAACATATCTGTGCGGAGGAATTGTTTTCCTTCGGTCTGGTGGGAACGCGGATTCCAGGCTTCGTTGGAAATTCTGATACTCGGCGACGCTCGGCGGTGCTTAAAAGGGCGCGCTTAACCTGATTATACAATGGAGCCGAGAGGCACGCCGAGGCGTTCTATTCCTGTTTTGTGCCGTCGAGGAAACAGCAGGTGCTTTGTACAACGATTTAAGAGATATGACAATAACAAGAGGCAAACATTTAATCAGATGTATCTGAGCACCGAGGCAATCACATGTCTGGTGCAAGGGGAGGTGGGGGGGGGGTGCTATAAATGGAATGAATGCTAGCAATTCAGCTGAAAGCCAGGATAAGTGTCTTAATTAGGGTTGCACCGATACCGGTATCAGTGCCGAATTTACCCGAGGATCGGTACTCGTGCAAATGCTCCGATACCTGAAACCCTTACTTTCAGGCCCAGTTCTTTCAGCTGAAATGTAAAAAAAAAAAAAAAAAAAAAACGCCAATCAACGGTTTGGTAAGGCGCAGGGCCGCCGCATTCCTTAACAACTCATTATTCATTCAGCTGTCAGTGGGGTTTCTCTGTTGACAGCTAAAGAGTAAATAAAGCCCCGGCAATTGGAGCTTTCGAAAAAAAATAAAAAGCAACCGGGCAATGTTTATCAACAACATTGCTTAGCTGCTTAAACAAAACGTTAAAAAGAGACATTGTTTCTTTTTGTATCTTTCTGTTTATTCATCTGCAGATCAAAGGGATGAAATTCGATTTGCAGATGTCAGTTTAAAGCAACCTGTCAAGTAAAAAAAAAAAAAAACGTTTTTTTTTTTTTATTAAATGTTCTTTTGTTTTTTTTTTGTTTCTTTTATTACTTTTTATTGTAAGTTTTGAGATAATTGTACAGAACAGAGCCTATTGGGCATACTCAGGCTTCGAAAACATAACAAAACAATGAAAATAACCAAGGCATCCTAATACTATCAAAACAGTTGGTACTCTCTTACCACCAGTGAAGGCCGGAATAATTGGAATCCCACCAATCAATCCTCTTCCTAGACATTCTACAATGAAGCCCCGGCAATTAGAGCTTTCGGAAAAAAAAAAAAAAGCAACCGGGCAATGTTTATCAACAACATTGCTCAACTGCTGAAACAAAATTTATAAAAGAAATATTGTTTCTTTTTGTATCTTTCTGTTTATTCATCTACAGATCAAAGGGATGAACTTCGATTTGCAGATGTCAGTTTAAAGCAGCCTGTCAAGTAAAAAAAAAATGTTTTTGTTTTTTTATTAAATGTTGCTCTGTGGTTTTTTTGTAAGTTTTGAGATAATTGTTACAGAACAGAGCCTATTGGGCATAACCAGGCTCGAAAACATAACAAAACAATGAAAATAACCTAACCAAGACATCCTAATACTATGAAAACAGTTGGTACACTCTTACCACCAGATATTTTTATTTTTTTAATATATATATATATACATATATATATATATACAGTGCCTTGCAAAAGTATTCGGCCCCCTTGAACTTTTCAACCTTTTGTCACATTTCAGGCTTCAAACATAAAGATATAAAATTTTAATTTTTTGTGAAGAATCACCAACAAGTGGGACACAATTTTGAAGTGGAACGAAATCTATTGGATATTTTAAACTTTTTTAGCAAATAAAAAAACTGAAAAGTGGTGCGTGCAAAATTATTCGGCCCCTTTACTTTCAGTGCAGAAAACTCACTCCAGAAGTTCAGCGAGGATCTCTGAATGATCCAATGTTGTCCTAAATGACTGATGGTGATAAATAGAATCCACCTGTGTGTAATCAAGTCTCTGTATAAATGCACCTGCTCTGTGATAGTCTCAGGGTTCTGTTGAAAGCGCAGAGAGCATCATGAAGACCAAGGAACACACCAGGCATGTCCGTAATACTGTTGTGGAGAAGTTTAAAGCCGGATTTGGATACAAAAAGATTTCCCAAGCTTTAAACATCCCAAGGAGCACTGTGCAAGCGATCATTTTGAAATGGAAGGAGTATCAGACCACTGCAAATCTACCAAGACCTGGCTGTCCCTCTAAACTTTCAGCTCAGACAAGGAGAAGACTGATCAGAGATGCAGCCAAGAGGCCCATGATCACTCTGGATGAACTGCAGAGAACTACAGCTGAGGTGGGAGAGTCTGTCCATAGGACAACAATCAGTCGTACACTGCACAAATCTGGCCTTTATGGAAGAGTGGCAAGAAGAAAGCCATTTCTCAAAGATATCCATAAAAAGTCTTGTCTAAAGTTTGCCACAAGCCACCTGGGAGACACACCAAACATGTGGAAGAAGGTGCTCTGGTCCGATGAAACCAAAATCGAACTTTTTGGCCACAATGCAAAACGATATGTTTGGCGTAAAAGCAACACAGCTCATCACACTCAACACACCATCCCCACTGTGAAACATGGTGGTGGCAGCATCATGGTTTGGGCCTGCTTTTCTTCAGCAGGGACAGGGAAGATGGTTAAAATTGAGGGGAAGATCTGGAGGTGGTTGGAAAACATATGCGGAACTATCTAACCCGCAAGGGATGTTCCGTCTAGATTTCATGCGAACACTTCAACTAGGACACTTCCTTCATATCAATCCGCGTTCCCACCAGACCAAGGACTCACGACCCTAGAAGAAATCTGCACTAACACAGGTATTTTACCACATACAATCTCACTAATATACAGTCTTTTGATTACACCTCCCTCAGACTACATACCCCCGGGTTTGTCCAAATGGGCAGAGGAGCTAGGACGCAGTTTCAACCCCACGCAGAGACAACGCATACTTCGCTTCACACACAAGTCATCCATCTGTGCTAAAACCCAGGAAACAAACTATAAAATTCTTTCTAGGTGGTACAGAACCCCAACACTTTTACATAAAGTATTTCCTACTACATCTGAAGAGTGTTGGAGATGTCTGAGAGACAAGGGAACCTTGTTACACATATTTTGGTCATGCCCTAAGCTCTCACGGTTTTGGGAGGTAGTACACAAGACGATACAACTTTTTACAGACAGGACAATTCCAAAAGATCCGGCATTCTTTTTACTACATGCCACTGACATACCAGACAAAGTGTACAAACGTTCAGTTATACGACATCTGTTAGATGCAGCCAGAGCTTGCATACCTCTCTGCTGGAAATCCACCACACCACCGTCCATTGACATGTGGCTAGGAAAGGTGGAAGACATAAGGCAAATGGAAGACCTGATTCACACGGCACAACATAGGGAAGAAGCATTCTCTAAGACAGTGGTTCTCAACTCCAGTACTCGGGACCCACCAACAGGCCAGATTTTAAGTATTACCTTGGGGAGTTGCAGACTAGAATACTGCAATCACTGAGCAGCAAGTGATATCACCTGTGATGTATTTCAGCTATCTTGCAAACCTGGCCTGTTGGTGGGTCCTGGGGACTGGAGTTGAGAACCACTGCTCTAAGACATGGCAATTATGGGTGATGTTTATATACTCGGCTGCAGGTCAATCTTTGAGAGGAGCAGACGGAGCCCGGTGATTAGACGGACCTGCAGGCTGAGTCATCAGCATCCTGTGAACAGGGCCGTGGTGGTTCGAGTTCTGGGTATTTTCGTGCCTACATGTTCGCGAGACTCATCCCCTTCCCCTATCCCTCTCTGCCCCCCCTCTAACCCCCCCCCCATCCTTTTCATCCCCCCTACATTCTCCTGCACTTCTTCCCTTTCTTTCTTTCCTGTTACTCTACCCTCAATTTCTCTTAATTCCTACTCTTAATTAATATAGAAAATAGAGGACCGGCACAATGGGAACCAGCACTGAAAGTTGTCACATGGACACTTCGACCCTACAGTTTAACATACTACAGCCTTATAAGTATCAATGTATGGTCTTGGATTAACAAGCTGGCTGTAGATCTGTTGAATAAGAGTTTTGTAAGAATTTATATCACGATATTATACCATGTGTATGTTCAAACGAATATATATCTATGTATCTGTGGGCCCATGTGGGCCGTGTTCTTTACTTAAATAAACAATTTAAAAAAAAAAAAAAAAATTGAGGGGAAGATGGATGCAGCCAAATACAGGACCATTCTGGATGAAAACCTGTTGGAATCTGCAAAAAGACCTGAAACTGGGACGGAGATTTATCTTCCAACAAGACAATGATCCCAAACATACAGCAAAATCTACAAAGGAATGGTTCACAAATAAACGTATCCAGGTGTTAGAATGGCCAAGTCAAAGTCCAGACCTGAATCCAATCGAGAATCTGTGGAAAGAGCTGAAAACTGCTGTTCACAAACGCTCTCCATCCAACCTCACTGAGCTCGAGCTGTTTTGCAAGGAAGAATGGGCAAGAATTTCAGTCTCTCGATGTGCAAAACTGATAGTGACATACCCCAAGCGACTTGCCGCTGTAATCGCAGCAAAAGGTGGCTCTACAAAGTATTAACGCAAGGGGGCCGAATAATTTTGCACGCCCCACTTTTCATTTTTTTATTAGTTAAAAAAGTTTCAACAATCCAATAGATTTCGTTCCACTTCACAATTGTGTCCCACTTGTTGGTGATTCTTCACAAAAAATAAAAATTTTATATCTTTATGTTTGAAGCCTGAAATGTGGCAAAAGGTTGAAAAGTTCAAGGGGGCCGAATACTTTCGCAAGCCACTGTATATAGATATATGTTATGGTTGAACTAGATGGACTTGTGTCTTCTTTCAACCTGAATAACTATGTAACTATGTAACCAGTGAAGGTTGGAATAATAGGGATCCCACCAATCAATCTTCTTCCTTCTACAATGCTTGACTCGTGGAATGATTTAACAAAAATATCTCTCCAGACAGCAGGAGTGACTCCTCCTAATAGAACATGAATGTAGAGGTTCACCACCAATGTCAATGGCGAGTACTTTACTAAAAATGAACTAGTCTTCCGGGGAATCAACATTGGTATAGGGGGATTCCACCCAAATGTTCAACGCTTTATGAAATTTCTCGGTACAGCCTCTAGACAAGTGTGTAGTTTTGTCTAATGTTAGGGCTGAATTAATCAAACCTTTCCAGAGGTTAATTGATGGAGCAGAGGGGGATTTCCATCGTAGGACAACGGCTTTTACGAGCATAGTAAAGTAGTATTCCTAATAGGTTTCTAACTGCCCGGCTATGAGCCAGAGGAGTTACAAGGCCCAGCAGACAGACGTCCACCGTCAATGAGATTTGGATTGTAGTGACTGCCAGAATAGTTGCAGCAACCGCAGTCCAAAAGGTCTCTGTTTAACCCCTTGATAAGCTTTAATTTATGCTAATCAGCCTTCATTAACTCCTTATTCTCCTTCTCCATTTAAATATTATTTTAATGCTGATTTTTTTTTTACACTTCTATTTTATAAACTATTAATAAATAAACCTTTTTTTTTTTTTTTGCTTTGTTTGGTAATATTATTACACCTTTATCATATATTTACATATTTCACATTAAAAAAAGCGCAAAAAAAAAAAAAAAATGTTTTTAATTTGTAAATAACTTTTTAATGCTTTGTACCATTTCTGACATCTGAAGTGTACACAAAACAGTTGCAGTAAGTATCGGTAATCGGTATCGAGCAGTGGCGTCTCCAGCTTTCATATTTAGGGGGGGGGGGGCACATGGGGGGACAGGGACAAAAGTAGGGGGGCACCTATAAAATGCAATTAAATATATATATATCCTGGGGCCCTTTACTACGATCCCACAACGGCCCTTTCACATGTTCTGCAGTGAGCTCCCTTCCTACTGTATTGCCCCCCCCCCCCCCCCCCCCAGGGTGGCAGAAAACAAGAGATATATGTCACCAGCATACCAAGAAAATATAAGGATCCAAAGCAGTGGGAGAACTATCAGGGTTGCAAAGGTTGTCTTGCCTCCGGGCCCTGGTGTTCTGCCACTGTGGGGTTCCCCAGCCTCCTCTTGCTGTCCTGCCCCTGCTATTGACAGCGCTGGTCTGGCATCTCTTGGAATTTTTCAAGCTGGTTCTCCTGTCCTAAGGATGGGAGAAATCAGTCTGTTTTTTCAGTAACTGAGAGTCCTGGTGGAGTCCTTCCTGCACCTCGCTCTTCTCCCTGCCAATGAGGATGCAGGGGAAGGAGCAGATCGGGCGGCCGTGGTTGTGTGAGCGCTCGCATTATGCAGTGTCAGCGAGCAGAGGGAGGGGGGAGGAATCACCCACAGGAGCTGACTGGGGACTCTCTCCCTCTTAATAGAGACTGTGTTACTCCAGCGGCAGCTTGAGTAAGATGCGGCGCATCCACTACGAATGCAAACAAAAAGACATTGCCTTTTTGTAAAAAAAAAAAGTTTCTAAATTGGGGGGGCACATGGTGGGGCACAGAATAATGTTGGGGGGGGGGTCAGGGCCGCGCAATTGTCAGTTAAAGCGACGCAGTGCTGAATCGCAAAAAGTGCTCTGGTCAGGAAGGGGGTCAAATCTTCCGGGCTGAAGTGGTTAAATGAGACTTTTTGTGTCAGGAGTTCAGCTTTAAGTGGATTGTGGCAACTTAGGACACTAAAAGGTGCTCAGCCACTTGCTGGCCATATAACTTAGATATAAAGCGGCAGAGTAGTGCGGCTGTGCTGGATCACGTACCTAGTACGTGATCCGACATGCATGGGTCTGGGGCGCTTATTCGCGACACCGGCGGCCCGCTTCTGCTGTGATTATACACAGCGGGAGCTGATCAGCGGGTACAGGGAACTTGATGTTCGCCAGCACCTGCTGATCCTTTGGGACAGAGGGAGAACAGGGATCTGCCTATGTAAACCAGGCAGATAGTCGTTCTGTCAGTAGAGAAGGCATGGATCCTGTGTCTCTGCAAAGCAATGCCTTCCTCTAGTACTAGCACTTCCCCCACAGTGGAAAAACACTGAAAACACTGGATAGGCACCCAGTTAACGCTTTGATTGCCCCTGATGTTACCCCTTCCCAGCCAGTGTCATTAGTACAGTGACAGTGCATATTTTTAGCAGTGATCACTGTATTAGTGTCACTGGTTCCCCAAAAAAGTGTCAAAAGTGTCAGTGAGGTGTCTAATTTGTCCGCCGCAATATTGCAGTCCTGCTATAAGTCGCTGATGATCATCACCGTTACTAGTAATTAGAAAAAAAAAAAGTAAAACAAATAACTATGTCCCATAGTTTGTAAACGTTATAACTTTTGCGCAAACAAATCAACATATGCTTATTGGGATTTCTTAACCAAAAATATATAGCAAAATACACATTTTTTTTTATTGAATGTTTTATAGCAGAATTAAAAAATATTGTTTTTTTTGGTTTTTTTTTAGAATTGTCGTCCTTTTTTGTTTTTTAAGGTTAAAAAAAAAGCCATAAATCTATCCCCTATTTTGTAGACGCTATAACTTTTGCGCAAAGCAATCAATATACGCTTATTGCATTTTTTTTTTTTACCAAAAATATGTAGAAGAATACATATCGGCCTAAACGGATGAAAAAAATTTGTGTTTTTTAACTTTTTTTTTTGGGATATTTATTAAAGCAAAAAGTAAACAATATTGTTTTTTCTTTTCAAAATTGTCGCTCTTTTTTTGTTTATAGAGCAAAAAATAAAAACCGCAGAGGTGATCAAATACCACCAAAAGAAAGCTCTATTTGTGGGGAAAAAAAGACATCAATATTATTTGTGTACAGTTTTGCACGACCGTGCAATTGTCAGTTAAAATAACGCAGTGTCGTTTCGCACAAAATGGCCTGGTCAAGAAGGGGGGGGGTGTAAATCTTTTTGAGGGCAAGTGGTTAAAGTGGAATTATACTGTATCTGAGCACCATAAACCAAATATGCTATTTATTGAATGTATGGCATGTAAAGGCATCGGAACCTGGGATTTGCCCCGAAGACACCAGCACTGGATCATGCCTTTGAAGAACTGTAATTTCTTGGACTTCACCTTTGCAGGGAGGGCAGCACAAGCCTGTAGTTAGGCGTGAGGATGAACCTTGCACTTGTATGTTGGACACTGGAATGTTTATTTTGCACTTTATAAATCGGTAAACCCACGCCGCAGAGTAAAAAAATAATAAAATAGAATAAAAATAAAGGAAAAAAGGTTTTTCTGTATATGTGTGCTAAGCGGCTGCTACCACTTTATTCCTGTAACAAGGTTGTGAGCCTTTTAATGTGAGTGAGCATTTATGTGGATTTACAGTATCTCACAAAAGTGAGTACACCCCTCAAGAATACTCCTTACATTGGTGATCAGTGGGAAGAATGTTCCTTACATTGGTGATCAGTGGGAAGAATGTTCCTTACATTGGTGGTCAGTGGGAAGAATGTTCCTTACATTGGTGATCAGTGGGAAGAATGTTCCTTACATTGGTGATCAGTGGGAAGAATGTTCCTTACATTGGTGATCAGTGGGAAGAATGCTCCTTACATTGGTGGTCAGTGGGAAGAATGCTCCTTACATTGGTGGTCAGTGGGAAGAATGCTCCTTACATTGGTGGAAAGTGGGAAGAATGTTCCTTACATTGGTGATCAGTGGGAAGAATGTTTCTTACATTGGTGATCAGTGAGAAGAATGTTCCTTACATTGGTGGTCAGTGAGAAGAATGTTCCTTACATTGATGATCAGTGAGAAGAATGTTCCTTACATTGGTGGTCAGTGAGAAGAATGTTCCTTGCATTGATGATCAGTGAGAAGAATGTTCCTTACATTGGTGGTCAGTGAGAAGAATGTTCCTTACATTGGTGGTCAGTGAGAAGAATGTTCCTTGCATTGGTGGTCAGTGGGAAGAATGCTCCTTACATTGGTGATCAGTGGGAAGAATGTTCCTTACATTGGTAATCAGTGGGAAGAATGTTCCTTACATTGGTGGTCAGTGGGAAGAATGTTCCTTACATTGGTGATCAGTGGGAAGAATGTTCCTTACATTGGTGGTCAGTAAGAAGAATGGTCCTCACATTGGGGGTCAGTGAGAAGAAGTGAGTACACCCCTCAAGAATACTCCTTACATTGGTGATCAGTGGGAAGAATGTTCCTTACATTGGTGATCAGTGGGAAGAATGTTCCTTACATTGGTGATCAGTGGGAAGAATGTTCCTTACATTGGTGATCAGTGGGAAGAATGTCCCTTACATTGGTGATCAGTGGGAAGAATGTTCCTTACATTGGTGATCAGTGGGAAGAATGTTCCTTACATTGGTGGTCAGTGGGAAGAATGCTCCTTACATTGGTGGTCAGTGGGAAGAATGCTCCTTACATTGGTAATCAGTGGGAAGAATGCTCCTTACATTGGTGATCAGTGGGAAGAATGCTCCTTACATTGGTGGTCAGTGGGAAGAATGCTCCTTACATTGGTGGAAAGTGGGAAGAATGTTTCTTACATTGGTGATCAGTGAGAAGAATGTTCCTTACATTGGTGGTCAGTGAGAAGAATGTTCCTTACATTGATGATCAGTGAGAAGAATGTTCCTTACATTGGTGGTCAGTGAGAAGAATGTTCCTTGCATTGATGATCAGTGAGAAGAATGTTCCTTACATTGGTGGTCAGTGGGAAGAATGTTCCTTGCATTGATGATCAGTGAGAAGAATGTTCCTTACATTGGTGGTCAGTGAGAAGAATGTTCCTTGCATTGGTGGTCAGTGGGAAGAATGCTCCTTACATTGGTGGAAAGTGAGAAGAATGTTCCTTACATTGGTAATCAGTGGGAAGAATGTTCCTTACATTGGTAATCAGTGGGAAGAATGTTCCTTACATTGGTGATCAGTGGGAAGAATGTTCCTTACATTGGTGATCAGTGGGAAGAATGTTCCTTACATTGGTGATCAGTGGGAAGAATGTTCCTTACATTGGTGATCAGTGGGAAGAATGTTCCTTACATTGGTGATCAGTGTGAAGAATGTTCCTTACATTGGTGGTCAGTAAGAAGAATGGTCCTCACATTGGGGATCAGTAAGAAGAAGGCTCCCTACATTAGGGGCCACGGAGGAGAATGCCCCCTTACACTTAGGTGAAAATATCATTGGAGTAAGTGGCAACCTATCTTAGATGCCGAAATTGCTCAAGAAACCCCCGAGCCGCCTTTGGAGGAACCTTAGGATTCCACTGAACCCCGGTTGAGTAGGGGTATTATAAAAAAAATAAAACATCTAGCAGGTATATTGCATGTTCTGGTGGTTTACGAGTAATCTTACCGTTGAGGTTCATTTTCCATGGAAGACGTGGATGTCTTCCACCATCTCCTCCCAGCAGTCAATAGGTGGTTAACTCTGTCATTTTGAACCAGCTTGTTTATCAGCATTCTCAAAGAGAATTCGCCTTTGTGCTGCCTCAACAAAGAATCAATACGATTCATAAAAAGTGACGGCGTTGTGTACGGGGACATAAATTAAACTTGCTAATGGGACGGCTCTGTGAATTTGGCACCAGGAGGGTTTCAGCTCAGGCCGATACGAGTCGTCCCCGCGTTGCTGGCTAATGTCAAGAAAACTGACTTATTTGTATGAAAGCAAAATTGAGCGGCTTCCAGTGATAATGACGGCCATATATTATAAAGATGACAAAGTACTGACATACATATCTATCTGGAACAAGAAAAATGTTGTAGATCATTATATCATGGCTCAGCAACAAGCTGCACCTGCCAGCCCCATCGCCAAGTGAAGAAAGACGTACATCTGCTGGGACCGGACTCCTGGAGGCTAAAAAAAAAAAAAAATGTCTACCATTTGTGTCTGGGACTTTGTTCATCCGACCAATCAGAGATGGGCAGCGTCTGATGAGCGTTTAAACTCTATGCTCCCAGGAACAGGGGTTTGTGGGAAGGAAAGCAAAGGTGGAAGCCATGATGGTTGTCAGTTTTATGCATCTGAACGATAGTGACAGTGATAGAGCCATCCAATCACTTTTACAGTACCAAGAAGGTGCTGCCCCTCTCACTGGAGCAGGCTGTGGTGGTTCCCAGGCTCTCCCATTCCCTCTCAATTCTGATTTCTAGCTCTTGAGCAATCAATCCAAGACGCTTTCAGGAACCAGCCGATTCCATTAATAAGGGACTTCCAAGGCTCCATACTGGAGGGAACTCCCGAACAGGGCGAAAAGTTCTAACCCAAATGACAAACCCCACTGAAGTCTATGGGAGCCAAACAGGAAAAATCAAAAGTCCCCATTTCGTGGGCTTAGTTATAATCAAGTGATTGGCTATAAAAGAGGTATGGGGGTCCGGGTACTGCCCTGGTGGGCATGTATCAATGCAAACATTTTTTTTTCAGGAGCAGTGATTTTAATAATGCTTAAAGTACAACAATAAAAATGAAAAATTCCTTTAAATATAGTGGGGGTCCCCTTAGTTGGCCTGTAAAGTGTAGCATATATAGAACACGCTGCAGCAAAAATAACATTTATAAAGGGAAAAAAAAATGAGTCAAATCACATTTAAACTGACTCATGGTTGCAATTGCCGGCACCCAGCTATTTAAAAAAAAATAAAGAAAAAAAAACGTGGGGTCCCCCCCCCCCCGCCGTCTATACCAGACCCTTTGGGATTTTTTGGATTTTAAGGGGAACACCACACAAAAATTTAAAGAAGTCCCCCCCCCCCCAAAATCCACACCAGACCCTTATCCGGGCACGCAGCCTGGCAGGTCAGGAAAGTAGAGGGGGGGTCAAGCGAGCGCCCCCTTCCCTCCTGAACCATACCAGGCCATATGCCCCCCCCTCCATCCCAAAGCACCTTGTCCCCATGTTGATGGGGATAAGGGTCTCTTCCAGACAACCCTGGGCTGTGGTTGTTGGGGTCTGCAGGCGGGGGGGCTTATTGGAATCTTGAAGCTCCCTTTACCAAGGGGGCATCCAGATCCCGGCCCCCCCTATGTGAATGGGAAGGGGTATATAGTACTCCTACCCATTCACCAAAAAAGTGTACAAAAAATACCGGCACTTTTTAATTTTTTTTAGCTGTCAATGGGGAAACCCATTGACAGCTGATGACTCATTGTTTGTTAAGGACGCCGCGGCCGACTTCCCAGCCCCACTCCTTAACAACCAGCTTATACTGGGCCCGGATTGGGCAAAGTTTTGCCCAATCAGGGTGCAGAATGCACTGTGCAGTGCTCGAGCTGAACCATTCACCCAACACTACTTGGGAGATTTATCCCTCTCTATTTATCCTAATGAACCTGCAAGCTCTGTTATGTGTGGTGATGTCACTTCTTGCTGAGCCACCTTGGAATGCTGGACAGTTCCCTGTACAATTCCTTGAATGATCCTGCCTTGAACCTTGTTTGCCTTGAACTTTGAACCCTTTGCATCTCCCATGAACTTCCTATTAAAGCTATGCCTTTGCATTTCCTGTTTGCCAGATTATTATGCTCTCTTCTGCCAATATCTCACTCTTGTGAGTTCCTCTGCCGTGTGTATCTTTGCTACCACCCATTACCGACCCTCAACTTGTTCCTCAACTACTCTTCCACCTGATCCCAACTTCCAACCATTTAGTAAGAAACCTTTGGCTTGTTTACCGATTACACTTCTGCTTATCCTTACCAGCTAAATCTTCTACTGGACCCCAGGTTGGTTACCTCCTGGTGGGGCGATCCCGAGGACTCAGACCTGGTACTAAAATGCAGCAAAACCCATCTCCACCATCAGGAGCTCTGGTGAACCCTGTTTAGTACTTAGAACCCTCAATTCAGGTAAGCCCGTGTCGTCCGCCTGGGTGACCTGCTTCTGTACTTATCCTGCTGGTTGGTGAGTGCCTCGCTACTGCTATAGCATCTGGCCTCTGAGTCTGACTCCAGATCATGATACAGAAACCAGAATGATATGGTTGTCACCAGGAGATGAGGTGAAAGGAAAAACCTTCACAAGCAACCCAAACATTTCCTACCAAAGTGTGTGGCTAGAGGAACACTTTGCATGATTAAGACTGAATAATAGGTTTAAGTGGTTCAAGTCACCAGGCAGGGAGGTTTTTCTGGGCTGGGAACATATATTATATTGGCATATAACAAGGTAAAGTAAATTAAAAACTTCCATATTGCTTGACTTATTTCTATTAGCAACTGCTGGCAAAAGGAAAATGTAATCATTGAACTGCTAATGCAATTAATTAAACATTGCAGCTGTAGAAAATTTTGTAATTTTAGGCTTGCATCTTAATATTACATACTGAATAAGGCAGAAAAAGTTACGGAACTGGGAACAAGATACTGCACATGGGATGACTGAAACTAACATATTGGAAAGCTAGAAACAAGGCAGAACGAGATACAGAACTCGGGAAGAAGATACAGGACATGACCAAGGTAGATCAGAGGTCACCTACGTACCGGCTCCCATCTAACCATCTTTCCCAACTCCGCCTTCCTATATCCCTCCAAAGATATCACACTAATCTAGAGTGGAGTTAATAGCTATAGCAGCTTTTTATTATAAATAACACTCAAAATGTAACTAACAAAGCATAACATGATAGCTCAAAGGAGGTTGCCATATATCTAAGCCTTGTGTCTGTGGCACCAGTTAGCCAACTTACGCCCCTAGCCACACAACCCCACCTTAGGGTCTATGCCAGATGACCTCAATTTTTTTCTTTGTTTGATGTACAAAGCCCTTCCATCTACACCTTACTGCAAAGGCTAGTTATAAATCAGCGTAGTTTCCTTTTTCTTGTATAGCTGGTTCGTTGGATTTGGCGTGAGGACACATTGGATGCCTTCATCTGCCAAAGTGCTATTGCTGGGCATTTAATGTCAAACAAACGAATTCTCCTGCGCTCAATGGTGATGTGATGGCAATAGATGCCGCCTAGAATTTCTATGGCTCTCGGTAGATGCACAGACCTTGCTGCCCTCCAAGGGTCAGGGGACACCCAATGGAATGACTGTAGAAAAAACAAAAAGAGGGAACAACAACCTTGCACATTACCCAAGTGATGTTTATTGGTATATAAAAAGAAAGGAAATATACTCGCAAACAAGTAGGTCAAAAAAGCACATCAAGGTTCATAATGGACACAAAGCGATCAGGTCACCGGGACTGTGTCCAGCACACCAGAGAACCTTCCAGATGGCTGAGGCATTTCGAGGAGAGATCCCCTCTTCTTCAGAGCCCATAGCCCATGGGCTCTGAGGAAGAGGGGATCTCCCCTCAAAACAGAGGAGCCTTGGCAAGATCCCCTCCAGCGACAGTAGATCCCCAGCAGCAACAATAGACCACCCCCAGCAACAATAACCCCTCCCCCCCCACAAGAACAGATCCCCTCCAGCTAAAACAGATCCCCTACAGCAGTAGTTCTCAACTCCTGTCCTCGGGACCCACTAACAGGCCAGGTTTGCAGGATAACTGAAATACATCACAGGTGATATAATTTGAGCTCAGTGATTGCAGTATTCTAGTCTGCATCTCCCCAAGGTAATTCTTAAATTCTGGCCTGTTAGTGGGTCCCGAGGACCAGAGTTGAGAACCACTGCCCTACAGGCAGCGTTAATAGACTCTGCAGCACAAGCCAGCACTCATTGCCATTACATACTTTCAATGCTTGCTGGAGGTGCCGGAACTGCGTTCTCCCGCATTCCAGCTGAAAAAAAAGCCCTGCTGATAGCCAAAGGCGTGTCTCTCGGAGTCAGAAACATGGTGGGATTTTCAGTTTCACCACAGCTGGAGTGCTGAGTTTGCATCCCCAATGGTAGACCAAAGAAACTATGGATGGAAATCATAAGCCTTGGGCAGGTAAACTCTACTCCCAGTATATCTTTCACGGCTTGGTTTTCAATCACTCGGGTTATTGTGTACCGGTACACAGCGCTGTATCCGGAATAATAATACTTGCGTGTAATATAGGTAATGATATGAATCTGACAGCCTCTAATGAACCTGACGCTTTGTAGAACTTAAACTTAATTTCCTTACAAATGTTTTATTTCCCCACAGAACGATAGAGAGACAAATGCAGAAGAGAAGAATGATTCATAATAATCTGAACTAATGAGGGCTTTAGCTGCTAAATTCTCTTACTAATACAAACAGATGATCTTAGGCGTGCATTAGAAGCTGTCACCCCGGCCTTCAATACACACAATACGGAAAGAGGCGAGCGGGGGCGGTTCGGCAACAATTTGACTTGACAGTTTGGTGATAGGAAGTCAAGAGATCCGCGCTGTAAAATGTTCCCTCTGAAACTGAAGATTATCCGCCATCTGCTCGCCTATCATTTTAAGAGACAGGAGACACGTGAAATCTCCAGTGAACTTAGAAAAAGAAGTTTCAGCTTAATTATATATTTAAAGTAACGGGAATGGAAAAAGATAAAATAAGCTTGGAAAAGGAAAAGTTATGAAACACAGATCAAGATGCCATTCAACGTACAATACCATAATGCACAAAAGCACTCGAACAATATAAAAAAGGCATAAGTTTAATTTAGCCTTATACATATGCAAATATGCAAATGCTTCAGAGGTATTTCTGATCCTAATTATACATTTAAAATAAAGGTGCTCAAAAGGGGTAAGCATATAAATAAATGCATATACAGTATCTCACAAAAGTGAGTACACCCCTCACATTTTTGTAAATATTTTATTCTATCTTTTCATGTGACACCACCGAAGAAATGACACTTTGCTACAATGTAAAGTAGTGAGTGTACAGCTTGTATAACAGTGTAAATTTGCTGTCCCCTCAAAATAGCTCAACACACAGCCATTAATGTCTAAACCGCTGGCAACGAAAGTGAGTACACCCCTAAGTGAAAATGTCCAAATTGGGCCCAATTAGCCATTTTCCCTCCCGTAGTCATGTGACTCTTTAGTGTTACAAGGTCTCAGGTGTGAATGGGGAGCAGGTGTGCTGAATTTGGTGTTATCGCTCTCACTCTCTCATACTGGTCACTGGAAGGTCAACATGGCACCTCATGGCAAAGAACTCTCTGAGGATATGAAAAAAAGAATTGTTGCTCTACATAAAGATGGCCTAGGCTATAAGAAGATTGCCAAGACACTGAAACTGAGCTGCAGCACGGTGGCCAAGACCATACAGCGGATTAACAGGACAGGTTCCACTCAGAACACGCCTCGCCATGGTCGAACAAAGAAGTTGAGGTCACGTGCTCAGCGTCATATCCAGAGGTTGTCTTTGGGAAATAGACGTGTTGTCACATGAAAAGATAGAATAAAATATTTACAAAAATGTAAAGTTTTGTTTAATTACCGTATTTATCGGTGTAAAACACGCACTTTATTCCCCTTAAAATCAGGGAAAAATCGTGGGTGCGTGTTATACGTCGATCCCCGCTGTCTGTGAGGGGAAGAGGAGCGAGCGCCGCCGATATACACATAGCCGAGTGTACTCGGCTAGGCTCCGCTCCGCTCGGCTCCACTCGCAGTCACGCCCAGTCCCGCCATTGGACCTGTGTTATGTCCATCATAGGAGCCGGGCCAAGGGGCGGGACTGGGCGGGACTGCGAGAGGAGCCAAGAGGAGCCGAGTACACAGGACATCCGGCTCTGTCTGTCTCGGTGGCGGTAATTTTAAATGATCATTTATATCCAATTGAGAATCTGTGGCAAGACTTGAACATTTCTGCTCACAGACGCTCTCCATCCAATCTGACAGAGCTTGAGATATTTTGCAAAATAAGAATGGGCAAAAATGTCCCTCTCTAGATGTGCAAAGCTGGTAGAGACATCCCCAAAAAGACTTGCAGCTGTAATTGCAGTGAAAGGGGGTTCTACAAAGTATTGACTCAGGGGGGCGCCATACAAATGCACCCCACACTTTTCACATATTTATTTGTTAAAAAATTTAAAAACCATTTATCATTTTCCTTCCACTTCACAATTATGTGCCACTTTGTGTTGGTTTATCACCTAAAATCCCAATAAAATACATTTACGTTTTTTGGTTGTAAAATTTCAAGGGGTATGAATACTTTTTCAAGGCACTGTACATATTCATTTTTTTAATATATTTTTCTTATATATCTATTCTCATTGGATTTACATTTTAAACCGGATATCTTATTTTATTAATAAATATTATTATTATTTTTTCTATTATTATTATTATTGTTATAATTACTGTTATTTTATCCCAGTTGATGGACTGAATTGGTTTGTTTTATTCAGGTTTTCACATTTGTCATCCATTGTCTGTTGTCTATTTTATTATTCAAATTATCATATTTCTCATCTACACTGTATTCACTGCTACCTGACAATCATTTTTTTTTTTTTTTAATTCTTCTTATTTTCATTTATTGTTGTATATAAAGACATTCATTTTTATTATTCTAATTCTCTAATTTGTTACCTATTTAGCGTTGCCTGACAATAAAAAGTATCTTCACCTTTGCACTTAAAAAAAAAAAAGAATAATTTTTAATAATAATAATAATTCCTTCCTAAAAGCCTTTGCACTCCTTCTTCCCTCATTGAACTTATCTGTATTTGTTTACAATCATCTGCCACTCATAGTTGCCGGTGTACAACACATCCGTACACATGAATACTACTTACACAGCTCTGGAAGAGGTGTAGAAGCATTGGTCAGCACGGTCACAGTGACAGTGACCATGCTAGCCAATTAGAGTCTTTTCTTTTGTCCAGGAAGTAAGAAGAGACATTATTATTATTTATTTATTTTAAGGTGCATAGGTGGACATAATCGATATACCCTTTAATCGATATACCTTTTTTTGTATTAGTTTTTTATTTATTATGTTTATTTATTTGTTCATTTATTGATGTTCATTTGTATTGTTCAGGTTCTCATATATTGATCAATTCAATGTTACTTGACAGCCATATTTATACATCTAATGCTATTGCCTATTGGGTATTTGGTTTTAACTATGACACTGAGGACACTGTATGGATATTGTATTGATCTGGAGATGTCCTTACATTTTTTTTTCTAGACCTGATGCAAGGTGACATTTTTGGACTCCCAACACATGTAACAATGCACCCAGTTCAGCAGAACCTGTGGGAAGTTGTCACCTGATTGCATCCCTGCCAACCCAGTCAGCTGCGGTGAGGGCATTTTGTCTCACGGCTACATTGTCAGGATCGGGATCCGAACCCCTCAACCTCTGCTGCAGTAGCTCTTTTTGCTGAGCACCTGAGATACCTGTCCGATCTCCTAGAACAATCTTGCTTTGTCCCTTATTTCTGGTGAACCTTTAACTCTTTGCTCCTCCCATGAACTTCTTGTTTTAAGGCATGCCTCTGCACTTCCTGTTTGCCAGATAAGTGTGCTCTCTCCAGCCGATATCTTGTTCCTTTGTGTACCTGTAGCTTTTCTTATCCCTGCTACCACTCGTTACCAACCTTTGGTTTGTTCCCCAGCTTAGAGTTGCCACCTCATCCCTTTAAAACTGAACACCTTTGAATTACACAGGTTCTGAGGCTAATTAAATGCAGATAAGGCACCAAGTGAGTTTAATTACCACCTTAATCAGCCACAGAACCCGTGTAATTCACATGTGTTCGGGTTTAAAGGGATGAGGTGGCAACCCTACCTCAGCTACACTTCTGCTTGATCCCAAACTGCAACCACTTGTTATTGACCGTTGACTTGTTTACTGACTATGTTTCTGCTTCATCCCTGACTGCTATATCCGCTATTGGACCCTGGCTTGCTCACCACCTGGTGTGGCAATCCTAAAGACCGCAATCTAATACTAACATGCAGCAAAACCCACCTCCACCATCAGAAGCTCTGGTGAATACCGGTTAGTGCTTAGTCCCTGCACCCCCGGGGACCTGCTTGTGCAGTTGGTCAATGGGAGCCTCTCAACTGCTATAGCTAATGGTCTCCTAGCCTGACCCCTGACTGTGACATATACATATGCAAAGAGTCAGGGAGGTTGTGACATAACTGACCTAATATGGCCACATGGCCACATTTGGCCGATGTTCTTGTCCTACAATGGCCATGTGGCCATATTAGGTTAATGATATCTCAAGCATCCCTGGCCTTTTGTGACAGGTTACCATTGGTTCTGCCAAACTGGGTTCAAACCAAGTTCAGGCCAAACCCAGCTTGTCCTTTTTTTGTAGGCGCTTTGGCATATAGCCGCCCTCACCAAAGCAAGTCAGCTTAACTTAACGAGACAGTTGACTTCAGCACTGGATACCAACAATAGAAGATCTAGCTTTATGTACTGAGAATGTATTGCTGTCATTTTCATTCTCCCGCTCCTTCTGCCAAATACAAAACTTTTCTTTTTAAAAGGCACTTGAGTTCACACACTTTCAGAATGCCGAAATGGAGTGTCTCTGATTGCTGCTATTATTATTAAATACAAGACCACAGGAGACGCTCGGCACTCATCGGGCCGGCGGTAGCGCTGTCTGACCCTACCCAATATATATTTTCCCCTTTTGTGTCGATATTTTTATACCCTGACACGCATTCCCACAACATTTTATTGTAAGAAGCTTTTTAAAAGTTTTATTGAGATAATAAAAAATAATCACGGCAGTCTAAGTTTTGTTTTATACCTCCATTAGGATATTTTTCAGGTGATAAAAAGCAGAAGGGCTCGAATCATCTAAAGTGAATTTTAATGGGCCAATAAAGCAATGGGTTTTTGGTTCTAATGCAAAATTAATAAGGTATTTTAGGGGTACGTTTTAAGATACAATTCTCTGCTAAATATATCACTCTGCTCCGTCTGGCTCGTGTGATAAAATTTTATTTAATGTCGTTATCGCGGCCCTATAATACGGGGCTAATTGGAGGGTGCCGATACCTGGGGATGTTTTCAGATAGTTGTAAAGTTGAAGACTATATAATAAATATAGGAGCCGATCACCTTGTTTTTTTTCTCTTTTTTTTTGCCTTAGACTTGTGATTTGTAGGGAAGTCTACCAACTAGAGTGAATTATATGGATCCTAAAAGTCCCCAGAGGATTCTGGGTAATGCAGCTGGTACAATATTCTGGAAATAAAACAGCGAAAGCAAAAGTCTGGCAGAGGGAAGCAAAACATATTGGAGCTGACTAGCCACAGAGTGTGTGACCGCACTGGAGAGATTAGACTATGAGCTTTGTATGGAGCAAAGAATAATAATGTGTGTGTGTGTGTGGCAACCCTAGAGTGTAAGCTCCTCTGGTGCAGAGACTGATGTGACTGGATCAGTGTTCTGTGTACAGCACTGCGGTATATGTCAGAGCCAGGGAGGTGCGGTGAGGTTAGTGACTGGTGAGGCACTGGCTAGTATCAGAGCCAGATATAAAGCAGGTTACATACGCCGCGATCGCTGGAGCGAGAGCAATAATTCTAGCACTAGACCTCCTCTGTAACTCTAAACATGTAATCTGTAAAAAAAAAATGTAAAGCTTCGCCTATGGAGATATTTTAGAACTGAAGTTTGGCGCCATTCCACAAGCGTGCGCAATTTTAAAGCGTGACAGGTTATCTATTTACTTGGCATAACATCATCTTTCACATTATACCAAAAAAATTAGGGTTATCTTTAGTGGATTTTTTTTGTTTTGTTCTTTCAGTGTTTTTTTTAAATATAAATATATATATATATATATATATATATATATATATATATATATATATATATATATATATATATATATATATAATATTTTTTTATATATTTATCCCTTTCATGACTAAGCCTATTTTTGACGTTTGGTGTTTACAAGTTAAAATCCGTATTTTTTGCTAGAAAATTACTTAGAGCCCCCAAACATTATATATATATTTTTAGCAGAGAATCTAGAGAATAAAATGGCGATTGTTGCAATATTTTATGTCACACGGTATTTGTGCAGCAGTGTTTTAAATGCAACTTTTTGGGAAAAGGGACACTTTCATGAATTAAAAAAAAAAAACAAACAGTAAAGTTACGCCAATTTTTTTGTATAATGTGAAAGATGATGTTACGCCGAGTAAATAGATACCAAACATGACACGCTTTATAATTGCACGCACTCCTGGCGACAAACTACGGTACGTAAAAATCTCCATAGGCAACGATTTAAAAATTTTTTACGGTTACCAGGTTAGAGTTACAGAGGAGGTCTAGTGCTAGAATTATTGCTCTCACTCTGACGATCGCGGCAATACCTCACATGTGTGATTTGAACACCGTTTACATATGCGGGCGCGACTTCCGTATTCTTTTTTTTTTGCTGCGCGAGCTCACGGGGACAGGGGTGCTTTTTTTCTTTTTTCTTTTATTTATTTTTATATTAATAAATTGTGTTTAAAAAAAAAAGAAATTTTTTTTGATCACTTTTATTGCTGTCTCAAGGAATGTAAACATCCCTTGTGACAGTAATAGGCGGTGACAGGTCCTCTTTATGGAGGGATCGGCGATTCTGAATACTGTATATTTTTTTTAAACCGGCGCCATTGGCAGCCGAGTAAACAGGAAGTGACGCCATAATGTCGCTTCCGTGTTTACAATTAGGAGACTGAAACTAAGCCGCTTACGGCTTCGCTCCAGTCTGTCCCTAGCCGCCGGAGGCGGCAGATTGTTGAACGGACGTCCCGGTGGAACGGAAGGCCCGGTAAGAGCGGCGGGAGGCGGCAGGAGGGGGGGAGTCCCCTCCTGCTCCTCTGGTATAACAGCCGAGAGGCTTTTAGCCGCATCGGTTGTTATCCCTGGAAAGCCGATCGCCGTCTCTAAAAAATAGTACTGGGATGATGCCCGCAGCTGCGGGCATCATCCCGGTATAACCCTCGAAAGCCGAGTACGCACATCTACGTACACTCGGCGGGAAGGCAATATTCATGAAACAGTTTTTTTCCAAGAAATGCATTTGAAAAATTGCTGCGCAAATACCGTGTAACATAAAAAGTTGTAACAACCACCATTTTATTCCCTAGGGTGTCCGCTAAAACAATGTATATAATGTTTGGGGGTTCTGAATAATTTTCTAGCAAAAAAAAATGATAATTATTACATGTAGGAGAGAAGTGTCAGAATTGGCCTGGGTGGCAAGGGGTTAATTACCATAAGTCCGTAATATACAAATAATTATTACATATTGTTTTTAAGGTAATTTTACTATATTTTCAAAAACTGTACTCAAGAAGGTGGCTTAACGGACAAATTACTGAAGTTTGAAGTTTTAACTTTCGATCAGTGATTTTCACAGTAAATAGATAAATAATAAATTATTATGTTATAACATATAGCATAATAATATATGATTTAGTTTGAATATAACAGTTCCTTTTCAACAGCAGCAGATTCTCCCTCTTAACTGTGTGAGAAAAACATGGGATTATGGGTAAATCTTATACTCACAAATGCATGTTTTTTCCTTCTAATTAAGAGGGCTGGGCTGGAAGGGAGCATTTGTCTTTTAGACACACGCCCCCTTCTATGACACTGCAGTGAGAGGCGTGCCTCCACTGCAGCATTTTTATTGAACAGCTGGGGCCAATGGTACTTTACCATTGGTCCATGACACCAAGCTGTCCATTGAGCTCAGTGCCTCTGACAAGAAGTGAGGAGAGGCACTGTGAGCTCATCCTCTCAGTCTGCTGCAAACAGAGTGTTCCGGCTTGTATTTAAACTGGCCGCTCTGTGTGTAGCTACTTACAGGCTGTGCAAGGAGACCCGAACCATAGATCGTAGGAGCCCCACATTTTTACCAGTGGTGGGGTAGGACTTAGGCTACCTATGACCCAAATTTTGACCCTCGAAGCTTGAATTCTTTTTTTTTTTTATATTCATGGCAGATGAGGCTCTGCCTCACCTGCCTCCCCTGACTGCACGCCCCTGGTCAGAGCTACATAAATGTATGATAATAATAATAGTATGTGACTATAGTGGGACATTAGAGTGTAAGCTCCTCTGGTACAGAGACTGGTGTGACTGGCTCTGTACAGCACTGTGGTATATGTTAGGGCTACAAAATGTATAATAATATTAGTGTGTGGCTGTGGAGGGATATTAGAGTGTACATTTTTCTTTATTTAAAATTTTAGAAACATACAGCTTGTTATTAAAAACATATTCACATGTATACAAAACATTCATAAAATAGAATATATACATAAATAAACAAAAACAAATACGCTTACATCAGCAGATAATAGAAAACGTCCCCCCCCCCCCCCCACAGTGCCTTGAAAAAGTATTCACACCCCTTGAAATTTTCCACATTTTGTCATGTTACAACCAAAAAACGTAAATGTATTTTATTGGGATTTTATGTGATAGACCAACACAAAGTGGCAAATAACTATATACAAAGAAACAATATTTCCTGACAGACTCCATGGCAGCCTACGTGTGGGTTAACCCCGCCTCCTCTCCAATGCTATAGGACCCCATTCCCATAAATGAGTGCTCACCACTAGCTACTGCGTTCCTTTTTTGTCCTCCTCTATGGACCTACACATGCTGTTCGCATCAAGATTGATTGAATCCAAGATTGGCATACCTGTGCGGTGCAGCTCAAAAAGCCCAGCTATGAGCGGGCGAGTAGCTTAAAGAGGCTTGAATGTTCCCCCTTGGTGGATGGGTGGTCGCCTCTGTATGCCCGGCGGACAGTTCTCATCAACGGCTGGCAAGGTCTGTGGCTGTTTTCTCATACTCCATGGCAGTATTTCTATGTGTTGTCTGTATTTTCCCTGGTGGTCCAGTGTGTCCTATCCCCCTCATGGCGGCTGGTTCGCGTGCGTTCCAGCCCGCCACGGCACTTCCGGGTTGCGGCAGTCTCCGCCGCTGGCACCTGCGCTGTAGCCACACTGAGAGCGAGGTTTGGCTCGCGCATGCGCAGTACGGCGGCTCGTTCGTCGTCCGCGCAGGCGCCGTACGGTGGTTCCCCTTTGCGCGTGCGCAGTAGGGGATAATGATGTCACGGGCGGGGAATTTAAATTCCGCCCTCCTGTCCTGCTGAGTTGGGATCTCCCTTGGTAGGGAAAGGAGGAGCGGATCCCTGCTGGTCTCCAGGTGAGTGGTGGAAACCTCTGCAAAAAAAAAAAATAAAAGAGCAAAATAATGGAATATGTTCTTTTATCATTATATATGTTTATCTAAATATATATACTTATGCGGCTGGAAGTTGTTTTTCCTTTGCCTTGAATATACGTTGATAAAAAAAAAAAAAAGAGGCAAGCAGAGTTTTTTCTTTTCTCTAAAACCTTCTCATATTTGATGCCTAGGTTTTTCTTAGACCATTATCCCTGCAGACTATTAAAGTGACATTTCGCGTCCCAGGTTATGGACAATTCACCGCCTTTAAGTGGCCAGCCCTCACGCACAAGGTATGTGCTCGTGAGGGGAGGGGATGAGATTTATGCACATTATTGTCGTGCTGATACCATGTTCTGCCTTTCTTCTCTCCCCTTCCCCTATTTTTTCTCTTCCCAGCCCTTCTAGGTCGGACCCGCTAAATGCGGTCCAGAATGCCAATGACCTTGCCAAGCCACAATACAATTCATCTTCATCCAGACGAGACTCACAGTCCGGATCCCACCAGAGGAGACGCTCTCGTTCCTCCTCAAGACACCGCTCCCACCGCCATGACAGCCGCTCAGACCACAGAGCCTGCTGGGGATGTAGGACACGAGTTCCGGAGGGCAAGTCCTTATGTGACCGTTGTTTTGCCCGTGCGGTTGGGGAAAACGAGATGGAAAACCAGCGTTTAGAGTCTCTTGTGAAACGAGTGGTACAGCAATCCCTAATGGAGAGGGAAGCACCTCGCACATTGAGCCAGTCTACCACTGCGTCTGGCCCGCCGGCGGAAGAGGCCCGCGATGATCCGGGTACTTCGCAGCCCTATATTACCTCTCCTGACTCCTCAGAGGATGAGTCTATTAATGAGGAGGTCATTGGAGGGTTCGACTTCGCGATGGTTTCCCCTTTAATCAAAGCAATCAAGGAAGCCTTGAAGTGGGAAGACCCTTCCACTCCCCCAGCCAAGCAGAAAAATTTTTTCAAGCACCTGGGGAGAGAACGCGCAAACTTTCCGCTCCTTCCAGAGCTAAAGGAAATCATTGAGGAAGAATGGAGTAAAACAGAGAAAAAATCCTCCATGTCTAATAAAACCTCCAGATTGTACCCCTTCAAGTCAGAAGAAGTAAAGAATTTGGAGAATACTCCCCTTGTGGACGCAGCTCTTATGCGTCTGGCCAAACATGTGACTCTTCCTCTAGAAGACGCAGTATCTTTTAAAGATGGGCTCGAGAGGAAGATAGACCTAGATCTAAAAAGAATCTATGGGCTCGCGGGTATGGCCTGTAAACCAGCCCTGGCATTAGCGGCCATGTCTAAGGCCATGGAGGCCTGGACGGAGAACGTGGAATCCTTCCTTAAAGGCGTGTCAGAAGAGCTGGCTGGAAGTTCAGCAGCCGCAGAGCTGAAGCTTGCAGCGGTCTTCCTGGGGGAGGCGTCCATTGACCTGATCCGCCTTCTGGCTCGTATTATGCTGTCCTCAGTTACGGCCAAGAGAGCCCTCTGGTTGCGTCCCTGGCTTGCGGACCCTGGTTCTAAGCAAGCGTGGTGTAAAATCCCGTTTGAGGGGTCCTCACTGTTTGGCAATAAGCTTGACGATGCCATTACGCGAGCCACAGGTGGCAAATCGGGTTTTCTTCCCCAGGACAGGCGCATGCTGGGTTGAAAGAAGCCCCAGTTCAGAAGACGAAGTCCGGAGCGCTCCAGGGAAGCACGCTCCTACAAGCCTGGCCGGGACTTTAGGAAGAATTGGAGCAGAGGGCAGTCATCCTTCCGCAAACCCGTTAAAAATCAAACGTCCAGTGCTCGTTATCAGGCTAAATCTTTTTGAGATTACGCCCGCCCAGGCGGGCCGGGTGGGGGCTCGTCTGCTCCTCTTCCGGCACGTCTGGGTGGCCTCGATCTCAGACTTCTGGGTCATAAGGACGGTCTCGTCAGGCCACAGATGGGCCTTTTCCAGGACTCCGCACCCAAGGTTCGTCTCCACTCTTCTCCCTCGGGCAGAGGATCAGAAACAAATTTTGCTGTCCTATGTGGACCTCCTGAAAATTCAAGGAGCAGTAGTACATGTACCACAGGACGAATGGTTCCAGGGGATATACTCCCCTCTCTTCCTAGTTCAAAAAAAGGGGGGCTCTTGGCGCCCAGTCATAGACCTCACATATCTCAACGGATTCATAGAGAATGGAAGGTTCAAGATGGAAACCTTGGTGACCATTCAGAGAGCCATACAACCAGGCGACTGGATGATATCAATCGACCTGAAGGACGCTTATTTCCACGTTCCAGTGGAAAAAGAATTTCACAAATACCTCCGCTTTCACATTGGGTCAGATCATCTTCAATTTATTTGCCTCCCCTTCGGGCTGACAACGTCCCCCCGGGTCTTTTCAAAGGTCCTCCTAGCTACGGTGGCACTAATAAGATCCAAAGGGGTACGTCTTTACCACTACCTGGACGACCTGCTGGTGCTGTCCCAAAGCAGGGAGCAGTTGCTGGTCCACCGGGATCAAGTAATCTCCACTCTGTCCAACTTCGGGTGGCTCCTAAACATAGAAAAGAGTCAACTGAGCCCAACTCAGCGTCTAATATATCTGGGAGCCCAGTTCGATACAGTGGCAAACACTATCTCCCTTCCACTACAGAAAATTCCTACAGTTCGAGACAGAGTCTCCCGGGCTCTACATGCACGGCAAATGAAAGCCTCTCAGTGCCTGAAAGTCGTTGGCACGATGGTTTCTACGACTCCCATGGTCAAATGGGCCTTATGGAGATTGCGTCCCTTCCAGTCAGGCCTCCTACGGCAATGGAAGTCAGGGGACAAGAATCAGGTCATCCGCATAACATCTACAATGAGAAACAGCCTCTTCTGGTGGCTTCAGCGCAAGAACCTCCTGACTTGCTACTCCATCGCTCCCATCTCCTGGGTGACGGTCACGACCGATGCCAGCGGTACCGGTTGGGGAGCCCTTTGTGGGTCGAACCTGGCCCAAGGCAAGTGGGAAACATGTCTCCCCAACCCAGGGTCGAATGTCTTGAAACTTCGTGCGGCCTGGTGTGCCCTACAGTTCTTCTCTCATCTCCTGATGGGGGAGTCAGTGCTGTTGAGAATGGACAACACCACAGCAGTATCGTATGTGAAGAGGCAAGGGGGTACTCGGAGTCCCACACTCCTTCGGGAAGTCGAGCCCATCCTATCGTGGGCGCAGAAATACCTTGCCAACATCTCGGCAGTCTTTGTCCCAGGTGTCCAAAACACTCAAGCAGACTTCCTGTCACGGACCGAGTTGGACAACAACGAGTGGTCTCTCCACATAGAGACGTTCAGGTGGATCTTGTCACTAAAGACCGATCCCGAAGTAGATCTGTTTGCTTCCCCCTGCAATCGCAAGCTGAAGAAGTTCTACACCCGGGGGCTCTGCAGTCAAGCCATCGGGACAGATGCCCTGACGGATCAGTGGAGGTTCAAGCGGGCATACGCCTTTCCGCCACTGCCAGTTATACTGAGATTCCTGCAGAGGCTCCGAGCGGAGCCAGTGGAGGTGGTGACAATAGCTCCCTACTGGCCGAACAGGCCTTGGTTCCCTCTCCTGGTCCAGCTCAGCTGTCGGGACCCAGTGCCTCTCCCTCTCAGACCGGACCTTCTTTCTCAAGGGTCAGTCCTGCACCCTTGTCCTGCGGTGCTGAGACTGATGGTCTGGTTCTTGAGAGGGAGAGGCTGGAATCCCTAGGTTGTGCCTCAGAAGTAATATCCACTCTCATGAGCTCGAGAAGATCCAGTACAAATAAAGTCTATGGAAGGATCTGGTCCAAATTCGTGGAGTTCTGCTCTCCTCAGGGCAGGTCTTTTAGACATCCAAAAGTCCAGGACGTTCTCAGTTTCCTCCAAACGGGCCTAGATTTACATCTATCTGTCAGCTCTCTGAGAGTCCAAGTTTCGGCACTTTCGGCCTTCTCCGGCACTTCATGGGCAGTTCATCCTCTGGTTAGACAATTTTTCCGAGGCGCATCGAGACTCAAGCCCCAGAGAAAGCCTAGGTTCCCCAAATGGGACCTTCCATTAGTCCTTGACTCGATCTCTGGACTCAGTACTTCGGGGCCCTCCCCGCTCCCTATCAAGGTCTTTTCAGCAAAGGTGGCCTTCTTAGTGGCCATTACCTCAGCCAAAAGGGTCTCTGAAATTGCATCACTTGGTCACGAAGAACCCTTCCTAACGTTTTTCCCGGACCGGGTAGTCCTCATTCCTATGCTGGGTTCCAACTCAAAAGTGTCTTCAGTATTCCACGTCAATCAAGAGATCGTTTTACCTACATTTAGGACCCCAGGGTCCACTGAGAATCACCCTCTAGATGTGGGCGAAGCTATTAAGGAATATCTCAAAGTTACTTCTCCCTTTAGACGTTCTAGTCATCTCTTCGTGCTTCACTCAGGCAGCAATATAGGGAAAAAAGCCTCAACCAGGACTATCGCGTCCTGGATCGTACAGACCATACAACAGGCATATAGGGCTAAAGGCTTGGCTCCTCCAAAGGCGGTGACAGCCCATTCCACCAGAGGAATGGCAGCCTCGTGGGCAGCGGCTCGACATGTGGCTCCAGATATCATCTGCAAGGCAGCTTCATGGGCTTCTATTAATACCTTCATGTTGCATTATTGTATAGAGCCTGCCTCACTATCCTCTGTAAACTTTGGGTTACAAATCCTATCGACCGATAGGACAAATTAAAATTTATGTTTTTGATCATGCATACCCGCCCGTGTGGTTGGCTAGTTATTTCCCACACGTAGGCTGCCATGGAGTCTGTCAGGAAAAAGGAAAATTTATTATCAAATACTTACCGTAATTTTCCTTTCCTGATGGACTCCATGGCAGATGGAGTTCCCACCCATTGGTCAACGAGTAGGCTAGTTACGGAACGCAGTAGCTAGTGGTGAGCACTCATTTATGGGAATGGGGTCCTATAGCATTGGAGAGGAGGCGGGGTTAACCCACACGTAGGCTGCCATGGAGTCCATCAGGAAAGGAAAATTACGGTAAGTATTTGATAATAAATTTTCCTTTTTTATTCTCAGTGAACTACTAAAATGATGCAAAACACAACCCTACCTCAACCTAAACACACCCTCAGGCTAAGAACCGATTCAATATTATTTTAGATATTAGAGCGTAAGCTCCTCTGGCGCAGAGGCTGATGGGACTGGCTGAGTGTGATCATCTGTTGTCACTATATACAATAAAAATGTTTGTGATTATTGCTTGTTCATGAATGACCCTTCTGTGCAGGGTGACCGCAGTGTCGGGAGATAAGTACTTCCCCTCCACAATAATCAGTTTATTCCTGTATAATTAAGGTGGGTATCATTCTGAACTGCTGAGACTCAGTCAGAGGTCAAGTACGACTCGCCGGCTTGTTTCATAAACACTCTTTAATCAAAGATTCACCTACAAGCTACAAATGATAAAATTGAAGTGTACCTAGAGCCAAGGCTTCTTTTTCAATTTAGATAAAGAAAAAAAAAATAGTTCAAACCCTGTCAGTTCTTTTTTGTCTGTCTGCTCCAAAAGTAAAAATAGAATTTATTTGGCAGCTTTGAGTGACTCCGACTTACAGTTTGCTCTCATCCTTCTCATTTCTTTTTATATCACATTGGAAATAACACACAGTCTACCAAATCCAAAATTGTATCTCTAGGTGTGTGTGTGCACCCCCCCATTATCATCGGAACATCTGCAGCAGCTGGAAACGTACGCAGAATGGGTCATGTGATCTTCTTTTCTTTTTTTTTTTTTTCTTGTCAAATTTGTTTACTGAATTTTAACAATTAGTATACATAAGTACATATGGTGGCAGCGGAGGAAAAGATCACATATATGGTAATAATATTGAGTTGTAGTTCCAACATAAACTAAAAGAAGTAGTTTAACTAAAACAATTTTAGCGTGGATCTAACT